>CM059420.1:2400000-3000000 GCA_030378225.1 Knoxia roxburghii
GCTTCTTTGAGGAATGGAACAGAGAGAAGATTGCATGAGGGGGAAGAAAAACAGGAAGAGGAACCCATATTAATGGAACAATCTCAAAGATTCTGCATGTTCCCTATTAAATACCCACAAATTTGGGAGATGTACAAGAAGGCTGAAGCCAGTTTTTGGACAGGTTCGGTTCTATTATATTGCAACTTTTGCCCTGTGAATATTATATTATTCTAATGTGTCTCTGCTCATATGCGGGTTTGTGTGGCTGTATTGTGGTGGGATTGTTTCTGTTTTTCTTATTTCGGTTTCAAATTTGGTTCTTTTGTTGTCTATTGGGAGTTTTGTGCGGTTGGAGTTGTTTTGATGTAATTCATCTTGTTATTTTTGGGGGTTTCAATGATGGGTTGCTGAAAAAGGTTGCCTTTTGAATGTATTGCTTTGTTCTTCAAAACAAAATCATGGTCTGCCCAAAAAGATAGTGATCTAAGGGTCATCGTTTGTAGGAGTAAAAGAAGTTAAATGGAGAAAGTTGTTGAAACATGCATCCATGATGAACTTAGTGCCCATGTATTGTTCTTGGAATGATGGACTAGGTTACTGGGACTTCTTTTGTGGTGGGACAGTGGGACAATCACTTTATTTTACCTGGTAAAAACCCGATTTACTGCTTCCTTTCCACAAAAAGCAGAAGCAACTGTGTTAGTTTTTGCACTTATTGAAGAATACAATTTCTTATTTCTTAGTGAAATGCTTACCACCCAAGAGTAAGGATAAAGTTTGAGGGTTAAAGTGAAAGAAAATGGTTGTTTGCCGACACTGGCATCTGTTCTGTTTTTAAGGAGTCATGATGTATTTCTTCTTGCCAAAGCTATCCATGTATCCTAATGTTGATTCTCCATTACTCCTGGAAGTCAATAAAAGCGCTCATTTGAGTCAATTAACTTGATGGTTTTGGCTTTAAGAAGAACTTGAGGAACTTTGTTTCAGAATCTGGCATGCTGAGTTTCATTACCGACTAGTTTCCCATGCTTGAGTTGTGGTGGAGCAGTGAACTTTCAGTTGTTCTTTAGTTGGTGCTAGTTGATTTGTGATTGCGAGACAAAGATTTAGGTGGATATTTTCATTATCAGGGTTACTGTCTTTCTAGCCAGTCTGTTCTGTAGGCCATTTCATACTAAGCATTCCTTTCTTTGTTTTATGAAGTAAATAAGATTCTTGATTGTCCTGGAAACCTTATTGAGGGTGTTATTTAACTTTTAGAGATTGACAAATCTTTTCCAAGTTAGGCGATCTGATGGACTGCACAGTCTGCACACACATTGTGTGAACTTTTGGTTGGAGCCTGCATTTGATGTGTGACATTTTAATTGCTAGAAATTCCATGAGAACTTTTAGAGTGTGATCGTTTTAGAAAATTGATATTGATTCTGACTTAAGCCATTGGCTTCATTTGAACCGTAATCTCGTTGTGGTAGGCACAAAAGTAATCAGTTTTATCCGCTTGTTTCTGTAGTGAGACAAACTTATGAATTTTTGTCCATTGTCTAATGGAAGACTAGATTGTCATGTTCAAGCTTCTTAGAGTCACACAAAATGGAACACGTTCTTATTTTCTGTTGACGTTTCTGTCCGATTTCTTTTCATGTTCAAACTTCTTAGAGGCAAACACAGTGAATCAAGGTCTTATTTTCTTTTGATGTTCATTTCTCGTGGTAAACAGCTGATGTGAATGTACCTTCTATGTGCCTTAAAATTTAAATGGATCTGTGCAATTTATTCTCCTGAAAATACTAATTTAGAACCCCACCCTGTAGGACTTAATACTAATTAAGTCCAGAATAAATACATTTCTGGACTTAATTCTTCTGTTTTATGATTAAACGGTGTTCCGACATGTTATTTGGGTTTCAGCTGAAGAGGTAGATCTCTCTCTGGATGTGCGACACTGGCAAACGTTATCTCAATCTGAAAAGCATTTCATTAGTCATATACTGGCCTTTTTTGCTTCATCAGATGGAATTGTTTTAGAAAATTTGGCGTCTAGGTTCCTGAAAGATGTCCAAATTCCAGAGGTAGGTAACTAATACGTAAAGTGACAGAAATGGTAACTTGAAATTTGTTTTATTTGATTTATTCTCTCATTTTACCCATTGATGTCAATTGTTTTTAGCTTTCGCTAATGTTACTGACATTGCTTTTGTTATCTTGTTCAGGCGCGTGCATTTTATGGTTTTCAAATTGCCATTGAGAATATACATTCTGGTAACAGTTTTGAGATAGGATTATTGTGCTGTCAATTTGCACTCTTGTAGTGTCTGGTTATGATATTTTATCTTCTTTCCATTTATAGAGATGTACAGCTTGCTTTTGGAAACTTACATAAAGGACTCCAGAGAAAAGAATAGATTGTTCAATGCAATGGAGAGTGTTCCTTGTGTTGCCAAAAAAGCTAGGTGGGCTTTGAATTGGATTCAGAGGTAATATATTATATTTGTTTTTGCCTTGAACAATAGATTCCAAGTCTTGTTGGTAGGCTACTTGTGTTCTCGCTCAAAGTTCTTAAGAAATGCATTTAGAGAATTTGAGGAAGAAAAGGGACAGGATAAGTGATTTTTAACCATTTTGGGGGAATGATACTGTAACTGCAGCTGGTGTTTCTATGTCAGTTTGTTCTTAGATACTATTATGGATTTATTCACTAATTTGCTGGCATTTTATTGCCAATTGCGGCTCATTATGCCTATCTGCTCATGCAGTTCGAATTCATTTGCAGAGAGACTTATAGCCTTTGCATGTGTTGAAGGAATCTTTTTCTCTGGAAGGTACAACTTTGTTAAATATGTCATACTTGTTTCTCATATAATATCAAGCTGTCATTTTCTGAAAATACCCGAGGATTTGCTTCATGTTGTCCGTCTCAGCTTTTGCGCCATCTTTTGGCTGAAAAAGAGGGGATTGATGCCTGGTTTGACATTCTCAAATGAGCTTATATCCAGGGATGAGGGTCTCCACTGCGACTTTGCTTGCATCTTATATAGGTGGGCTTATTATCATTCTTTAATATTGTCGATCACACCCTTCCGGGATAAAACCCTATCCACACTGAAACTTTATATCTTTAGTGGGTGATGACGCTGACGATATTTTCTAAGTAGGAGTGAGACAACTAAGTTGAATCTTTATTTCTGCAGCTTGTTGAAGAAGCGAGTGCATTGGGAAAAAGTTCAACAAATTTTCCACGAGGCAGTTGAAATAGAGACCGAGTTTCTTTGTGATGCTCTTCCATGTGCATTAATTGGCATGAATGCAACCCTCATGAGCCAATACATAAAGTTTGTTGCTGACCGTCTACTGGTTAGATAGTTTTCCTTCTTTTGGATGTATCTTTTTTCTTCTAGATACCAAATTGGCTGTTTTTCAATTTTGGCAAATGACCATTTCTTTTCACATCACAGGTTGCTTTAGGTTACCAGAAAATATACAACGCAGAGAATCCCTTCGACTGGATGGAGTTTATCTCGTTGCAGTAAGTGTTATTAATAAGAAATCTCCTTGTTACTAAGGAAATCAACAACATTCCTAAAACGTTTATCGAGTTATGAAGAATTCTTGCTTGAATATTCCACACAACTGCCTCGCAAATTTGGTTGGCATTTGCTAAAAAGGGTATCATTTGATGCTTGCATCTAAGTCAACTAGTCTATAGTACCCTGTTGTGAGACCTTATAAACTAAAGAATACTGGCAACTTGAATGGCTTCTTAGTATTCCATATTTGTAGGCCTGCAAAACCTCTGCATTTCACACGCCCAGAATGTTCTGTTTTGTTTGCCTGATGATTGATCTTCACTTGTTTTGTTCCTGTCCTAACAGAGGAAAAGCCAACTTCTTTGAGAGAAGAGTGGGTGAATATCAGAAGGCTTCTATTATGTCAAGCTTGCAAGATTCAAATTCCAAGAACTTTGAGTTCAAGCTTGATGCAGATTTCTAGTCATCAAGAACAACCTGGGCACCTCCTAGTATGGTGCATTAAACTTCCTCAAGATTCTTTCTGAATGAATGTCTGCTGTTTATACTTTAGATTCCCCCTCGTATTATAACTCTACAAGAATGAAATTCAACTTGCAAAGCTTATAAGTTTCAGCCTGCTTTCAAACTTGAATCTTGGCTCTTTTCTTTTACAGTTTGTAAAAAGAAACAAGTCATAGAAAGTGCAAAAGAAAAAGGGTTCAAGAGTTGCAGCAAAATTCTGTTTCTTGTTCGGTATCACAAATTATATCATGTTCCGCTATGATGGGCATGGTAAAAACAGTGATTATGGGGACAGATGAATTTACTGTCCAACATTGATATCTATCTATGTCAATGAGTAATTTCAGGAAGACTTTTTAGGCTCAAGAAATTGATTAAGCCTAAAGAAATTGCCATTCTTTCATCCAAAGTAGTTGATGGAAGGTGAGAGTGGAGTAATTATGGATAGGCCAGATGTAAAAACAAGATAAAGACTTGTTTATAGAAGATAGTGGAGTGATTTGGGCCACTGGAACTACTCAAGAACCACCACCAAGACAAAAAGAGTTCCAAAAATGGATTTTTTTTTTTTTTTTTTTTTTTTTCTATTCTTAGAAGCATCTCCGATAATAATGGCTGATTGGCAATCATGTTTGCTTGTGTTTTCAGTCTTGTTTAACTGTTTAACTTATCTTAAAAACTCTCACTTTCTTGATCTTTAACCACACACAGAGACACACACACTGGAAAGTGTCTTTTTACCAAAGCAAATTGTAGATTTTGATGCAACAAAGAGAGAGCAGACTTGTTTTTCAATCTTAACTGGCATCTGTTCTTGGATTTGGGACTTTGAAACAAGCAAATTATCTGACAGAAACCAGAAGGGTTGGTGGGATGTTGATCTTCTTATCTCCAGTTGCCTTATTTTTCTTCCAATTTTCTGGGCAGCCTGATCTTCTTCTTCTTCTTCTTCTTCTTCTTCTTCTTCTTCTTTACTCTTAATTTCTGATAAATCTTGATAATCCATTCTCCACGCTGAAGTCTTATCAACTGAGTTGGAACTTTTCATGGGGGCAGTTATCTACCTAGTGCACGACCAAATCATTTCACCTAATGCAGCTTTTTGATTGTTACATGTGCTGCTAATAAGATGTATAATGGCAGCAAATGTGATTATAATGTCAATCATGGTTAGTACCCAATTTTGCACCAAATTATTTAGTATTTTACGGGTATTTAATTCATGTGATTTGAAAATGTTGAAAATATGACACTTGCGGTTGAAATATCACGCTCTTAGTATTTTCTTTCAAGGGGTGTGATTATATAGTATTTTAGATTTAATCTCTTTCACGTATTTATTATGTATTTGATTTTCAATCGAGCATACGATGAAGACTACCGTTTAAGATAAAATAATGAATAAGAACGAATATTTGCACCAAAATTTTAGTATTTTTCGGGTATTTAGCTCGTGTGGTTTGCAACGGTTGAAAGTACTGCAAAGGTCAAAGAGTGACCGGAATATGATACTCTTAGTATTTTCTTAACGGTTGAAAGTACCACTTTCAAACGTGAAAGAGCGGCCGACTATAAATCAGTTTTAAGTGATTGGCAAACAAGGCCCTTTTAGAATATCCTTTCTAAGAAGTGTAATTATATAGTAGTATTTTAAATTTAGTCTCTTTTATGCATTTACCAAGTGGTTGATTTTTAATTGGTATACGAAAATTGACGTCTAAGAAAAAATAAAGAGTAATGACGAAAATTTGCATATAATTCCTTCGAATATATAGTAAATAAGACAAGAAAGGCATAAAATTTCCTGGATTTACAGCCAAAAACTCGATGACAACCTTGACATCTCTAGTGATAAAGTTAGACTAGAATTCCTCATAAACAAATGGCTGTTGCTGTTAAAATGTGAAGAAATTAAAAGAATCCATAATTGAACAAACACAAACATTGAGGGCTTCAACAATAGCCATAAGATTATTTTTGTGGATTTAAAAAAAAAAAAAAAAAAAGCCCTTTTGGTTAGTCACTAGTGCTCACCTACCAAGTAAAAGGATATGGTATTATGATCATCCAAAAACTACTTTTTTTCTATTTAAAAAAAAAAAAAAAAAAGAAGAAAGTTTTTTTGGCATGAAGCTCTTGCATTAGTGGGAAAACAGGGGAAGATGAAAATGGTTGGCTTTCCCATACCTAAAGGCTAAAAGCATAAAAAGCATATATAGTGTACTATCATTAACAGAGCCAACTCTGAAAGGGATGTCACCATGTCATCATCTCCACCTACCCTAACCACCATACCCATTCCCCCCCACCCCCACTCCCACCCCATGTAAAAAAATTGCACTTCCAAATTTGACATGGAATCTAAATAATGTTATTAAGTATTTCTGATCCGACCTGATTCTTATAATATGGGTATGAATATCTCATGGCTACTTAAATTTGTAGTAAAAGATTATAGATTTGATAATAAGAATAGAATTAACCGTTCAAATTAGAAAAAGACAAGTTTATCTTTTACGCTCGACATGATGTCTGGAAGAATTTCATAATATGACGAATCAATGATGCTACTAATTGAAACAAAATGGAGTTTATAATGATTTTTAGGTTGATTTAATGATGTGTTTGAGGACTTAGGATCCAATTAATTTACCTCATCTTCATATTAAGGGATTTTGGTGACATATTATCCTATATTTGCTCTGATTTAACCTCTCATCTCTCTTATTACGGCCGTGGATCATTACACTTAGTTAAATATAAGATAAATACTTGTCAATCAGAACTTGAGTAAAAACTTGAAATTAACCTCTCAACTTCCTAGGAAAAGAAATGAAATGTATGGCACGTTATTAGTACAAAAAAGGGAAGAATGGCATGGCACTAATGGAAGGTTGCCCCATTAAGGGGTTACTTAGTTACCGCATCATTTTTTGGGCGGTAATCTATAAGTTTTGATAAAATTATCTTTTTACTTAAAAAAGAGAAAGAGAGAAAGTATTGTAAGAAGATATTTTAGTCCAAATTAAAACGATAAAGAATAAAAAATAAAGAGATAACTAATAAAATTTTTAAACTAAAGAAACCTCACCAAAAACAAAAAAGCATTATAAAAATGAAGCACTTTGCCAACAGTTGCAGCCTTCATCCATCTTCCTCCAACAAATGAAACAATTCTTTACTTACTGCCTTAACTTTTGTGTCTAAACTCTTATTTTAATCCTATATCCCCCTCTTCCTTCCTCAATGGATCTCTCTTTGTTTTGAATATTCTCCTAAAATAGCCTCCAATTCTTAGTTTGACTTCTCCATTTCAGACCAACCATCACAGCCCCCATTACCATTTTGCCAGCCAGCAGCAAGCAAGTCAGCCAAAAGTCCCATCACCTCCATAACAAACTTCCTTTCTTCTTTTCTCTCGAGGCATTCTCTTCATCTCACCAGGTTTCTTCCTCACATTCACTGAAAAGAGGGATGAATCAGAAGTAAGGGGTGATATAGAGTACTGATGGAGGTGTCTGCATCATCAAACTATCACTGCAGTTTGTGGGATGGTGTTTTGGAGATAACAAAGTTGGCCCAAGAAAATGGCAGTGACCCTTTGTCATGGGCAATCCAAGTTTCCTCAATCTTAAGCTCTTCAGGGGTTTCTTTCCCTTCTTTTGAGTTAGCCAACTTCTTGGTTTCATATATTTTCTGGGATAACAATGTTCCCATAGCATGGAAGTTCTTGGAGAAAGCTTTGGTTCTCAAGATTGTCCCACCTCTTCCTCTTCTTGCTCTGCTTTCCACAAGGTCCTTTCCTCCTCCTACCTTCTTCTCTTTCTTAACTTTGTTTTTGTTTCTTTTTTATTCTTTTCCCTTCAACAATACTAATATACACATGACTCCAGTACATACCATTCATTGGATTCTATCAGTAACTAATGATTTCTTTATGCATTTTTACTGAATCCCTTTTGGTTTTTCAGGAGGTTAATGTTGTTCAGTTCTTTGAATCTTATGAAATATGGTACTATGAAGCATTTAATACGTACGTCATACGTTACAATGCTGGGGTTTGGTGAACCCTATCACGCTTGTTTCACATAGATATAATTTTATATAGTCAGAAAGAGAAATAATTGCTTCCTTGGGTTTCTAACTTTTTTTGAGATAGAAACATTGAGGTGTTTCTAACTTTTGATGTTTGTACTTTGATCCACTTGAATATTTTTTGGTTGAGAGCGGTCCCCTCTCCATGTGAACAGTAAGATTTGCTGCTGCCCACATTACTCAAGACCAAAAACTCAAGGAGGAAAAAAAAGATGCCATTTTTTCCTCCGAAATTGGATTAAATCATGACTAATTAGCCCAAATGCTGTTTTTTTCTTAACCATACCATGGAATTGGTCCTTGCAATTGGAATCAGATAGTACAATGCTGTCAAATAAATGTCTTTGTCCATATTGAACACAGGTCCCTACTTTTGTCCATTAGTTCTTTCTTGGTGGTGCTGGCAATTATATTTAGTGTGTCATTTAGTAGGCATTTCTTGAGTTCTTTCAAGAAAAATTTTCTTTTTGTTTTGTTTTTTTTGTTTTTTTTCTCAAGGGGTTCATGTTTCTCTTCCTGTTTTGTTCCCTTTTATGAATGAGAATCAAATATTATTTTGCATGGTTAAGTGGGGTTGTCAAATTACCTGAATGAGAAAAAAAATCCCACAGACAAATGAAAAACAATGGAAAGAACAATGTGTCCTCTAACAAATGAAGAATGTTATTATCTGATGCAAGTTTGGTGATAATGGAGGAACTTGTAATGCTTAATGTATTTGTGATGATACGTATCGTTGGCTTGGAAATTTCGAAAACGATTGACTCCTGTACTAATTATAAGTCGCATCAATCACTAGGAGAATTCACTAAAATTTTCGGTATTGAATGTTATCATTACTCCTGTGTCATTCTTGACTAAGTCAATTGAAGTACTTGGAAGCAGCATGAATACATACTTTTAGCATATGCTGTTTTCTGAGGTACAATGGCACATTGTGAGGTGGGGTGTTGCTTAGGAAAATACTTTTTACTGGAGGTAAATTAGTTAAATGAACTTGGTTGAACTCATGTTGATCAAAACCTAATAATCATTTGCAGGGTAGAAATTTGAAGACTGTGATTCCTAAAAGGTTTGGTTGGTATTTGATTTCACTTGTCTTCTGGAGTTGTAACTATGATTGTATTTGGTACTGTTACCTCACCTGGTGCAGTATAGCTTTCAAGATCATCCAATGGGAAACAATTTTTTGTTACTATTATTTTGTCCTTTAATGTCACAATTATGGACTAAATTCATTCTCTCTGCAACTTTACAGGGTAATCCAGAATCGGCATTTGTGCCCAGTGGCTTTTAGGCTTTATATGGAACTTGTGAAGACACATGCTTTCATGTCTGAAAGTCATTTGAATATACCAAATTATCAGAAGTGAGTTCTTGATTTTCTTCATAGTGGAGCTTTGCTTAAGATATCCACAGGTTGTTAACTGTTTGTTTGACTTCTCTACCTATTGAAATGAGTTTGCATGTTCATCCTAATGTATGAGCCATTTTACTGGTTGGAGATTAGACTTTGGTTACAATGAAGCAAATTTTGAGAAAATGTTTTGACTTTGAAGATAAAGGGATAATCTTCCGGATGCTAGTTTGGTTATTGCGAACGATGAATAACAAAAGCAAGTGCTTAAAATCTTCGCGATAATTCCCTCAGAGTCTAGTTTTCTCTCTTTTCTGATGTGAATCACAAAATGTAACACTTTAAACCTGTCATCTTCATGCAGGATCAGGAATTCAATAAGTAACACTCTCCATCCCTCTCAGATATTTGACCTGAACATAAATGAGCCTGGGGTTGTTATCATTGAGATCATCTATTCACTTGTTTGGCAGTTGCTTGATGCAACCTTGGATGATGAAGGGTTGCTGCAGTACACTTCAGAAAAGAAATCTGGATGGGAAATTAAACCACCAGATATGGAGATAGATTGCCTTGAAAATTCTGATGGATTGAGGCTTGAACACAGAGAAAGATTGAGGAATTCTAATACTGTCATTGCAATAGAATTGATTGGTCAATTCCTGCAAAACAAAGTAACTTCCAGGATTCTTTACTTGGCTCGCGACAACATGTCAGAACTTCATTCCTTGTACCTTTACTTTTCCTATTATGCATGCAAGTTTTTTTAATACTGGAATTAATATTTGAACTATATTTTGTCAAAGGCACAAATAAGTTCTGTTCTCGTTACAGTAGTTCTTAGTTTCGGTCTCTTGTAACTAGAGGATAGATCAAATGAGCATCTTGAGCTTTAGGATGCACATTTAGAGGATGAATGCTTGACATTTGTTTTTTTCTTAGTTTTCCTAGGATATCATCCTGAATGGTTACTTGCTACCTTTTCAGTCCTACACATTGGCACAGTTTCGTCCAGCGAATCAATCTGCTTGTATCGCATTCAGCAGCCTTAAGAAAATCAAAAGTTCTGAGACCAGAGGCTCTTCTGCAGCTAATATCAGAAAATGACAAGATAGTGTTTCGGTGGTACAGAATGTGTTCTCCAAAGCAGTTGTCAGGTGTTTCGCATTTCAGATCTCTAAGGTATGGATCTGACCCGTGTGTTGGGCTTAGTCGTGCATCCCTTTGGCTTCCTCTTGATCTAGTCCTGGAAGATGCAATGGATAACTCACAAGTGAATGCAACCAGTGCTGTTGAAACTCTTACTGGTAAATTGGCTCAGCATTGTACTTGTGGCTTCAAGTGAAAGGTAATCATTTTGGATGAATTCCTAATGAGTTCCATTTCTCTGGCTGGCAGGTTTAATAAAAGCTCTTCAAGCAATCAATGGAAGCACATGGCATGAGACCTTCTTAGGACTTTGGAAGGCAGCTTTACATCTTGTTCAGAGGGTTAGAACTTCTAAGAGAACTCTACCTTACTTGTCATAGATGTAGCAGCTTCTTTTATTGTACAATGTCTAAGCTAAGGATGTTGTACCATAGAGTTTGAAACATAATGGTTTTTCCTTATCTGGTAATGAAACCTGCATGTTTCCTTGTTTCACTTAACCTTTAAATTAATGATGTATTTGTTTATTCATGTTGGATTTATTTGTAGGAAAGAGATCCAATTGAAGGGCCTGTGCCTCGCCTAGATACGCGATTATGCATGTTATTTTCTATCACAACTCTTGTGGTTGCTGATCTTATTGAGGAAGAGGAAAGTGCATCTAGTGATGAGACTGGCTCTGACCTGATGGACAGTAACTGCAAGAAACAGCCTCCTGGAAATCGCCGCAGGGATTTAATCTCTAGCTTACAAAATCTAGGGGATTATGAGATGCTGTTAACTCCTACTCACTCTGTTATTCCAGCAGCAAACCAGGCTGCTGCAAAAGCAATGATGTTTGTTTCAGGAATTAATGTGGGCAGTGCATATTTTGAATCCTTCAGCATGACAGACATTCCAATAAACTGTTGTAAGTCATATTTCTGGACTAAGAATTTAAAAATCTTCTAGGGAAGAAGAGTTTGGAAAATATTTCTTGCTACCAGTGGGTTATCATAGTAATTAAATGACTTTTTCCCATGTTTTTGCAGCTGGAAACCTGCGTCATTTGATAGTTGAGGCGTGCATCGCCAGAAATTTATTGGATACATCTGTTTACTTCTGGCCAGGCTATGTAAATGGAAACATAAATCAATTACCTCACACTGTTCCCACTCAAATGCCTAGTTGGCCATCCTTTATGAAGGGTGCTGCTCTTACTCCTCTGTTGATAAACGCTTTAGTTTCAGCTCCAGCTTCCAGGTTTGTGCCCATCTCCTTGATTAAATAGGTCATATCTGCTGCAAGTCTGCTTCATTCTAAGTGTAAGCCTCACAAGGCATCAGTTCTGTAGTTAGACTTTGCCAACATTTGATTAGAAACATAAAAATGAACCTTTAGAAACCTGAAATGAGTGTTGGGATGATGTTAAATCTTGGATAAACACTGCTATACTGGCTTCAGAGCTGCCACGGCACTGAGGCGTGGACATCGCCCATTAAATTTCATTATTTCGTCTTCCTTCCATTTTACTTTCATTTTTCTGGTCTTCAGTAATGTTTTTTCTTTGCTGAAGACAGTGTATGTGAGATGCTCTTTTTCATTAATTAAGAAAGAGTAAAGCAACTGAAATTAAGCTCATGGATTTGATGGAAGTTTAGCAGAACTGGAAAAGATTTTTGAGTTAGCTGTCAAAGGATCAGATGATGAGAAGATAGCTGCAGCAAGTATTCTTTGTGGTGCTTCCTTGATTCGCGGTTGGAATATACAGGTAAACTCCTACAATCGCCTCTTGGTTACAAAAGATAAAATGCACGTAAGCCCATCAAGCTTGCAACAAAACTATGATGCTTCTGAATGCTGAGAACAGCTACTTTTCTTCAAACAGCAGCGTTCGTTTCTCATATTTTCTCGTCATTTTGAATTTCCTGCTGGAAAAGTAACTTTGATCTTTCAGGAACACACTGTTTACTTTATAACTAGATTGTTGTCGCCACCAATCCCTGCTGATTACTCTGGAGATGACAGCCATTTGATTGGTTATGCACCTATGCTGAATGTTTTACTAGTTGGTATTTCGCCTGTTGACTGTGTCCAGATCTTCTCCCTTCATGGCTTGGTATGTCATTTAGATTCCTATAGAATAGAAAGTATTCATAAACGCTATATCGGTATGACTTATTTGAAGCATTACTTAAAAAAATGGGGTTCATCTTTGTCAGGTTCCACAACTGGCTTGTTCTTTGATGACAATATGTGAGATATTTGGATCATGTGTACCTAATATCTCATGGACTCTTACAACAGGAGAGGAAATCTCAGCTCATGCTGTATTTTCAAATGCATTTGCTCTTCTTCTAAAGCTTTGGAGATTTAACCATCCTCCCATTGAATATGGAGTAGGGGATGTGCCACCAGTAGGTAGTCAGCTAACTCCTGAATATCTCCTCCTCGTGCGCAATTCCCTGCTCGTGTCTTCTGGGAACTCCCTAAATGATCCAAACAGAAGGCGGCTTGCTGCTGTCGCAACTGCTTCATACCCTAAACCTATCTTTGTAGATTCCTTTCCAAAGCTAAAAGTTTGGTATAGGCAACATCTGGCCTGCATAGCATCTCCCCTTTCAGGCCTTGTTCATGGAACCCCGGTCCATCACACCGTTGATGCACTTTTAAATATGATGTTCAGAAAAGTGAATAGAGGCAGCCAGTCTGTAACTTCTATCACCTCTGGAAGTAGCAGTTCCTCTGGACCAGGCAGTGAAGATACTTTTCCTAGGACTGTATTGCCTGCTTGGGACATCCTCGAGGCTGTCCCTTTCGTCGTTGATGCTGCTCTAACAGCTTGTGCGCATGGGATACTGTCTCCTCGAGAACTTTGTACAGGTTGGTTGATCTCTTCCTCAGCTTTGGAAGCCAAGTTTGGTGATGAGCAAATCTTTTGAGATGACCATCTGAAACCTTTTGTTTCTTCTCAAATGTGACTTTTCTTTCAGGGCTTAAAGACTTGGCCGATTACTTGCCTGCATCGTTGGCGACTATTGTAAGTTACTTTTCAGCTGAAGTAACTCGAGGCATTTGGAAACCGGTTTTTATGAATGGCACGGATTGGCCAAGTCCCGCTGCAAACCTCTTCTATGTTGAGGAACATATCAAGAAAATCTTAGCTGCCACTGGTGTTGATGTCCCAAGCCTTTCTGCAGGTTTTCAGTGGTTCAGTTACTCTAGGTTGCAGCTATAATTCCATTGTGTTAACTGCTGACTTGAGCTTTTGTGTCTCTAGGGGGAAGCTCTCCAGCTACACTTCCACTACCCTTGGCTGCATTTGTTAGCCTTACCATAACATACAAACTCGATAAAGCTTCGCAGCGTTTTCTCAATCTAGCTGGTCCAGCATTGGAGTCCCTTGCTGCAGGTTGTCCGTGGCCATGCATGGCGATTGTTGCTTCTCTGTGGACCCAAAAGGCGAAACGCTGGAGTGACTTTCTTGTCTTTTCTGCTTCCCGAACTGTCTTTCTACACAACAATGACGCGGTTGTTCAGCTGCTAAAAAGCTGCTTCAATGCAACTCTTGGTTTAAACACTACCTCAATTACAAGCAATGGGGGTGTTGGTTCCCTTCTTGGCCATGGATTTGGATCACATATTTATGGAGGGATTTCTCCAGTCGCCCCCGGAATTCTCTACCTACGAGTTTACAGATCGATCAGAGACATCATGTTCTTGAAAGAAGAATTTGTTTCTATACTGATGCAATCTGTGAAGGACATAGCATGCAGTGGGCTTCCCAGGGAACAGCCTGAAAAGCTGAAGAACCCCAAAAACGGTAAGTATGGGCGTGGTTCGCTTGCTACAACAATGACTAGGGTGAAATTAGCAGCTTCTTTAGGTGCATCATTGGCATGGTTAACAGGTGGAGTGGCACTAGTGGTATCACTGATAAAAGAAACTTTGCCTTCCTGGTTCCTGTCAGTTCATCCATCAGATCAAGAAGGCGAATCCAGAACGGGTGTTCCTATGCTCCGAGGTTATGCGCTAGCATACTTGACAGTGTTTTGTGTAGCTCACAGTTGGGGATTTGACACAACATCATCCGCATCCAGGCGGCACCCGAAAGTTCTTGGCTGTCATCTAGAGTTTCTAGCAAGCGTCCTGGACGGCAAAATATCAGTTGGTTGTCACCCGGCCACCTGGCGTGCTTACGCCTCGGGGCTGTTGTGCCTGATGGTGGATTGCTTCCCTACTTGGATGTTTGAAGTGGATGGCAAATTGTTGAAGAGGCTAAGTGAAGGACTGAGGAAATGGAATGAGGAAGAGCTTGCTCTAGCTGTTCTGGGGGTTGGAGGTGTTGGCACAATGGGGGCTGCTGCTGAACTGATCCTAAATGTTGAGTTATAGTCCTTATTTAACATTGGAAGTTTTGTAGGTTAATAAATTTGTGTATACATTATAAGTGTAACCTAGGATTCAGGTAGGGTAATCCTATGTAGAATGAGAAATCTTAGATTCTGCTAATCTATGGTGATTCCTGAAATATGAAATGGATCATGCCCTAAAAGTTTTCCAGCTTCTTGAAACAAACTAGAAATGATCTGAACTATGAGCTAGAATGATGAGAATGGACTTGTGTTCAATTCAATCAACCATACATAAAAACACAAAAAGATCATCTGCAAGCAAGAATTTGAAGAATGAATTAAATATCAAAAAAAAAAGGACAATCAAACCTATTTTTCGATTCAATAGAAGTTTAAAAAGTGAAAACTAGGCTCCAAATAAAAAGAAAGATAAATGTGTAAGAAAAAATGCTGATCCGATTACCTCTATACCTAACTCATAATTGGCGAATTCATAGGTCCAATTCTTGCACCAATGGACGCTTCAATGAGTTTATTAGAATTGGCTCTGTATCAATGGCATAAAGAAAATGATGGAAATGTTATGACCCCACAACCAAAGCTGCCATGTATCACGGAACGTTGTGTTCCATGAAGTATCATGGTGTTGGTCCCTAGAAGCTACAGTACTACCAGGCACCAGAGACTTGGAGGCTGATCTTTAGCAAAGGCCGAGGAGACTCGAGAAGAAGATGCCGTTCGATCAAGCAAGGTGGCCGAGCCTGATCAGGAGTCCCAACCTCAACATAGTCCACCAACTTCACCAAGAAGTTCCATCATCCATACATAACGAATTGACATGGTATATTCATATTATAATATACGAACAACAAGAAAAACTAGCATTCTTATTGAGACTCAAATTCATAGGGAAGAAAACAGATTTATGGATGGAATCAAAGATGCAGTACTTACAGACAATCTCAGAGTACTGGTTTTACATCATACAATTCCACTATATCCTGGTGACCTTGTCAAGCCTTGGTTAAACATTGCCTCCCTAACTGAAAGAGCTTCACCCCATCTACCTGCATCGGCGTAAATGCTCGAAAGAAGAACCCTACTTGGACCATGAGAAGGCTCCAATCTTGCCAGATTCTCTGCAGCCCTTACTCCTACATCCATGTATCCATGTGTTTTTGATGCAGCCAAAAGGGTTCCCCATATTACAACATCAGCCTCCATTGGCATGCTCTGTATCAATTCTTCAGCTTCTTTCAGTTTTCCTGCTCTGCCTAGAAGATCCACCATGCAGCCATAATGCTTAGCATCAGGCTCTAGTTTGTACACACTCTTTATGCTCTTAAAATGCTTCTTTCCTTCCTCCACCAGCCCTGAATGGCAACAAGCAGTTAAAACTCCAATGAAAGTAATGGAATTGGGCTTGATTTTGCCCCCTTGCAAGTCAGAAAAGATTCTGAGAGCCAGTTCTGCATGTCCATGCATAGCTGAACCACAGATCATAGCATTCCATGGTGAAACATCAGATGTTTTGTCTTTCACTTGATGGAAAACTTCCATGGCTGTGTTGATACTTCCACATTTGGCATACATGTCAATGATTGCTGCACTCAGATTGTCACTAATAGGGATTGCATTGTTGAGTATAAAATCATGAGCTTGTCTTCCTTCTTTTAACCTACCTAAAGTAGCAATGGCAGAAAGTACACTAACCATAGTAACTTCATTTGGTTTTAATCCACCATTCACCATCTCATTGAAAAGCTCCAGAGCTAACTCAGGCTGCTGGTTTTGTGAATATCCAGATATCATGGAGCTCCATGAGAAAACATCCCGCGCGGGCATCGCGTTGAACAAACCCCTAGCTTCATCAATCCTTCTGTTTCTAATCAGCCCTGAAATGAGAGCATTCCAGTTAGAAATATGGTGCTTTCTTCCAATCTTGAACTGCAAACTAGCAGATTCAACTTTCCCACAAGCAGCATAGAAATGGATCAGTGCTGTTTGTATAAAGTCATAATTATCAAATCCCTTCTTTATGGTTGTAGCATGAAACTGCTGTCCCTCCATAAGGGCAGTAGCTTGGGCACAAGATGAAATGATGCTCACAATCAAAAGAACATTTGGATAAACACCTGTTTGGATCATTTGAAGGTACATTGATATAGCCTCAGTCCACCTCCCTACTTGTAAGTAACAGCCAACTATGGTGCCCCAAGAAACCACATCTTTATCAACACGCATATCAAAGAACTCTCTAGCAGAATCAACTAAACCACTCTTTGCATATCCATTCAACATCACATTCCATGAAACTATGTTT
Source organism: Knoxia roxburghii (assembly GCA_030378225.1). Classification (NCBI taxonomy): domain Eukaryota; kingdom Viridiplantae; phylum Streptophyta; class Magnoliopsida; order Gentianales; family Rubiaceae; genus Knoxia; species Knoxia roxburghii. Next base: position 2,417,272 of record CM059420.1, read on the forward strand.
CTTTCAGGCATTTCATTGAACAACTTCCTTGCATCCATCACAAGCGAATACAAACAATACATATTTAGTAAATTAGTTGCAACAAGAACTTGTCCAAGAAAGCCAAGTTTCATCACCAGTCCATGAAGTGTTCTTGCTTTCTCAATTCTGCCACTGCCCACATGCAAAATAGCCGGAATCACAGTCGCCATGGTCACCTCTTTTGGAGACACCCCAGCAGATCTCATTTCCACGAAAAGCCGAATCACCTCGCTCCAAAACCCATCCTGAGCCAGACCCAATATCATCGTCGTGAACGAAACACAGTTCTTTCCAGGCATTATGTCAAACAGCTGACGAGCTTCGTTCATAAAACCTGATTTCAGATACCCAGATATCATAATGTTGTAAGAAGCAGCATCAAGCTTTTCACTTTCATCAAATATTTGTTTCGCAACTTGAATCTCACCACATTTCGAGTAAAAGCTTATTAAACTGTTGCGAATAAAAATATTTCTGTCAAGTCCTAACTTTACTCCATAACCATGGAGCTGTCGACCTTGAGGAACCAAAAAATCCGCAGAGCAATCTCTCAATGCCGAAGTGATCAAGAATTCGTAATCGATCTTTGAATTTCTGGGTTTTTTTTGCAGGTCTTCCAGGGCGCGGGAAGCGGCAAAAGGGCCATTCATTGAAGTGATTTGGGTGGTTATGGAGGAAAAACATTTGCGAGTCAGATGCAAGAACAAATTGAAATGAACAAACGAATTGGGTCTGAAAACTAAGTTCATCAGACGGTGTCATTAGACAAAATCCAAGAATATGATTTTGGATTGTTGAAGATTCAAGAACACTTGGCGGCAGTCACAACAAACGCTTCATCTGATATATGAAGCATAATTTTCCAAACTTATAGTTTCGCGCCTTCAAGCTCTCTAGTTGAAATGTTTAACACTTATACATAGTGTTTAACATTTAATTAAAGAATATATTGATTAAGGGGTTTGAGGTTCTTGATTATCAATCTTCAAAGGTTCAATTTTTGAATGCAATAATGTCTGTATGAGAGGAATCACACTGGTGCATCTTCATCATAAGAAGTTCAGACATGCCTTGGTTTCTTGAAAATGAGAATCGAAGGATTTTAAAATGGTTCAAATTATTAATATTTTAAATCGATCAGATTCTTTTAATAATTATAGATTTATCAAATTTCGATTGCTTCCATTCTCATTCTCACGAAACACATCAAATGCGTCATGAGCAGTTCGGTTATAAGTAAAGCTGTAAATTTAAATGTTGTTTAAAAATCTTGTCTGCTTGGATACGATGATTCAGCACAAACAGAATGAGAAACCAAAGCTGTGAAAGTTGTTCACTTCGATGTATAATATGATTTATTTGCAGTTCAATTGGTATATCCTTTTCAGAATCCAAGGTAAGTTTATCAAGTTTAGGGTGTTTCTAACAAGACCTGAACTAAAAAAAATCGTCCTAAACAAGAAGAATACAAGTATTCCAGAGTTGAAGGATCTAAAACTGGACGACAGGATGACAAGAAAAACATTTACTAGATGATAACCACTAATGCCCCTCACCATCACAAGCAGTTCTTGTCAGCGATGGTCGCCAGCACCATCGAGAGCCAGACCCCTGCAAAATGGTTCAGCAAAAGGTTATTAATCCAGGAAGATTTATCCATGGAGGAAGCCAAAACTTAAATGGAACACATTGGGAACGCGTAAAAACCAGGATCTTGTAATGAGCAACGGAAGCAGATACGAAAAGGCACATCATCTAAGTTTCAAGAACAACTATGAGAAGAATTAGGGGGAAAATGGTATTACTGGGAACAGTACCAATCTTTAGTCAAAGGGTTAAAAGTAGAGAGAACAGTCCACAAAGGTTTCAACGATTGCTTTCAATGACGCCAACAGCATTTCATGGGAAACTATAAGAAAAAAAAACTAGCTAATAACAACATTGTAAGTTACAAACTATTAACCAGAATCACTCCTGTATCCGGCATGTGACACCACAGTTTTTCAAACACAACAATTTGTACTTCCATTTCAATTCTAAAACTTACTTTAGGCTTTAATGTTGTAAACTGTCAAGAGATCCCATATTGCTCAGGTTTTTCATTCATGCAAAATTCTCAAGTTGCTTGCATTTTGCTGATTTCAGCAAATTATGAAGACACTCAACTTACTAAATGGTTGCGCCTACTTACAAGCAATGTGGCAAAACCTCAGATGCCATAAAAATACAGCACAGCAAGTTTTGCAACAAGATGCAATGAGACCCACAATTTCTATATGGACGTAGCAAATAAGTTTCAGAACGCAGCACTTCAATCTACACCAACTTCCCTTTCTCCATTTTATGAAATTCTCTGCTTCACTATTACATTCTTTTCACTTAGGCTTTCAATTTACACTAAATTGGTGGAAAGGAAATGTAAATTAGGACAAACTGGAGGAGAGCATTGAAAGCTATCATTTCAAAGGAAAACAAACAAAGATGCATGAAGTAGGAAAGGAAGCACTGGACCAAGATTGCCAGAAAAGATAAGTCTTGGGAACTTCGAGGATAAGTTTTCTCCAAGTGAAATGAACTTAAAGAATAAACTCACAAAAACAAAATTGAACTGCACAACAAATTACGTTCTTGTAAAGCTATTTCCCTCCATAAATATCAGTTCTATGATTCCTACTTTTGATCAAAATAAGTGGTCTTCAAGAAGCCCAAATGAACACTTGGCAGTATGACATAGATCAACAATGGTTTAACCTATACACATGCATATTCAACAAGGATTAAACTTTAGAAATTCACACGAAGACAAGCAGCACATTTAGAAAGAAAATTATTGTGTGAAAGAGAGCTTTTAAATGATAAACCATAGCCATCACTGGTAAAATTCTCAAAATCACAATATTTAGGCTCTTCAGTGAATTGAATTAATGATAAAGAGCTCAAATTTCCTTCAAATTTAAGTTGTAATGGTTTAATTTACAAAAGCCAATGCTTATGAAGCCTATCCAGGAAGCTTTATTTCCAGATAGAACACTTCACATGAGAATCAATCTCCAGACTGACCACTAGCAACCTTGAATTACAATCAAGTCTATAGCAGTTTAAACCAGACAAGAGTAGACAAAAACCATAACTTTCAGGTTAATCAACCCTTTATTTACACAAGAACAACTGAATTTCTCCAAACAGATAAGTAAACAGAAACAGCCAAGATAATACTTTCTTCCATGTATCTGGAAAAAAGACATATGACAAACTCAAAGCGGTCACGAATTTATAAACTGTTAAAACTACTGCAAAAGTCAGTTGCACAAGAATCACCGACTTTGATCCCAACATAAAAATGAATTGATTTAACTTCCCAAAAAGTCAATTTAATCTTCTAAAAATACACCAACCCAGGGAACTCTGTTTGATGATCACCCAGTAACAAAAAAGCAACAATGCATGTTGAAATCACATCATCAAATTCAATTCACTTGAATTCAGTAAAAAATATAAAATCAAACATCAAAGAGAACTCACTTTCTTGGGCGGCGGTTACGTTTAGGCCCCCAGCCTTCCAATTTAGCAATGGGACATCCACACTTAGCCCTGAAAAGCAACACAGCTCTTCCATTAGGCGGCGCCATTTTCCTCAATTCAGCCCTCAAAGTTTCGTAATCCGGGTTGAACTCAGTCCCACCTTTCCAAGGCAACTCATCAATCTCTTTAACAGCCTTGTTAGCCTTCTCCGATTTCAAACAATCCTCGCCCTGCAACTGTAAATCAAATTCCATAGCCTTTTTCAGCCCTTTACAATTAAATTTGCCGCATTTTCTTGATCGCCCGCAGCAGATCTCAAGAAAAATCAGCACAGAGAACAGGGAGAAAATCAAGGAAGTATAGAAAATGGGCTGGGATTGGAAGTGACTATAAAGAAGGGAGAGAAGTAATGAGAAAGAAAAGGAAGGGAGGAGGAGAGACAGGGAGTGAAATATGTAAGAAAAGTAGGATATGATTAGGAAAGTTCCAGCGAAGAGGACAAGGATGAGGATTAGAAGGTCAAGGGTGGCGGAAGGCGAGTGTTTGCAGAGAGAGTTAGCTGCAGGGCAACTCTGCGAATTCAATGAGCTTGAATTACTGGGTTTTCTGAAGGGTTTGGAAGGGGATTGGGCAGTTGGGACGGCGGCAGCGGCGGAGGAAGAAGAAGGGGCCATGGTGATGGTTGAGAAGAGGAGGTGATGGCGCATGTTAGAGAGGACTAAAGAGCGGAGGTGGGAACGAGGGGGTGTTTGGTTTCTACTCCATCTTCTTGTTTTTAGGTGGCATTAGAAAGAAATGAAGTAAAGGGCTGTTAGTAGCGCACATTAGAACGCTAGAAAAGGGATGACTTTTTTCTTGGATTAATTTATTACAAATTCTTGTTTGATTTTAGTTGAACTTACCCTTGTTTTTTCCGAATTGGGATCTAATCTGATTGTGTTTATCACTATTTTTATGAGTTATCTTCCGTACCTTAACCATCCTACACGGTTCCTATCACCAGAAGAAGTCAAGAAACAGCAGACTCCATTGTTCATCTTGCTTCACAGTACAGCTTCTTTTGATCCTCATTTGTGTTCTTTTAGCTGCTTTTCTCGTTTGGATACTCTTGGCTAGTTTTACATTATTGGATTTGAGGTGGGCTGCTGTTAATTTCCTGTTATTCATAGCCCAAATGAACAAATTCATGAGTCAATGTGAGTAGATTCCCTAGCAATTTTTACCAGTTATAAATGATTCACCTTCTTCATCATTTATTTTTGTTAAATACTACTGCAAAAGACAGATTTGAAACAATGTGGCAATAGCCAAAGAAGAGTAAATCTTCCCCCAAATGGATTTTACTGCCATGGGAGTTCTTCAAGTTCCAATTTTTACCAAACATATTCCTTCTTCTAGTGCCTTCTTGTTCAGAAAAAAAGGGCAGAATGAATGAATGAATGAATATGGAATCCTGATGAATTCAAACTTTTTTCAGCTTTTAACTCCATTATAGTTCCTTAACTTTAGCAAATCTTCAGTGCCCTGACATATTGCATGAAGTTCATACATCACTTGTGATATGAACTGATCACTACTGAATGGAAAAACTTGCAGCTAAGAGCAGAAGAATGCAATTTTCTGTTCTAGTTTCTTGTTTTTTGTCACCCATAGAAGAAACTATAATGGAGCATTAACATTATACACTAACAAGAAGCATCTGTTTGGCAAAGCACAAGTCTAAAGGAAATTTAAAGACAGGACCTACATTGCTGAATGCATACATTGCCATATAATATACAACTATTGACACCCTAATGTCCCAACATCAACACAAGATTTAGTAAAAATCGCGATCGTGGAAAATTAAAGGGGCGACGAGGGACCAGATGTATAGTCCAGCAGTGACCCATTCGGTGCAGATACGAACCCAAACCGATGTCCACCCAACATCTATCAGATCAGAGCTCTCAGAAGTATCGGTCCACCCCGAAAGAAGCATAGCTGAGTACATACTAGCCAGAGCAAATATAAGGTGGAAGAATGAATATGAATAGCTTACTGGCCTTGCTTCAGCCTCAGAACTCTCTTTTCCAGCTTCCAACTCATCCGATTTGAGAAGGGGCGCATTCCCGCCTGTTCAAAATGGTTTACCACTTATTCTCATTTCTTATCACAAAGCATTTTCGGGTTCGCAAAGCCATTCAATTCGAGAGATGAATTTTTGAGTAATATAGGATTCAAGTAATTGAAGGATGACATTGCTGAGCTAAAAAACCTAAACAGTGTAAGTAGCAAGAAAACCAATAATTTTATCTTATATGCTTGGTGAATGCTCCAAAAGTCCTTTTCAGCATAACTACTGAAAGTTCATGAAAGCAAGAAAAATAAAAAGGATTGAACCAAGCCAATATAGAGAAATTAAAGCAGCACAAAGCTCCTTGGTACCTGATCTGGGTGAGGAAGGAGGGGATAAAAAGGTCGTAGAAGATCCAGCACGAAGTGCAGAATACATAACAGATAGAACAGTTGTCAGCATCCCAAGAAGGAGAGTACTAATGGTTACTGCTTTAGATTTGTTGTGGAGTCCATTGCAGACATAATTTCGCGGTTCGCTAGAGAGACCCGTATAGCACACATAAGCACAATAGATGGATATAACAGAAGCCGGGAAGAGGCTACCATTTACCTGCCACAAGCACAACTTGTCATATACTTCCAATACAAATTATAACCTCGCGAAGATTTTGAATGGATGTTGCTCCTTGAAACATGAGATTGTTGAAATATCAAGCTATATTTATACATACATCTTTATATTCAATCATGATGATGACAATCTAGAGTACATTAACAGAAATGATTAGGTGGCGAGGCAAAGCAGCTTCTATGTAAGGCAAATGTGTAAGAGCAAAAAAAAAAAGTAATAAAACCATTCAAAAATCACCCTATCAAATATCAAAACTGGCAAGATTAGCTCTAGAACCTCCCCAAGACAAGGTTTTTTTTCCCCCCCTTGCAAAATACACAGATATCTGGAATCTGAGTGAAGATCAGCAGTTGGTAGTGAAGGCATCTTTTCATAGACCTAGATAACTGTTGCTGTCTAAAGCCCTATGTGGAAGCATAAAGAACATTAAGAAAACATATGCTTGATCAGCAGTGACCTAAAAGCCAAAAGCAAGAACATCAGTGTTTATATAGGTCATTAACCCCACCAGTCAACCAAAATTTATGATTGTCATCCACTGATGTTATGATTTTTTGCTTTCTTTTTTTAAATATTAAAACTTGAAGGACTTATATGGTACTAACTCTGGAACACTCAGATTTTAATAGATGAACTTCGACGATTCCTAACATAAGATAAACACAGACAGAAAGACAATTTCTTTACCTTTGGATGCAACGAAATGACAGCAAATGCCAAAGGAAGAACAATGGTCATGACAAGGAAGAATATGTTAAGACCACAGTCATGGCCAGAAGGATTGAACCAGATAAACAGAACTGCCACCAATGCATAAGTTCCAAGATAGCATACTGCAGATATCACCAGTAAAGCGATGTACCTATAATCATCAGCCAGTACACAAGAATTAATAGAGAACCAAGAAAACAAAACAAATGAAATATAAAATCTTGAACCAACCACTTCTGCTCATCTTTAGCAACCCAAGCATCATTCCATGAATGTGTAGCATCTAATAATATTATAACTTGAACCAATAAGAACATCCCTGCCCCAAATTTTGAAAGAAATCCTGCAAACAAAGTTCATTCACATAATGAGATAATAGAAATGCTTATTAATAAAAAAGAAAACTAAGAACAAGTGATAGGCATCAATTTGCTTAAGATAGCGAGGACATTATTTAAGCATTATTTAGCAATGAAAATGCCAAGGAAAAGCAACAAATTAGTTTCATCAATTGCAAAAATACATCTGGAGGGGTGAAAGGCAGAGAATTACAATATTGAAAGCTTAGAAGAGGTACAACTACGTGTTTAAGAATTGCCAAAAGAAATATAAAAAATCCACTTTGTAAACTTGGAAAGACTTAAAATAAAGACAGTGAAAAGTGATATACTAGTGGTGTCACATTTCCAAGAAACTAGTTTGGAACTGACCATAAACTGTTATAACAACATTTGGAAGGAAAAACATCAAGGCCACAAGTAAAACCCAAATCATCATCTTGACAAGCCATCCACCATGATGCCAGGAATCACGCTTGTCATTTTGATCCTTGATGCCAATCATTATAAGGGATAGAATTCCAAAAAACAAGAAGTTCCCCAAGCTGACACGGAAAACTGCTTGCATTTGGAACCATTGTGTTGAATGATCCTCAGAATTGCTTATCCCTGCATTGAAAGATTATATTGTTGCATCAGTTGATAAAAAACTTTCACAATACATTAATCTATAGATGAGCAAAGAATGAAACTCAGTCCTCGATAAATGATAGGATTGTTTTCCCCTTGTTCCTTCCTTTCCTTCACGGAAAATAGCTTTTCTTGAATCCATAATTCAATCACAACAACTTGAAACTAAAGTTAGATGGCTTTGAGACAAAAGAAACAAAGAAGTCTTTCTAAAAATAGTCTCAGAAAACCAAGTTTATGCTGCATTTGTCAAATTTGATAGTGCTCATGAGTCTCAAAGCAGATTCACGATATCTTGTTAGTTATGCTACTTACCTATTGGGACAAGGTTGTGCTGAAATTTAAACCTTCTAAGTTGATCAAATTTTACAGGTTAACAAAAAGTCAGTTTCTTGATCAAAATTGAATCCGATTCTACTCCTTAAAGGTATTCTTCCCCTCCATAAAAACTCAATCTTTAAACCCCCATCCCACCATTTCTGATTTCTTCGATCAAACAACGGCAAGATAAAAGCCAAAATAAATAACTTTCTTTTGTGATACTTCCCATTTCTCCCAAATTCACCATGTAAAACCTCACAACCCAAATTATTCCACCAAAAGAAACCCAAACAAAGCTCGGAAATTCCAGAGCAAGAATGACAAAAACTATCAAGTTACTAACCTTTCTTCTTTAAGAAAACCAAACCAATACACAGAAATTAATGAGAAATTTGACCCAGTTCATATCAACCGTAAGCTACCGCAGAACAGCTCACCGAAACAATCCAATAATCAAAGTCAACCAAATTATATTAACTAAGCAGAACCCATGAAATCAAAATTAAACAAAAAGAAAAGGGTCGGTTAAAGAAATTACATGGGAATTTCTTCAAGATTGGAGCGCCGACTTCCCGGATAATCCAAGAGATAATCAAAGAAAGGCCAAAGATGCCACAATAAGCTAGTCTAGCTGACTTCTTGCTGATCCCAGAAGCCACGGAAGTGCAAAGCCCACATGTCAGGGATACAAAGCATGGAGCTAAGCACGACATCTGGTGATTACTGTGTGTTTCCCGGTGTTGTGTGTGTTTCTTGGGGGCAGCTGAACGAAAGGTAGATGAAGAGAGAGTGGCGGTCACTGGTCAGACAGGTCGATGAGCTCGTCCGATGATACCGGTGCTTCTGGTCTGAATTGGGAAGCCAAAAAGAAAGTTTAAATTGCAGTTTTCCCCCCTGAAGTTTGTCAGTAATGTGGTTTACTCCTCTCCTGATCTTTTCAAATTTCCCGATTGGACCACCCCTTTTATATGCACATGGATGTTTACTAAATTTGGGGGTGTGAACAAATTAATTTGGGGGTGTGAACAGAAATATTTATAATTTGAAAAGTGTGGATCATTTTTAGGCCTCTCGAATTTGTAAAATCCGAGTCTCTTAATCAATTAGAGGTTCGGATTTCACAAATCAGATTTCTTAATCCAAATCGAATTTTGTAATTTAATTTGTTAATTTTAACGGCAGAAAGTATTAAACAAATTGAGGGACAAATCGGATTTTGAAAATCCGAATCAGTCTACCACGTCTCAGAACAACTAGCACCACGTCAAAAACAACTAGTACCACGTCCAAAAACATCTACATCTACGCGTGTGAATTTAAATTGATTTTTTTCACAAAGACAGTCCACCACGTTTCAGAACAACTAGCACCACGTCCAAAAACAACTAGCACCACGTCCAGAAACGTCTACATCCATGCATGTGAATTTAAACTGATCTTTTTACAAAGACAGTCCACCACGTCTCAGAACAACTAGCACTACTTAAAAAACAACTAGCACCACGTCCAAAACCGTCTACATCCATACTTGTGAATTTAAACTGATTTTTTCACAAAGACAGTCAACCATGCCTTAGAACAACTAGAACCACGTCCAAAAACAACTAGCACCACGTCCAAAAACGTCTTCATCCATGCGTGTGAATTTAAATTGATTTTTTTCACAAAAACAGTCCATCACGTCTCAGAACAAGTAACACCACGTTCAGAAACGTCTACATCAATTCAAGTGAATTTAAGCTATTTTTTCCACAAAGACAACCCACCATGTCTCAGAACAACTAGTACCACGTCCAGAAACGTCTACATCCATGTGTGTTAATTTAAACTGATTTTTTTCACAAAGACAGTCCACAACGTCTCAGAACAACTAGCACCATGTCAAAAATAACTAGCACCACGTCCAGAACCGTCTACATCCATGCGTGTGAATTTAAATTAATTTTTTTCACAAGGACAGTTCATCACGTCTCAGAACAAATAGCATCACGTCCAGAAATATCTATATCTATTCATGTGAATTTAAGCTATTTTTTTCACAAAAATAACCCACCACGTCTCAGAATAACTAGCACCACGTCCAGAAACGTCTACGTCCATGCGTGTGAATTTAAACTGATATTTTTTACAAAAACAGCCCACCATGTCTCAGAACAACTATCACCAAGTCAAAAACAACTAGCACCACGTCCAGAAACGTCTACGTCAATGCGTGTGAATTTAAACTGATTTTTTTTCATAAAGACAGTCCACCACGTCTCAGAACAACTAGCACCACGTCCAAAAATAACTACATCCAAGCGTGTGAATTTAAACTAATTTTTTTCACAAAGACAGTCCACCATGTCTCAGAACAACTAGCACCACGTCCAGAAATGTCATATTCATTTATGTGAATTTAAACTATTTTTTCACAAAGACAGTCCATCACGTCTCAGAACAACTAGCACCACTTCCAAAAATGTCTACATCCATGCGTGTGAATTTAAACTGATTTTTTTCACAAAGACAGTCCACCACGTCTCAGAACAACTAGCACCACGTCCAAAAATAACTAGCACCACGTCCAAAAACATCTACATCAATGTTGAATATCGACTATGAAAGGCTCATCGTTCACAATGCACCGCCTGGAATGAGACAGAAATAGAGATTCACAATGCAAATGGATCGCCGTGGAAGACGACGTCGAGGTGAATGCACGAGGTGTGGAAGTAGATCACATGGAGCCAGAAGGTGTCCCGTCTCGCATCCCAGAACAGATTGAACAAGGCTTGGTAGAGTATATGACGCTGATGACATTATTTGATGTATCTTTTGGTATATGGAATAGGTAGAATTGTGATTTTGACGTTCGTATTGGTGTTTGGATGAGTTATTGATGTTTTGGTATATGGAATAGGTAGAATTGTGATTTTAAGTTCGTATTGGTGTTTGGATGAGTTATTGATGTTTTGGTATATGGAATAGGTAGAATTGTAATTTTGAAGTTTGTATTGGTGTTTGGATGAGTTATTGATGTTTGGGTATATGGAATAGGTAGAATTGTGATTTTGAAGTTAGTATTGGTGTTTGGATGAGTTATTGATGTTTTGGTATATGAATAGGTAGAATTGTGATTTTGAAGTTCGTATTGGTGTTTGGATGAGTTATTGATGTTTTGGTATATGGAATAGGTAGAATTGCGATTTTGAAGTTCGTTTTGGTGAAAAGTCTCGTAATAATTTTTTTTTGTTATAATTGAATTCGGATATTCAAAATCAAAATTTAATTTAATTCGGATTTTTATTATCCAAATTGAATTAATTCGGATTTCACAAATCCGAATTAATTAAGTAATTCAGATTTGTGAAATCCAAATTAAATATATATTTTCAAAGAAAAAAAAAAGAAAATTCGATTTCGGATTTTGATCCAAAATCGGAATTATTTTCCGACGGCCGCTCATTCGGATTTGTAAAATCATAATTACCCTAATTCGGATTTTGCAAATCCGAATGTGGGTAGAATTCGGATTGTGCAAATCCAAATTCTACCTAGATTACTTATACCCCAACACTTTTTTTTTTCTTCTCCTTTCTTCTCCTTCCCAACTCCTAACTCCGGCCACTTTTATTCTCCCTCGCCAGATTTTTCATTTCCGACCAACCGGACCTCCAATCAACAATATAAACGATCAAAACATTCCCCTCATTCAAGGAATATAACCATACATTCCAATTCATTTTTTTGGGGGTTTTCTACATTTCTCAAAAATCAAAACCCATTTTCGTAGATTTACGAAAATCTGGCCGGTATTTTTGTGAAACAACACCACTTAAACATTCCTCTTGTTGAACGTGGTGCTTGTTGTTTTTGACGTGGTGCTTGTTGTAGACGTTTCTAGACGTGGTGCTAGTTATTTTTGACATGGTGCTTGTTGTTCTGAGACGTGGTGGACAGTCTTTATGAAAAAAATCAGTTTAAATTCACACACATGGATGTAGATGTTTCTGGACGCGGTGCTAGTTGTTTTTGACGTGGTGATAGTTGTTCTGAGACGTGGTGCTAGTTGACTTTGTGAAAAAACTAGCTTAAATTCACATGCATGGACGTAGACGTTTATGGACATGGTGCTAGTTGTTTTTGGATGTAGTGCTAGTTGTTCTAAGACGTGATGGACTATATTTGTGAAAAAAATCGGTTTAAATTCACACGCATAGATGTAAACGTTTCTGGACGTGGTGCTAGTTGTTTTTGACGTGGTGCTAGTTGTTCTGAAATGTGGTGGACTGCCTTTGTGAAAAAAAATCAGTTTAAATTCACACGCATGGATGAAGAAGTTTCTGGACTGTGTGCTAGTTGTTTTTGACGTGGTGCTTGTTGTTCTGAGACGTGGTGCTAGTTGTCTTTGTGAAAAAAATAGCTTAAATTCACATGCATGGATGTAGACATTTATGGACGTGGTGCTAGTTGTTTTTGGACGTGGTGCTAGTTGTTCTGAGACGTGGTGGATTGTTTTTGTGAAAAAAATCAGTTTAAATTCACACGCTTGGATGTAGACGTTTGTGGACGTGGTGCTAGTTGTTCTGAGACGTGGTGGACTGTCTTTGTGAAAAAAAATCAGTTTAAATTCACACGCATGGATGAAGATGTTTCTGGACGTGGTGCTAGTTGTTTTTGACGTGATGCTTGTTGTTTTGAGACGTGGTGCTAGTTGTCTTTGTGAAAAAATAGCTTAAATTCACATGCATGGATGTAGACGTTTCTAGACGTGGTGCTAGTTGTTGTGAGGCGTGGTGCTAGTTGTCTTTGTGAAAAAAAATAGCTTAAATTTCAATTTCATTATTCTTTTCATAAATTTGGATTTTTCAAATCCGAATTATAATGATTTCAGATTTTAAAAATCTGAATTCTAATGATTTCAGATTTTTGGAATCCGAATTTAATTAATTTCTCTTATTAATTTTTAATTAATTTTAAATTTAATTAGGGTTATTGATATTTCGGATTTTGAAAATCCGAAAGTGGATGAATTCGGATTTCTAATATCCGATTTCATCTCATTTCGGATTTTCAAAATCCGAAAGGCCTCTTTTAGGTCATAACATCTAAATTTTGTTTTATTTTTTTGTCCACAAATTTATTTTGGGGATTTATTTAGTCAAAAATTCGTTTAAATACAACCTTTTTTTTACAATAAGAACAAGAGTTCTGGTTGTGTGACTTGTAAAAAACTTCATTCTCCCTCTCCCTTGTTACAAACAAAATAGTTGGGTTGCATCCCAATTGTACACCCTGTTTGTTCTACAAACCCTTTTTAATTCTAAATTTCGTTCGCAAAAAGAAAGGACTCATTTTTTGTTGCATCTGGCATAAGATGATAAAGAGAGAGCTCTCTCTATAACGACGAGGTAATTATTTTGTTGTTTATTCTTATAGACCAATTTTATTTAATGGTTGGAATTTGATTTGTACAACGAATATTTGCAAATGACGTTTTGCGCAATCGAACAAGATTTTCAACATGATCATACATATAGCTGAATAAACTGCCCGTATGAACTTGTTATTAGTTGAGAAACTTGGGATTGGATGTTTAGATTTTTCTACAATTTTTTTGAATATATGATCAGAGTACAACCATTCAAAATTGATGATAACTAATAAAAAGTAAGCGGCAAATACCTTTCTGAAATTTAAGAAGCACATATGTGTACTCTACATTCACCTATATATATATATATATTATCTGTCTGTCCTAATCCTTCAAAATTCAATCAATTCAGCTTTCTTTTCAAGTTGTCTTTTGCAATTAATTGCCTTAAATTATCCTCATAGTCGATGAGTCCAGTCCAGTACTAAAGCCCTGTTTGATTGTCCAAAAACTTTTCCCTTCTAGCTCCTGGTAGTAGTTTTGTGACCAATTCAGATTAATAATCAATCAACTCTATATGTATCTCAATATATTATTGGACCAATTACATTTCTTTTTGATGTGTTTAATCAAGCTACTAATATCCCTCGAGATGGCTGACAATTATATTTACCATCATTGACTGAAATTAAACATCAGTTAAAAGAAGGAAAAAAAAAAGTACCAAAATGAGATTAGTTTCATTTTTTGACTCAATAAAAATATTGTTGCTCATTTTCGGTCAACCAAGAATCTGGTTGTTATAAGTTTAAATGATCAATGGGATAAATGTGGGTTTAGTCAAACTGTCAATAATATCCCCTCGAAATTCATGACGATTATATTTATCGTCTTTGACTGAAGTTAAATATCAAAAATGTCAAAAGACGGAAAAACTTGGTAATTTTTGGTCAAAATGAGATTAGTTTCGACTTTTGACTCAACAAAAATATTTAGGTATGTAGATTTGCCTATTTTTCCGTCAACTAAGATATTGGTTGTTATAAATTTAGGCGGTCTAGGAGGAAAATATAATTGTCAGAAATCTCAAGAATTATTGATAATTTGATCAAGCTACATGAGAAGTAAATGTAATTCACCCCATATTATTTTATAAAAAATTTTTCTTTGAAGTGACAACAAATTTTATTGAGGTGTGTGTACTATTATACGAGTGAGTCTATGTAAGGAAAAATAATTTATCGAGATAGACTCGACTCACTGAATAGTATTGGTTTGATCGCTACTAATATACCGTTATAAGTAAGAATGAAACTTTAATCTTATAATTATAAGACTAAACCCTAATCACTCGGACAGACCTTTATAACATAAATTATTCTTTGGGGGGTTATTAGTTACCGCCTCAATTTTTGGCGTGGTAGTTCATAAGTTTTGACGAAATTACTTTTTTATTAAAAGGAAGAAGAGAAAAGATATTATAGAAGGGGATATTTTAATCCAAATTAAAACGATAAAAAATAACAAATGGGACGATAACAAGTAAAACTTTATTCTTTTCATGACATGACCATCTTCAGCTTGGATGCGAAATTTCCTGGTCCATTTTTTCGGCTACTTAGCCAGTTTGCAAGTTCCATGCTTCCTCCAATATCATATCAATGTCACAATCAAAATTCTTCATCCCAGTTAGGCTCTCAATCCCTTCAACTCCATCCCCTTTCTGCTTGCCTTCCACTAAGCAATAATTCGCTAGCTAGTATTACAAACACGATTAAAACTTTATAAAAGAATAATCATAAAATTGAAAGTTTGCTAAAATTGAAATAATTTTAACAAAATTTGAATTTTACCAACAGATTACAAAAATAAGACAGTCCTTTTCGATAAATTGCTAGGGAAGATGGATTATTTGGGAAAGATCTTTATGTGAAGTGAACATGAACATGAACAACCACACATGGCTAAATAACAGTAAGGCTAGCCTGTGGGACAGAAAAAAGATGGTCATTTTCCTCTCCTTTCTATCAAATCCTCCTTTATATCTAGTAAACTGAATAATTGATGAGTTTAATTCAATAAAAAGCAAAGATCATGAAGATGGCTTTTCTTTCCTTTTTCTTTCAAGTTAAAATCTCTTTTCTTTTTCCCTTGTTTGTCATTTATCTCTTTGTCCCTTGAAAGGGAATGTTGTGATTGTGGAGACTCAGTTAGTCATGTCACTTGGACTACAGACCAACTACCTCATCTCCATATCCATTATTGTACTTCCCTAAACAAAAGCAAGAAAAATCAAGAACAATAACAAGAACATGAAGAAAATGTTAGAAGAATGGAGAAAGAAAAACAAGCCCTCCACAGTGGGAAGGAAAGATTTTTTTTTCTTTTTTGCCCTCATTTTTTCTTGAGTTTTTCAGTTCAAGAAACTCTAAAGCAGAAACATTCAAGTTGTCTCCAACTTGTCAACGTCTCCAATAATGTTTTGACACCTGTCTTTAATAAGCCCATCAGACAGCAGTTCTGGTTACCTGTGTGTGTCCTCAAATGGTATCAGACCTAAACTCTGTAAGGGGGCCAAAAGTTGTTTGAACCACATTAAGCACTTTTGAGTGAACACATATTGTTGTTTTTATAGCTGTTTTTTTTTCCCTCCTTTATCAAATGCTTTTCTGGTTTTATAGGTCCACCCATATTTATCCTGTTAGACAAGTTTGTAATAAAGGATCTTATCCTTGATCTTCTTGATTAGGATAAAAGATTGAAGTGAACCCTCTTCTTGGGTTTTTCTGCCATTCGTTTGCAAATGCTAATGGGACATCCCTTGAATAGTTCATTTCTTATCTTTTGTTTCTTGGTAGGGGCATGCAGTTTCAAAATTGACAACCCCCCCTCATGCTAGCTCCATTTGGCTGTCATTAATCAATTGCTGGCCAGTTCTTTGGATCATTAATGTGGGAAAGTAAATATTTACCTCCTGTTTAGGAGAGTAATATCCTCCTAATAAGGAAGGATTGAAGATTCTTTGGTGATTGAAATCACAAAAAACCAGACAAATAACTTCCATATTTGGTGTACTAAGTTCTTATAATTAGAGCCTCCTAATGATGTATGATCTAAATGAATAAGAAAACTCTAAAGCTTCCTCCCATGGATGTAGGTCATATGACTGAACCACGTAAATCATATTGTCTCTTTAATCTTTGTTTAGTTAGTTTCATGGTATCAGAGCCAAGTTGGTGAACCGATCATTCTATAGTAGTGAAACTAACGCTACCATAGCAACATAATGGATCATTCTTCATCTACAGATGAATCCTCAAGAGATTCTAAACCTAAACCATCATATAGACAACCCCTCAATTCAAATCACCTCCCACAAATTAAATGGGAGAAATTTCAGAGAGTGGTACCGGTCAGTTTTGTTGGTGGTCAAGGGTAGAGGGAAGATGGGCTATTTGACGGGAGCAAAGAAGCAACCATCACCTGATCCAGTTGAGTATGAAGTGTGGGAAGCAGAGAATTCCACTGTAATGGCCTGGCTAATCAATTCAATTGATCAGCAGATTGGTCGGCTATATTTGTTCTCCGAAACAGCTAAAGAAATCTGGGACTCGGTAAGAGATATGTACTCGGATATGGAGAATATATCCCAAAGTTTTGAGGTTCGCTCGAAAATTCGTGACACTCGTCAAGGTACATTATCTGTCACTGAATATTTTAACTATCTTTTAGAATTGTGGCAACAGATAGATATGTTTCACAATATATCTTGGAAATGTACTGATGATGCAGTCATGTATCAAAACATGCTTTAAAATGACCGCATATTTGATTTTTTACAAGGCTTAAATCAGGATCTAGATGATGTTAGGGGTCAGATACTTGGTACAAAACCATTACCCTCATTGAAGGAAGTATTTGCTGATGTTTGGCGCAAAGAATCATGAAGAAAAGTGATGAGTATGTCACTACTGAGTACAACTACAGAAGCCAACATAAAGGGATCAGCTTTGGCAATAAACAAATCATCAGATGTAAATAATTCAAAGAGTAATAGTCTAGAGGGTGACTTTGGGAAGGACAAGCAGGTGTGGTGTGAACATTGTACAAAGCCTTATCATACAAAGAGTATGTGTTGGGACTTACATGGAAAACCAGCAGATTGGAATCCACGAAATCAAAGGAAAAAGGTCGCTAATTCTGCTGAAACAACACCAAATACTCAACCATTCACTGCTGAACAATTGGAAGCCATAAGGAAATTGATGACAGAAGATCCAAATTTAAATGGTTCCTCGGAACTGTCAACCCATAAGGGTAAAGGTATAGGTTCACTTCTTTCAAGAAAAATAGCTTATGATTCTTGGATAGTAGATTCTGGTGCCTCTGACCATATGACAGGTTCAAGTTCAAAAATAAGCAACTACAGGCAATGTAAAGAGAATGGTGGTGTAACAGTAGCAGACGGAACCATATGCACAGCAGAAGGAAAGAGAGATGTGAAACTACAAGAGTTGAATTTAAATTCCGTTTTATATGTTCCGCAATTAAAATGCAATTTACTATCAGTAAAGAAAATTACAAAGGACCTGCACTGCTTGGTAATTTTTTCTCAATTTGGTCGTATATTACAGGATTTGCAATCGGGGAGGACGATTGGAGTTGCTAAAGAGCGAAATGGTTTATATTATGTCTCCGGTGTTGGCTCTGTTTCAAGGCTTCAGCCACCTAGTGGTTTGTCCTCATTTTCAAACTCTGATGTTTTACTGTTACATAACATATTGGGTCATCCTAGTTTCCAATATTTGAAGTATTTGTACCCACATTTATTTATAAATAAAAATCCATATGATTTCAATGTGAACATTGTATTCTTGCAAAACAAACACGTGCAACCTACCAATCTCATTCTTATAAACCTTCACATCCTTTTCATTTGGTTCATAGTGATGTATGGGGTCCATCACGAATACACAATCTCACTGGGGAACGATGGTTTCTTACTTTTATTGATGATCATTCACGTGTATATTAGGTGTATCTAATGAAGGAAAAATCAGAAGTAACAAGAGTTTTCAAACAATTTCATAAACTTGTTACAAATGTTTTTCAATCATCCATACAAATTTTTCGAACAGATAATAGCAAAGAGTATTTTTCAAATGAACTAGATGAGTATCTCTAAGAAAATGGAATTATTCATCAAAGTTCATGTGTTTACACATCACAACAAAATGGAGTTTCTGAAATGAAGAATCGTCATTTGTTGGAAGTTGCTAGATCTATAATGTTTGCACGTCATGTTCCAAAGTTTTTTTTGGGAGGAAGCAGTCCTTACTGCTGGTTTTTTAATCAATAGGGTACCTTCAAAGGTCCTAAATTATAAAACACTCCTAAGTATTTTGTTATCACTCTTCCCTACTTCACGTGTAAATGCTACTCTTCAACCTCGTGTGTTTGGATGTGTCGTATTTGTTCTTCAGCCTAATAATAGTAAATTAGATCCAAAAGCCCTGAAGTGTATTTTCATTGGTTATTCTCCAACTCAAAAAGGCTACAAATGCTATCATCCAGCTACCAAACTTGTTTTTGTTTCCTCTGATGTGACTTTTTTAGAAAATCAGTCTTTTTACTCTCAAAATGATCATTCTACCCAAGTTTCTCTCCAGGGGGAGAATGGTACCGAAGTAGATAAACATTGGGATTCAACAAGTTCCTTCTGTCTATCCACATGTTTCTTTATCAAACTCCAAACAAAATACATCTGTTTTTAATCAAGGGGGCGAATCGGATAATATTGTCCCAAAGCCTCTCATTGTTTATTCAAGGAGACCACGAGCTACAATGCAGCTCCATGAATCTGAATTGATGGCATATCCTATCTCAAGTGCAGAAAAAGAGAATGTTGAAAATTATGAACAATCTGACCTGGATCGTCCTATTGACTTGAGAAAAGGGGTAAGAACTTGTACTAAAACTCCTAAGTATCCTATCTCTAATTATGTTTCATATTCAAAGCTTTCAGGGAATTACAAAGCCTTCATTGCTCATGTTGATGAGATACAAGTCCCTAGAAATATTGGTGAGGCTCTACAGGATTCAAAGTGGAAAGAAGTTGTTCTAGAAGAAGTTAGAGCATTACAAGAAAATGATACTTGGGAAATAGTACCATTACCTGAAGGGAAGAAAGTAGTTGGAAGTAAATGGGTGTTTACTGTAAAGTGTAAAGCAGATGGAACGGTAGATCGGTACAAAGCGAGACTGGTAGCGCAAGGGTTCACTCAGTCTTATGGGATTGATTACAAAGAGACATTTGCACCCGTTGCCAAGCTTAATACCATCAGAATTTTACTTTCCATCGCAGCTAATCTTGATTGGAAACTACATCAACTAGATGTGAAGAATGCTTTTCTTAACGGCAGTTTGGAGGAAGAAGTGTACATGAAGATTCCACCTGGATTCGAGTTAAATGGAGAGATGGACAAGGTATGCAAATTGAAGAAATCTCTATATGGACTCAAACAATCCCCTAGAGCGTGGTTTAAAAGATTCAGCACAGTGATGAAGAATCTTGACTACCATCAAGGACAGGCAGATCATACATTATTTGTGAAAAGGAGTAATCAGTTAAACAAGCCATACTCATAGTTTATGTTGATGATATGGTTATCACAGGTGATGATGAAGAAGAGATTAGCAATCTAAAAAAGAAACTTCAGGATGATATGGTTATCACAGGTGATGATGAAGAAGAGAGCAATCTAAAAAAGAAACTTCAGGAGGAGTTCATAGTTAAAGATCTTGGAGAACTAAAATATTTCCTTGGCATGGAGGTTGCTAGAAGTTGCAAAGGAATCTTCATCTCACAGAGGAAATACACACTAGATTTACTCAAAAAAATAGGAAAACTTGGTTGTAAACCATCTAGTACGCCTATGGAACGTCACTGGAAGCACAAAATATCAGAAAATGATCCCCCAACCAATAAAGAAAGTTACCAGCGTCTGGTTGGAAAACTTATTTATCTCTCACTTACTAGACCTGACATTGCTTTTAGTGTAAGTGTAATAAATCAGTTCATGCATTCTCCAACAAAAAGGCATATGGAGGCAACTGATCAAGTTTTGAGATATTTGAAGGGAAGTCCAGGAAAAGGGTTGTTATTAAAGAAGAGTGCAACTAGAGATGTTATCGGTTTTGCAGATGCAGATTGGGCAGGAGGTATGCACAGTAGGTCTACAACCGGATATTGTACCAAAGTATGGGGAAATTTAGTAACTTGGAGGATCAAGAAACAATCTGATGTTGCTCGAAGTAGTACAGAATCAGAGTTTAGAGCTATCTCTCAAGAAATTTGTGAGCTTATTTGGATTCAGAAGTTAATGATAGATTTAAACATGCCACTAACTAGTCCTAAGAAGTTGTTCAGTGATAGCACATCAGCTATTGGAGTGGTTCATAATCCAATCGAACATGATAAAATGAAACATGTGAGGATTGACCGAGACTTCATCAAGACTGAGATAGATAATGGGACTATCGTCTTATCATATGTTCCAACCAAATCTCAGGAAGCTGATGTTTTAACAAAACCTCTTCAAAAATCAACTTTTGACTTATGTACTAGCAAGCTGGGAATGACAAACATCTATTCACCAGCTTGAGGGGGAGTGTTGGAAAGTAAATATTTACCTCCAGTTTAGGAAAGTAATATCCTCCTAATAAGGAAGGATTGAAGATTCTTTGGTGATTGAAATCACAGAAAATCAGGATAGTTATGTCTCTGATTTTCAGACAAATAGCTTCCATATTTGGTGTACTAAGTTCTTATAATTAGAGCCTCCTAAGGATGTATGATCTACATGAATAAGAAAACTCTAAAGCTTCCTCCCGTGGATGTAGGTCATATGACTGAACCACATAAATCATATTGTCTCTTTAATCTTTGTTTAGTTAGTTTCAATTAATTACTTGTTTGTGAAAGATCATCAGCAGCAACATTAGATTGATCTTTAAAGAATGTTTCTTATAGTCATGGGTGGACACAGACTTTAAATTA
Source organism: Knoxia roxburghii (assembly GCA_030378225.1). Classification (NCBI taxonomy): domain Eukaryota; kingdom Viridiplantae; phylum Streptophyta; class Magnoliopsida; order Gentianales; family Rubiaceae; genus Knoxia; species Knoxia roxburghii. The sequence goes on from CM059420.1 coordinate 2,438,919, forward strand.
GAGAAAATTATAGCCGTTTTGGGGGAGGCGGTGGGCCCCCTCCGAAGCCAAAGTGTAGTGTCGCCGCTGCTTGTAGTTACAGACATTGCATGTGGAATGGAATTAAAAGTACTGATTCAATTAACAAAGTTGGCATGGGGCTGGCTGGCGGCAAATTATATTGTACAACTCCTAGTAGTGTTGGCCCTCCTAAATTTGCCTTGTTTTCCCCCTGCTATTTGTCAAAAATGTATATTGCAATGTACTCCTATTATACTATATAACAATTGCTTGCTGGCTGGTTGTAGGGACAAATTAGTTACTTGGGACATTGGAAAAATCAGGATGAAATGTACATAATATAAGAACATGGCTTTATGATTCTGTAAACACGGGTGGCAATGATAAGTGGGAGGCAATGAATCAATGATCAAGAATTTGATCAAGAACTTGAGTTAATAAAAGAAGGTTTAAGGACTTGAAGAGAAGTGGGCCATGTGAAACTAATGGATTCTGAGGGAGCAACAAGTCCCCACTAACTCAAAAGTATGCATAATCCCTCCAAATTTGTACATGTGGATCCATATAAAATTTGATCCAGTCAATTTTCTGCACACGCTATTTAAGCAAAGCCACCTTCTCACAACCACAATTACTACTAGCTAGCCCTTCAAAAAATCTGTGTTGTTTTTTAGCAGCATTTAAGGAAGATTTTGCAGAGATCAAGGATTCAGATGGGAAAAAAAAGGTTTGAGAAGTGGAGAAGAATAGTAAGACAGCAGAGGGCAAAGCTGTATATTATAAGGGTCTGCATTACTATGCTTTTGTGCTCTTAGAATGATCATCATCATCAGCATCAGTTTTGGAGATTCCTTGGTTCTTTTTTTTTGGGTTTTTTTCAGAATCAACTGTACTTATGTTCTTGTTAGTTGTTACTTAAGTAGTAGATTACTTAGAGTTTTTCTTGTTTTGTTCAGTTTAGTTGATTCTTTCGTGCATAGGTTTTTGGTTTTTTCCCCCCTTTTGTATTCAACCACTAATCTCTTTCTTTGTATATATTAATAACCCTCAATTGCTTCTGCTCATTCTCTGTGTTCTTGAATTTGTATACGTCTGCATGCATGCATGCAAACCAGAACGAGCTAGCTGATGCAGCTTTTATGCGTACTTCTACAAGGCCTGTGATTTTCATGAGTCCACAAACAAGCCGATTTCCGCGTCGTAATAGTTTAACGTTTCATAATTTAAGTTTTGTTTATAATATTCGAGTTGATATATATTGCAATCGGACGAAGAAATTATACAGTATGCTTCTCCTTCTGGAATGGAGTCTGTGTTTATAATATTCGAGTTGATATTTATTGCAATCGGACGAAGAAATTATACTGTATGCTTCTCCTTCTGGAATGGAGTCTGTGATTACAGAATGCCATTCCAGAATGTGGGAAGTGAATGAGTTCTAAATGCTTTAATTTGGGACTGAAATCATACAAAAGTATGGAATAATCGGAGTTCTTAATCTGTTAAGAGAAGCCCTGTTGTTTTTTTTTTTTTTTTTTAATTTTTTTGGATTTTCTTGCTGGTGAATTTGGACCTGTGTTTACTTGAAGCTGAAGGTGAAAATCAACTAAAATTCACTATGGATGTAATTATTGTCAGTAATTATTTTAGGTGATTACTTGTTCATAAGGGCTCTGCAAAATTTGATGGAAAAAACAAATTAGATTCTAGTTTGCAAACCTTAGGTATTTTTTAGTCAATGAGAAGGATATTTGCCTCTATTTGTTCATTGGAGTTAACCCAAAAGAACTTACAAAACTCCAAATAGGTAAGATATTGTTTCGAACCAACTAATTTTCGCCGTAAAAATAGAGAAAAAAACCCACAAAAACGGCGAAATACGTGACTCAAAATTGTGTCGTTTCTAAGTCTTATTAATGAGCAAGATAAACTGAAACTGTCGTTTTGTCCTGCATTATGGCTGCTGAATATTGCAGTTCCACAACATGCACTTATAAAACAAATCCAACTTTGGTTACAAGTGAAAGACAAAAACAGCAAAGAAGCAAGAACCGAATTTTCAGGGATTAAAATCTGGAATATATTTTGAGTAGGACTCTGAAAGAAATTTAATATCCTTTATCTATGGAGCAGCAAGCAGCTAGACAAATATGTTGCTATAAACTGACAGAAATGGCCATATCAATCTGTATGCTATTTCCATCTTTAGGTGAACAAATGGGACCCTTTTCCTGCTGTCCTCTATTTCTATCCAATTGGGGACCAACATCTGTTGCCCACCACATGTTTCATTACTACTCACTCAGATTCCCCCTATATATCAAGCTCAAGCAATTACTACAACACACATTGCTCATTCAGCAAACTTAAGTTTTTCCATGGCTGCAAACTCATCTTTGAGGAGTAGAAAACAAGGAAGTGTTTGGTCGTCATGGCAGCAAAGGTGTTCAAAGTACATGCAGGAGCAGCGGACACGGATTTATATCGTGTGGAGATGCTCCTTGCTTCTCCTACAGTGGAATGAGGTGTGAACACAGGTTTCTAAAGGATCAAGAACTACTTGGTTTAAGGGAGTTCTTGTCATCTGCTAGTATGCAATGCAGATGACTCCAGGAAGAAGTGAAGAAGGCAAGGGATACAATGTTGAAGAAGAGAAAGTCTGGTGATAGTATACAACAACAGCTACTATCTACAGGTCATGTAAAGTTATTCCCATGTACATATAACATAATCCTCTATCTAGTCAAGCCCCTCCTTCCCCCTTAACCAATAAACTCGGCTTTCTGCTTCCCGACGCAAATATACAAGAAAACATTTCATCACCTGTTTTTGCCTTCTCTTTCGAATATTAATATGTTCAGTGTGAAGCTATGATGGAACAACAAACACACATTCTATTATATATGTTCTAATATCACATCTATGTATATATGTCAGCAGATATATGGTCAAATCTTTATTGATCACTTACAAATGAATAAAGTGTAACGGAAGAGTCATATAAGAATGCAAAATTTACGTTCTATATATCCGTAGGCTATGTACTCTTTGGACCCCACACAAAATTTTAAGCTATGGACCTGATTATCTCTTCGAACCGGGAAGGGGCTCTCCATGATTACCCTGTGGTTTTGCGAAAGACGAATCTACCTCCCCCGATTTCCTTGGAGTTTGTGCTTGCTTAAGTTGGCCTCCCTGAGGTATTTGAAATGAGTTGATCACAATTATCAAAAACCTTACTTCACTACCAAGAACCAAGACAAAACAAATAGATCACTTGCGAGGGATCACCAAAATCTCTATCAAAACCTATGTTTTGCAGGAATTTTAAATGCATGACTGGGAAAATCACAATTTGCATAATAAAATATCCATGCAACAATAAGAAGTTTTGTGGTTATTGATACTTCAAGTATCATCAAAACTGATAAAGATAGATATACTTAAATCAGTACGCACTCCAAGTGCAAGTAACATTTTTTGTTAGGCTCCCTTGGATTTTAAATCTAAGTAGACACTATTCACAATGTTAACTAATTACAGGGTGAAATGAAATGTTGTTGGTACAGTTCACTTACTGATCCTTTATGTGTTAACCTCCTAATTGATGGAGCACGTGCCATCGATGATGCAGCAGCAGCAGCAGCTACACGTATTCTGCAAAAGAAAAGTAATGTTAGATATTCTTCTGACCATGATACATGTACATAGTTAAAAATATTCACGTCTTAGAACCTTTTATGTACATCAACAAATTCATCCGTCTCGTCTACAATTTCCTCCTGCATGCAGCAAAAGTAAAGGTAAAATCCTCTTGCCTAACTCGAGTAAGATCACACTAATCGAGTCGAGTACAGGATAAAATAAACCTAAGTGTCACCTGCAAAAGTTCTTCAAATACATCCTCCAAAGTGATAATACCGATTACTTCACCCTCTTCAATGTCATCTGATGTGTGAGGAATAACATTTGTCACCACCTCACCGTATGTGGGTATACTTTTTGAGGATTGTCTACGAGGCTTTTCAATGTCAATGGTAACACCTTCTGGATTCTCGGGCTGCTTTGATAACAGAGGCGTAGTTATTTGAAACTTTCCATCACCAAGGGCATTACCTTCAGATTTTTCATCAGCCGCTGATGTAGGAGGTTTGCTTTTCCCTTTAGCCTTCACAACAGCAGCCATATGGCTACTGCCTTTTTGGAATTCATTTAGTATGTCATAAAGTGGCATATCTGATGGTACCCTGTGTGAAACAAATTCGAATAACTACTTGGATTCTCAATTTAAGAACAGAAGTTGTTGTAAGATTAGCAATTTAACCGTGGAATTCTTCGTATAGATACAGCACTAACTGGAGTTTCTGTTTCAGGTCGCACTGTAAGAAGACTCTTTACCTAAAAAATTTCAGAAATTGATTACAACAAAATTTTGGTTTGAAGTAACAAAAATTTTTGCAAATTATAGCATCTAAAGAGATTACCAATAGAAGTCCAATGATATTTTTTGGATTCCCAGAGTATACAGGAACTCGGCTATGACCACGAGCAAGAATTTTTCCCATGGCCTCCCTGATGTAAAATGAAAAATCTTGTCAGTTGATGAGTTTCCACAGTTCAGCACAGTGCTAATTCTACAAAGATAAAACTTCAAAAGCAAAAACTGGAAATAGAATACAAAACCACAATATGAGCATCAACAAAGATCTTCCTCAAAATTTAACACTATAAATTATACCACATCCACAGTCTGATAGTGCACTAAAAATTACAATTGCTGAAATTCAAACTACAACATCCAACGTTACCAGTCCAATTTGGAGTTCACATCCAGTGAAAATGTTGACTCAATAGGTGTCATGGCCTCCTCAGCAGTCTGCAAACAAGAAAACAGAACAAAAACTGAACATAAAAAGCTTAAATAGCAATTGAGGCCTGACAGGATAAGTTAACAGATTCACCAAATTATAGCATCGATTCAACATCGTATGGTCAAAATATTAGAAATATCACAGGAGGAATTACATCTCTAAAATAAACAAGATCAAATAACAAATTTAATTTGATTCTTCATGTATAGTGAAAGAAGTGCAATCAAACTGATGAAAAAAGGTCAATCAACTGGAAAAGAAAACCAACCAAAAAAAAAAAACTGATCTTGATTAGTTAGTTTCTTTAACAGTGATACCTTCTCTGTCAGATCTAGTGCTCCACTGATGATCGTTGTCTCATCATGAGTAAGTTCACCCCCTTTACCAGCCTGGTGATAGCCATCATAGAGTATTAAATGACAAGAAACAGCTGGTAGTCATTGTAATGTAACATTGTTAGTCCTAACATGATGTTTGCCACATAAATCCATAGAAATTTACCTCCTGACTGTGGATAGAGACAAGGGCTTTGAGTTGAGCACGCCTAAACAATGCTTCGTTATGTCCCAAGACACAGTCTAGAATCTGTAACCATCAACCATTCAAATAAATGTAAGGGAAGCATGGAGGAATGATGCAAAAAATACTAGTAAGAAATTCACCCCACAAACTTCTGTATGTAGAAGAATGAAAAACAACACAGTCAATAGTTCTAATTCTTTACCTTTCCGATAGGATAAGCAATTGGATAGCAAATAATCATCAGAATGCGCACAAGCCAAACAAAATTTGCACCAACAGCAAGTCCATATCGCGTGCATATTGCTTGAGGAATAACCTAACCATAAGATTGAAAATAACAAATATTGTTAAAAAAATAATTTGGGGCAAAAGGCTAAGAGTTTTGGTGTGTTCATCTACTTAGAAAAGTAGCCTCTAAAGCAATTACCTCTCCGAACGCTAGAACAAAAGTCACAGACAGTATAATTGCAACATATTGGTTGAAAAGCTTATCGAGGTATATTGGAAGAGCCTGCAAAAGTCAAAAGAAAATTTCAAACTTAGTCTTGTTATATGGAAGAGTATCGATAATTAATTAGTAATCCCAATACCTCTCTCCCCTCAATTACTACATTAACAGGATAATCAACTAGTTTTAAAATGGTTGAAGCCAAAATAAAGGAATAAAATTCAAGCAAATATGAGGAACTATTTCAATTTTCACCTCCATAGCAGCAGCATTACACAGGAGCAATGTCACCAGCAATTGGTGTTGCTTCTTAACCACTGGAAGTATAGTAGCTAAAACAGAAAAGAAAAAGAAAATCAGGAGCATATTATTTTCCATTTATGAACAGAATGATACCGCTAATATAAGTACAGGGAGAACAGAAAACAGCTTATGATATCTACGGGGATGTCTATTCTAAACCTGTTAACATGCTTTTCTGTTTATTTAAGAACACATTTCTTCCAGAAAATGAATGGTTATAAAACATTTACAGAGTTCATGCATCTACAAATGTAAATACATCAAGCATACTCACAAAACACAACACATCTTTCCAGATAACAGCTCAAATCCAACTAATATTAAGTTTTGAAATGTAGTATGATAGTCTCGTTCATAATTGAGTTTTACTCACTGTTCGAATGGAGTCGAGCAGGAAAAATCATGTATATTATATAGTATTAAACTCAACCATTTCTCCACACAAAACTGCAAGTTTCAAGGTCATTTAACTACATCTACATTGCAATAATAAACATTGAATTTTAACTACTACAATATAGGAAGAAACAAACAAACATTTTCTCCATCAAATTAAGCAAGATAACCATTCTAAATACCAATAACATAAATTTCATCATCAAACCGAAATTCCCTCCCCGAAATCATCACCCGAAAAATCCCAACAAGCTTCTACCCACCATTTGTAAATTAAAGATGACTCCCATTATAAATTCCCTAAGAATGCATCAAGAATAAAAATCCAAAAAATAAAATAAAATAATTGCAGCAAAAGGGGATTTTACCAGCTTGCTTTTTCTCTGCAGGGGTGCCGCTTCTCTGAAGAATCTCAAGATCAACAAGGCTTAAAGACATCAAACCCAAAGTCAAGCCCGACATGATTCCGGCGAATAGCACCAGAAAACATGAGATCCCAGCATACACAAACCACCAAACCGTCCCGAATTCTATTTCCGCCCCAACAAAATTACTGCTGTTCCTGGTCACCATTCTCACAACCTGAACAGCATTAAGCATATTCGACATTTCCATCAATCACAAACTCCTCCTCCTCCTCCTCGTTCTTCCCCTGTTTATTTCTTCCTTTTTCTGTTTGTGGGGTTTTAATTTAAGAGTAGGATTTGGCTGGCGGTAAATCGGTTATTCGTTTCATGTAAAATTTCTTGTGACACGTGGCCATATATTAGAAGTGGTGGCTGCGAGAAAAATCATACCGCCAGTCTACTGTTCCAACTGGAAATTGGTATCTTATGGGTCATTGTATCTTTGGAAGAGGTGAGGGGGAGAATAATCACCTACGGACGTGTGTTAAAAAAAGGTGGCATGCGAAAACATGCTATTGCAGATCCACTGTAGAATCTTCAAGATCTTGGTTCCGTTTTTTTTTTTTAATTAGCTAGTTCTGGTATATCTTATAATATTTTCGTGTTTTATTGATATATTTTCATACTTTACAAATAATTATCAAAATTAATACCTCTTTCATTTCTTATAACATATTTTACCCTCGGAATAAAGTTTTGTATACCATAAATGAACCCTCAATACTTCAATAAACATTATATACACGGAAGTAAGATTATTTTTGCTTTTCTAATTATGAAGAAGACTATGAATATGAGGCCTTATTTCTGTCTTTGTTGGAGCCTACTCAGGTTAAAACTAATCGCATGGTCTTTTCCTAATTCTATTGGTGGAATCAGTATCAAGTTCTAAGGTGATGCGGTGATATGAGAGAAAATCTTTCAAAATGAGCACTGGAAATTTGAATATGGGCCTACATTTGACAACAATTCACCTCTTGTTATTATTCCCTTGATGCTTGCAATAAACCAAAAATGTCTGATTTGGGTATTGAAACTTTACTCATGGGACTTGTTAAATATTTGATTATCATCAGGCCCACATTAATTGACGTTTGGGTCTCCAATTATTCGTGCCAATTTTTGGGCTTAGGGGCAACCAGACATAGTTCAACTGTCTCTATGTAGGGTTCAACTCACTGAACGCCCAACTTTGTTAAATCTTTAAATGGATCAATCATGGAAGTAATATAGTGTTGGGCTTCAAATATGTGTGAATGATCAAAAGCTGGCCCAACTTTCTGGGTTCTTGGGATGGATCAATCTGCATGCTACTGCTGGGGGATTGCGTAGAGACTCACAGGCAAAGTGGCTGGATGGGTTCATCAACATAAGGAGATGTAGTATCACTAGAGCAGAATTATGGGGTTTATTCAATGGGTTACAATTGACTTGGGAGAAAGTGACCGGATAATAGAAGTTGAAGTGGCCTCAATGGTAAGAGGCAAGTTAGTGGACGTTGGTGTCTATGAGAGTCTGATTTGTGAAATCAACGACTTACTTAGTTGTATAATTTCGTAACAAATTACTTAATCTCCTTGACAGTCAATTAGACCAAAAGGATAACATAGGGTCTTTGAGGCCCTGGGAGATGTTCCCCATGAGATGTTAGAAGATGATTAGCGTAGGTGTTGTTTATCAGTGAAATGTAATGAGTTAATGGCGTAATCTCCTTCTTTGTCAGAAATTTAAAAAAAAAAAAAAAAAGTCTTCAATTAAAACTTTGCATCCTGAAATGTCAATTTTGTGGGTTTCATTTTTCATAGGAGACAGGGAAAATGATAGTTACTAGAAGATAATTTATATGCATATGCATTTCAATCGACTAGTTTTATACTCTAGATATTGATCTTCTGTTAGACTAGTTTGATACTTTGATTTTCTAGGAAAAAATTAAATTTATTGAATTTTAAAGATGATGACGAGCAAACGATTTAAATTTAGAGCGGTTGGAATGATTAATATTAAATTATAAAGTGAACCCAAATTGAGAAATGTTGACCCTTCGACAATCTAAAATGCCCCTTTCCTTAATGTCTTCGCACGAGGATGCCCTTTTGAGTTTTGACTAGTACGATGCCTATATAAAAATATCTATATGTTCTTCTCCATATTAATCAAAAGTTTTGGGGAAAACTGTATTCTTTTTTTGGGTATTATTTAAACATATCATCAACTTTGCTCATGATTGCCACTTAAGTACTTAATTAAGTGTCTTAATTTCAGATGGGTCGAATTGGATTGTGAGGTAATGATTCTCTTAGTCATTCAAAAAAAAAAAAAAAAAAAAAAGAATAGTACAATTGCTTAATTATCAAAACCCTAATTGAGGTAACTTCAAAATAATCAAAATTTTGTCCTTTTCCCCTCTTGAATTGTTTTTGTGGTGTGAGGATTAGCCACCTAATACTTATTTATGGATATTGGAATGGTTTAAACGTATTCTATATCGTTTTTAATGTAAATATCTTAAATATGTTAATTGTTGAAATCAATAACTAGTCATCAAACATTAGTCTTGAAATCTCTTCTTTCTTTCGTATTTCTATTTTCTAGATTTAATCTCGATAATACAATCAAAAGAATTTTATCTTAAACGATGAAAAAGAATATTTGACATTGTAAATTCAATTGAATGACGTAAAAAATATTACTTTTGTCCTATAATAATAGTTTTGTTTATGGATCTATTGTGAATGTTCTTGTATGAAAGGTTATGTTAGGGCATGTGGTAGAGGGGCTCTCGTATTTCATATTCAGTAGAGTCGGATGACCACAACAAAATTCTTGGGTGTAGTCATGATTTTGTGCTCCGGCCGTTTATTCCTCCCGTTGATATCGTCATTTTTAGGACCGACCGACACCTCATTCTTTTTTCTGTTATTCACAAACAATTTTTCTATGAGGGTGTTGTTTTAATTCAACAAATAAGAAGATTGTTTTTGGAGGGAGAAAATGACATGTCAGCATGCATGGTTTCTTTTCCCGCCTTTTCCTTTGGTGAAGAAGCTTGCCTACGCATATTTGGGCTACGCACTCAATATTGCAAATGATTGAAGGAAGTGGATTGCTTTGATGCGGATCATCATCGATTGGTATATAGAATGGTTCGCCTAATGCATAGTGGATCTGGCCTACAATGGCTGTGTTATAGTGGATAATAATTTTGTTTGTTAATAGTAAATTTTTATTATTTATGGAGCTATATTGATCATAGTTTCATTTGTTGATGACGAAATTATATATAATATAAAATTATATGTCAATCGTGTATTACTCGAGATATCATTTAGTATCGAATTAAATTATTGTTTAGGAAGCCAAAATTTTTTTGGGTAGGATTTCACTATATATTTACAAGTTATTGTTGTTTTAAATAACTTAAACTACAATTAAGCTAAAAGTACTTGGTATCGGGAAGGATGGGAGGCTGTAACCTTAAGATTTTGGATGAAAATCTCACGATTGAAGAAGGAAAAAACAAAACAACAACAACTTGGCCTCATCAACTCTTGTATTCAATTTCATAAGATTATTATTGTGGTTTTTATATACCGTCTATCATACATAAAAAAAAGGTGAAAAAATTAGAATACTTCATAAATGATGTGAATTCAAAATTTATTTACTTAGTCAAATTACGTTTCATGCACTTATTGAATTCGACTGATTAGACTCTAACTTTTTTTTTTTCTTAATAAGTGTTTTTTCCATGTGAAATCACAATTTTGGTCTATGAACTATCAACATTTTATATATATTTTTTTTTGCCGAACTAACCCATAAATTTATAAAATTTTAACCATTTTAGTTTGTTAACTTGCATTTTTATGGACTAAAATTACTAATATTTAAAAATTTCTTAAGTATTTTGGTTTGACCTGACAAAAAAAGTTAAAACACATCTAATTCATAAACAAAAATTGCAATTTTTCCATATTTTTTTTCCATGGTGCAAAGATAAGTTTCTTGGGTTTAAGGGGAAGTCTTTTTCCTGTTCCTAATTAGTAATATCAAAGTAAAAATAGTATCAACACTTAGGGTCTGTTTGATAAATTAATTCAATACTTATTCTAAATAGATTATGTATTTAATTGATTAAGGACATTTGATAACCCAACTTATTTCTGACTTAATGAATTAAGAATTTTTTTAATTAAGTACTTAATAATTAAGTACGTTTGATAACTATAATTCAAAGTCTCAAGAGATTAAGTGGGTCTGAATTGCAAGTACAGTTGTTAGCCTAAAAATTAATGATTGGTGAAACACTTATTGCTGAACTTGCAAATGTTTTCTTATTATTAATATTTATTATTCTTTTTAGTTTTTCTTTAAATAATTTTTATTTTATTAAATATTTTTTAAAAAAAAAATTTTATCATTTAAATAAATAAAATATATATTTATGAGATGGATTTTTATTTTTTTATAATTTTAATTAATATGTGATATTTATTTAATTAATATTTTAGTTTTAAAATAATAATAAAATTCTAATTTATTATTAAAATTATTTAAAATATTTTTATTAGTAGAATTTCACATTATTATTAAAAAATTACACATCTTAAAAATTATGTTATATATTAAAAAAATATGTTTCTAATATTTTTTTAAAAAATAAGGTAATTTAATTTAAAATTTTAAATATATTTAATTTTATAAACTTATTTTATAATTCATACTTCAGATTCCAAACTTCAGATTCAGACATATTTTTTAATTTTATCAAATAATTAAAATGATTCAGACTTCAGACCTCAGATTAAATTTTATCAAACGGAACCTTACAATAAAAAATATAATTCAACGTTTCCTAACAAATAGTTTTAGAGTAAATCAACGTTTTCTAACCAACCGTATTACCGTTTTCTAACCAAAATGGTTGCAAGTTGGCTGTAAAATCTTTTTTTTTTTTGGTTGGGGCCATTAAATTTATTTTAAAATCCATATTGTTTCTCCCACTTGATTTATACTATAAGAGACAACTTTCTGCTTTCACGCACGCACGATTTTTTATTTTATTTTATAAATAAATAAATTAAATAAATATATATTAAATCAATCATGCCACCATCATCTTTTTTGATTACTCATTATTTCTCAGACATCATCACTACAACAGCAATCAATTTCATGGGTTTGACTGCAAATATTTTTATTAAGTTTGGTCAAAAATTAATTCCATGTAAATATTAATACTATTATATAATATTCTATAAATGATTGTAAACCTACTTAAAAGAATTAATTATTTGCTAAGTGGATCCTTGAGAAAGTGACCTAGTGCAAAAATGTCCCTTCCATGATTGTGATGATTGTCAAGATTACTTACTACTAAATTCCTATTTGTATCACAAAAAAAATCAAAATAATTATAAAATGACCAAAAGGCCCTTATAAAGAAAAAATATATAAAATTGCTAAGTACTTGGCGAAAATGCAATTAAAATGCGTTTTTTCCATTTACACAAATGCAGAGAATAATGTTTATAACATGTCAAATTTAATGCCGATGACGTTTTAATATAACAAAAAAGTTAAAAATCTCCGATAATAACAACCTAAAATGTAGCACTTTAACGTTTCATGCCAAATAAAAAAACGTCAAACTACAGCATTTTAACCCTGGTTCGCTCGTTAAAATGATGCATTTTCTCCATGGCTCGCTCGTTAAAATGTCACGTTTCTGACTGTCTCCATCTAAAAATCGATAAAACGATTAAAACGCAGCATTCTTGCAAACTCTTTAGCGAAATTACTTCCCAAAGGCGAAAATTGAATGATTTTGATGGCAAAAAACGCCCAAATGGACGGAGGAGATGGCGAATCATCGCAAAGATATGGCGCGAGCAAAGGTCCAATGATAAACAAGGTAAAAATAGTTTCGTTCGTCAAATTTTGTTGTTATTTGATTTGTTGAACATTATCGTCACGTTTTTGCAATTTAAATTGCATGAAACCCTATTTTTTTGCGTTAATTAGGTTATATATCGCAATTATGATGCGTTTTAGTTTGGTAGAAGCGTAGTTTTGTTGCGATTGTGTATCAAATGAACGTTTATTTGTGATTTTTGGCATATTAAAACCGTTTAATTGGTTAGGTAAAATATTTTTGAAACGCAGATCAGCGGAGTTTGTTTAAACATAAACGTTGGTCGATCACGTTTGGGTTAGAACAAAACGCACCGAAATAGCGTTTCTGACCAAGTCAAACGCACAATAATAACGTTTGACCTTTACAGAAACGTAAATTCTATGCGTTTCTGAATAAGGCAAACGTAAATAGAAATCGTTTTACTTGGATAAAAATGTTAAATTGGTGGGTTTTATATAATTTGCACTTATTTTATTAATTTTACTTTCACATTTTAAGTTTACAATATAATTGCTTATCTTTATTTATGTATTTAGGGTGCGCTAAGTTAAAGCCGCACGTAGATAGACAGCGTTCCACAGCTTCTGTTAGAAGGCAGAAGGTACCAGTTATGAGAGAAGGAGGTGGAGGGACGGGTGGAGGTCGTGGTGGAGGCGGTATCATTATTTCAGATGGAGGGCGAGGAGGTGGAGGTGTAGGTGGCGGACGAGGAGGTGGTAGACGAGGAGGTGGAGGTGGCGTTGGAGGTCGAGGTGGTAGAGGAGGTGTTGGTGGAGATGACTCCTCATTTCAGTTGAGGGATGAGTATTATGGTACTACTGATTCCGATGACAGGCTACAGGCGGAGGAAGAGTAGCCGCAGCAGGAGGAGGCGAGTGGGAGTGGACCACTCGATCAGCAGGGTGAGGGGGATACTTATGGAGGTGACCCTTCTCACCCACACGCTGAGAGGACCGTCCGGTACAGGAATCCGGGCGCCGGACAGTTTGAGGAGGTCGATCCTGCTGCAGGTACATGTTTGAATTTATTTACATAATTATTTTGAATAATTATTTGTTCTAATTTAATTGTTGATAAAATTTGTTTATTGCTTGATTTAATTGTGTGTTTATTATTTAGTTCGTTTTTTGTTTTAATTTCTTATGTATTTGTTTATTATATTTATTTGTTTATTACATTAATTTGTTTTTAGAGTTATTTATTTTATTTGATTTTGATTATTAATTGCATTAACTAGCACCACGTCCAAAAACACCTAGCACCACGTCCAAAAAACAACTTGAACCACGTCCACAACACCTAGAACCACGTCCATAATCAACAAGCACCACGTCCATAAACACCTAGCACCACGTCCAAAAAACAACTTGAACCACGTCCAAAAAGAACTTGCACCACGTCAAAAAACAACAAGCACCACGTCCATAAACACCTAGCACCACGTCCAAAAAACAACGTGAACCACGTCAAAAAAGAACTTGCACCACGTCAAAAACTAGCACCACGTCCATAACATATATCACCACATCCAAAAACAACTAGAACCACGTCCAGAATCAACAAGCACCACGTCCATAAACACCTAGCACCACGTCCAAAAAACAACTTGAACCACGTCCAAAAAGAACTTGCACCACGTCAAAAAATAACAAGCACCACGTCCATAAACACCTAGCACCATGTCCAAAAAATAACTTGAACCACGTCTAGAACAACTAGCACCACGTCCATAACATATATCACCACTTCCAGACCAACTAGAACCACGTCCAAAAAGAACTTGCACCACGTCAAAAAATAACTAGCACCACGTCCATAACATATATCACCACATCCAGACCAACTAGAACCACGTCCAAAAACACATAGCACCACGTCCAAAAAGAACTTGCACCACGTCAAAAAACAACTGGCACCACGTCCAAAAATAACTAGCACCACGTCCAGACCAACTAGAACCACGTCCAAAACAACTAGAACCACGTCAAAAAACACCTAGCACCACTTCCAAAAAGAACTTGCACCACGTCAAAAATAACTAGCACCACATCTATAACATATATCACCACATCCAGACCAACTAGAACCACGTCCAAAATAACTAGAACCTCGTCCAAAAACACCTAGCACCACATCCAGGACAACTAGAACCACGTCCAAAAAGAACTTGCACCACGTCCAAAAACAACTAGCACCACGTCCATAACATATATCACCACATCCAGACCAACTAGAACCACGTCCAAAAACACATAGCACCACGTCCAAAAAGAACTTGCTCCACGTCAAAAAACAACTGGCACCACGTCCAAAAATAACTAGCACCACGTCCAGACCAACTAGAACCACGTCCAAAACAACTAGAACCACGTCAAAAAACACCTAGCACCATGTCCAAAAAGAACTTGCACCACTTCAAAAATAACTAGCACAACATCTATAACATATATCACCACGTCCAGACCAACTAGAACCACGTCTAAAACAACTAGAACCTCGTCCAAAAACACCTAGCACCACATCCAGGACAACTAGAACCACGTCCAAAACAAATATCACCACGTCCAAAAACAACTAGCACCACGTCCAGAACAACTATTATTTTGTTTTTTATTTTAAGTGATTTAATTTTTAATTGAATTAATTTGTTATTTACTTGTTTATTTAAGTTGTTTAGTTAATTTATATATTTATTTATATGAGTTTTATATTTTATAAATTTGGTTCACCCGAGAAAGCGTGTCAAGCAGGATCGGAGTTGGTTGGTTACAGGGCCCGTAGCGGAGGTGCCTACCAGATACCACCTTAGATGCCACAATAGGGGTAGTATGTACAACCTTTTCGAGACTTGGATTGCATCCATGACTGTAGAGGGTGCACAGATTTTGAGCGGGACGGGACTTGGACACCTTCCTCGCATTATGCATCGGAGCATTGATGAGTCTCTCATCAATGCGTTTTTGGAGAGGTGGCAGCCGGATACGAATTCATTCCACCTGCCATTTGAAGAGATGATTATCCTTCTACACGATGTCTGGGAGATTTTGCGTATTCTAGTCGATGGTCGCTTGATCACAGAGGTTATACCGTCGTCCACCATACTATCCTGGTCTAGAGGGCTGCTTGAGATTCCTCCAGATGAGCGACTAGACAGTGATTTGTACAAGAATGGTGGCTTTTTGACTCAGAGAGTGATCGAGAGGTGCATGCAGCGTGCCAGGGACGATTCAGATGTGGCCGCTCTTGTGTGGATTCTTATTGGGACTTGTCTGTTTACAGACAAGAGTTCCAATAAGTTTATGTCAGCCCCTGTAGTGCAAGTGATTTAGGGGATGGATCAGGTTGGACAGGAGGCGTGGGGCACAGTGACACTAGCATTCTTGTACCATCATCTAGGGTGCGCGAGTCGACACGGGACATAGAGCTTTGCGGGGTGCATGACTCTGTTACAGTCATGGATATACGAGCACTTCCCAGACTTTAGACCCCACCCGATGCCCCTCCCATTGCATGGTACACAGGCGCGTGCAGCGACGTGGGCCATCGACAGCCACCGTGGTACAGAGCACCGCCTGAGCTCCATACGCCTTGCGTTGGACGAGATGACCGCTGACATGGTTAGTAAATATTTATAAAATATAAAAAATTATATTTTGGTTTAATATAAGTTTTATACAGTTTATTATTTAAGTACTTTCAAATTATGTTTAAAGGTTACCTGGATGCCATAAGGTCACGACGCTATAGCGAGGACTCCGAGGACCCTGTACAGAGGACTGATTGCGTACAGGGATCACATTGAGCCTTACATGCCCGATCGATGCGTGTGCCAACTCGGATATGTTCAGTGATGCCCGCTCGTTTCATCCGTCCCAGCAGGGATACTTACCGCGGCTACACTAGGAGACCATATGTTGTCAGACACGCCGTGGAGTATGCCGAGTCATCATGGGAGGAGTTTGGGACGTCATCTACCGGATATCCTTTATAGGGAGGCAGCCGACAGGTGAGGCTGTTCCTCGTAGTGCGTGCGTGGACGGGTACTTACAGTGGTTTAGAGAGCTTACACGTCCGTGCATCCTTCTAGTCGATCCTCAGGTTGTCATAGAGCCACGTCGATCCCGTCGCGCCGTGTCAGAGTTTGTAATTTTTTAAAAAATTTTAAATTATTTTTTAAAATTCAATTTATTAGCCTCTAATTTATTGTTTAAATATTTGTAGTGGATGGGTCGTTTTGGACAGCATCATCATGCACTTTTAGATGCGGTGAGGGAGTGAGCACCAGACTTGTACGCGGAGTTCGCACCTGGCACTGCTGACATAGAGGATGAGTTTGACCGGTCCATTTGATTTGTATTCTTGATTGTCCATACTTGATTGTATACTTGATTTTGTATCATATTTTGATTCCACGTCCCAAAACAAATCGAACCACGTCCATAGCAACTAGAACCACCTCCAGAAACAACAAGCATCACATCCAGAAACAACAAGCACCACGTCCAGAAACAACAAGCACCACGTCCAGAAACAACTAGCATCACGTCCAGAAACAACTAGCACCACGTCCAGAAACAACAAGCACCACGTCCATAATCGGCTATATGACCAACATATAAATTACCCAGGTTATTAAATTTTGTTGAAGAAATTGGCAACTAAGTTAAAAAAAAAAAATGAAAAATGAAAGTTACAATTTTTAGTACAATGATATGAATAATACACCATATGTCACATAACAATCTAGATCCTAGCCATCACGCAGTGCAGTCCAAGCATTAAACCTAGCTTCCAGTCTTATTGGCCAATCTCCCACACTTTCAGCATGACGCTGATGTTGCCAAACAAAGCTCAACGGTGGGATAGGGCACTCATCCACCACATCTACACGTACGTAATGGTTCCTATTTACATGGGCAAGCGACATAACCCTTTCAAGTTGTGCGTCAACACAGGTAATATATAATAATTTTCATTTGGATGAGTTTCGCTCAGATGTATTACAAGTGCATTTGCATAAGTTACGAGCGAGAACAAATTCGTAGGTGTAGCCATCCAATGCTGCTCACCACAGTCTGTGCCTTCAAAACTTACTCGCCTAAATACTATAGCCACATGATCACCATCAGGGGGGCTCAACTCCAAAGATTGGAATACACCTCGATACCTGTCCGGATGGCTCGTAATCTCTCCACTCAATTATCTGCGAGCTAATCTCCAATATTTCTCGTGGCCAAAAAGATAAGTAGAAATGACTCAGAAACCACAATGGTCATCCCCACTGACATCTGACCAGCCTGTACAGTAAGGCTAAAAAATGCTGGCACACAATGAATGTCTCCACCAAAACCTGTCAAATAATTTATTTCAAGGAATAAACATAACTGCATAATGTATATACACGACCAAAAATATAATAAAATGCAACAACAAAATTGTAATTAAACATAAAAAAATGCTTATTTACCTGTATGTAAGGGAGAATGACCATCGGAGCCTGTATGAATGCGGTGTGAGTGACCAGTCGATCGGATGGATGAACCTAAATGACCCCTGCCACGTCGGCCAGTGTCACTCTCTATCGTGTGCTCCACTCGTGCATCACATAATGGTGTAATCTACTTGGTGGGCGCCCCCTTTGGGGCCCGGACATATCCGGCTCTCCAACACTGGCCATGTCAGAGTGCATCTCCTCTACATACGCCCTATTCAACAGATGGGCCAAAAAAGACAGACTGGTAAAGACTGTAGGAACGACAATCTCGTTGAAATACCTTAACAAATAAATATATTAAATGTAAACTACTTATAAAAATTATCATATGTGAAATCAAATGACCATTATTAAAGTACATATATTTAAAATGTACCTGATGTTCTCATCAATGTAATTCGAATCCCCCTGTGATGGCACAATGGTCAACCTCTTCCAAAACTCATGTACGTGTGGGAGTAGGGGATAGTCCAGCAATGACTGGGCCTTGAATATGTCACAAGCACAGGGAATCCCACGTGTCACCTTGGGCACGCATCCACATTGCCCGATTACTGCGCCGACCAACTTATTCTTCCTTCGAACTTCTTTCCTCACCAACTTCAAACAATGGTGTGACACATACTTGTTCCAATAACAGTATGGAAATCCCTGCATACTTGTGAGTCGTGGAAATGGAAGCCTCAAGCGAGCCTCTGTTATAGTGTGAAATAAAATAAAATAAAATAAAACATTCATAATAAATAGCATTATACTAAAATTGAATGATATGAACTAATAATGAAATAAAAAACTTAAACAATTAAATAATTAAACTAACTCGATGTGAGGGTACAGGTGGCTGAGATGGGAGCCGATCTTTGTGAACAAAGAGTCAAGAGAATTGGTGGAAGAATTCAGCCAATCTTTCATTGCAGCATGCGAAGCCTCTACTATGTTAGTGGAAGTATTACTAAAGTGGAGAAATTGATTTGTCCAAGCCCGAACAAATTTCTCCTTGTGAATGAGCCATGTAGTCTCAAAATAATCAACAGCCAACGGCTCACTTAGAGAGTACTTAACCTTGAAATTCTGCAGTAAACGGTTAATACAGTTGGAGCCTTAATAATTTTCTTCCACCAGTTTTCATGGATATCACATGCTAAGTTTTTGTTTCTTCTCCCAACATTTTTTTTCCAACCACGCATTGACATCACACCCAATATGCCACAAACATAACAAGTGATGTGAAGCGGGAAAATGATCCTTAATTGGCTGCACCAAACCCAACTCCCTATCTGTCACAATCACACTAGGTACCAAACTAGTTGGCAGCAAAAATCTCAAGTTTCTCATCACCCAATCGTATGTATCCTTTGTCTCATTTCTAACAATAGCAAATGCAATATTGAAATTCTTATTTGTAGGAGTCATACCTACTATATCGACGACGGGCATTTGGTACTTGTTGGTCTTATAGGTAGAATCAATCCCCACCACCCAATACCATCTGTGGAACATCTGAATTGAGATTGGATGCGCAAAGAAGACATGTGTGATCTCATCAGTGTTCGCATCCTTGAGAATCTTAACATAATACTGCTTCTCCTCAGCCAAATGCATAAATTGTTGCCCAATATTTCTACCTGCCAACCCAGCTGTCTTCATCTCTTCTTTCAAATTATAAACTAATTTGATTGGTACCTGGGTATCGGGAAACTGTTTATTAACAGCTTCTCAAACACACTTTGGCTTCACATTCGCCCCCAAGCATAAATTCAGCAACAGCCTTTGACTCTTTAGTAAAATGGCTCAACTGTCTGTGCCCATATGGATGCATTATACCTGTAAATCCCATTTAATTATATTAATAATTCATAAATACTAAACATCAATAAACTTAATTACTATTATGCGCAAATAAGGTAATACCAGTGTGATTGTGTGTTGACGCTGCTCCTGGATTTGTATAAACCTTGTGACGTCACAGGTCAATTCTCTTACAAGTCAACCTGAAGGGGCAATTAGTGTCGCTCCTTCTTGTATTCTTCCGTCTGGTTGGGAGAGGGGCTTTGGCAGGATCTCTCCATCGCTTGCATGAAAAGTAATACGTGGCAAATCCTTGACCCCATCTCTTTGTAATGAGAAACTTAAGCCGCTTAGCTATTTTCTAGCAATGTTTCAAAGCCTTACTAATAGTGTGAAACTCTCTGTCAATTTGAAAATAACCACTCAAATATGCGCCAGGTTCAAGTTCCACCGCCTCTCCTTGAGCATGATCCGCCTCATTGTCATCTTCATCCTCCTCATCCTCTTCATCCTCATAAACCTCCTCATCCTCCTCCTCCTCGTACTCATCATCGTCATCTTGTATGTAAATACACACATAAATTAAAACTAAACACTTTTGATATTCAATTATACAAAAATACAGTCAAAATTACATACGCAACAGTATAAACGAAATATTTTAACCATTATCATACAGAAAAGATGCAATGTTTACAATTATTTCTACTAAAAACGCGGCACATTAATGATTCTTACAATAAAAAACGCAACATATTTTACATAATTTATAAAGAAAACGCACTCTTTCCACGATTCAGTATACAATAAACGCAGCAAGATTTAGTTTTTGTATCAAAAAACGCTAAAGATTTATGATTTCAGTACATAAAAATGTAGTACTTTTTATATAATACATATAAAAAATGCATCACTTTATACATAATACATATAAAAAATGCAGCACTTTTTATATGACACATATTAAAAACGCAACACTTTTGATATATTAACGGGATTAAACGCAGTAAAAAAACGAGAAAGCCATGGCGAAATAGCTAAAGTGCAGCATTTAAACGCTTTCTAAACGTCATTTTGACGTGTTTCATACTACATTTTTCCAAGAAAAACAAATTACATTACGATTGGAAAACTTACCATTTCGTGATAATTCTCGTGCTAAATCTTCTTTGGACCTCAACAAAATGATTGCCCGAACATTTTTTTAGTTAAGAATTTGTTTGGATTTGTTTTCTGGAAAGTTATTTTGTAGTTAAATGCTATATTTATCTTCACCTTTTTTTCTCAAATTCACATGAATGGATGTAGACGTTTTTGGACGTGTTTAAATGTCAAAAACACACAATTTTTTCGAGCGAATCATGGTGAAAACGCAACATTTTAACGATGGAATCAGGATGCAAACGCACCATTTTAACGAGCGAACCATGGTGGAAACACACTTTTTTAACCTTTTTTTGGAACATTAATCGTTAAAGTATGGTGTTTCTATTAACTGAATCGCACATGTTTAGTGTTTTATTTTATTTGAAACATCATCCTTGCTAAATTTCAAATGTCAAACTATGCGTTTTCTATAAGGACGCAAACGCAATTTTGTTTCGTTTTTTACAAATACTTTGTCAATTTCTAAAGATTTTGTCCATAAGGGCCTTTTGGTCATTTTATAATTATTTTTATTTTTTTGTGATACAAATAGTAAATTTATGATACAAATAGCAAGTCCCTACTTACTACTATCATTTTGCTGCTGCCTCGCACAATCGATGAACAATTCTAACATATTAACAACACAATTGATTTTATAGAAAAAAATAATGCATTGTTTACACATCAATTAACAATTTCTGATGGACAATTCTAGCACGTTAATAACACAATTGA
This sequence comes from Knoxia roxburghii, assembly GCA_030378225.1. NCBI lineage: Eukaryota > Viridiplantae > Streptophyta > Magnoliopsida > Gentianales > Rubiaceae > Knoxia > Knoxia roxburghii. The sequence continues at coordinate 2,460,952 of CM059420.1, forward strand.
TCTTGTAGACAGAAATAGTGTGATATTCATGCACCAATCAACAATTTCTGATGGACAATTCTAACACATCAAAAGCAAATCTTGTAGACAAAAATAATGGGACGTTGACATACCAATCAATGATTTCTGATGAACAATTCTAACACGTTAAGAATACAATTGATCTTAAAGATAGAAATAATATAACATTTACGCACCAATCAACATTCCTGATGAATGATTCTAACACATTAAAAATACAATCAACTTTGTCGACAAAGTAATTGTGACATTTATGACATTTTAACATTAAGAAACAGAGTGAAAAGACGCATTTATGTCTACATCTAACAAGTAGTTAACCTATTAAAACTACAAGCAAGTTCCCTCAACCTCGATCACAATTGGAATGTACCATATATAGCAAAGGTTCAAAGGTAAAAACAAATGGGGATTGAGTAACAAATACAAAAGAGATCACTCTAAGCACTACTAGTTCTTATCTTTTGTGTTATAAGTACAGGTATTCACCATGGATTAATATTCAATTCCATGGAGTTCGTGTTAATATCTCATAGGAAGCGCCAAAGGGGCTTCTTAAAGAACCTTCGAAGCTGTTTTCCTAGGACAATTAAGGTTACCTGCTTCTTATTTTCTGGGGTCTAAAAGCCACTTTAGCTAACCAATGTTCTAAATTTAAGTTAATGGAGATTGAATATGGAGGGGGCCATGCTCATTAAAAGTATTTGTGGAAAATTATACTCCCCCCTTATTAATTTTGTTAAAGAAAAACATTTAAGATTTTGCATACCTACATATAGTTAATTAATGTGTTTAATTTTATATTTATCCTGCATAGAATATACTAGTGTGATAGTTATTACAATATAAGTATGATAAAATTTAATTAATATTATATGCTGTCTCCCGTAAGAATAAGAGTATGGGCCATGTCTTAGTTCTAGTGGTCATCTTTATAGACTAGTTACCGATCACAGTCTTAGTAAACTATTCCTTCACCAACTAGCTAATCATAAGTAAGTCTCTTTTCAAACAAATTCTTCCTTTTACTCCTCCACCTACAAGGTATTAGTAGCCATTTTCAGCTGTTATTCCTCTTCCAAGGACAAGACGCATTACTCATCTATCCACCACTAAAAACACTACTTCTCGTCCGACTTACTTGTGTTAAGCATGCTGTCATCTTTTATCCTGAGTCATGTCAAAATTATAAAGTGTGACATATTGATTATCATTAAAATTGGAAACTTCCCTACGTGAATAATCAAATTAATATACTTTTGTTCTAAAGTCTAGGGTTTAGATCAATATGCACGGTTTGTTTTATGATTGCTGGATTAAGGAAGATACCTTGGGGATGATCACTAACAAACTTTTACCAATTAACTTAATGAAATCTCTAGCTAAGGTAGAGCTCCTATCTTTATCACAAATTATTTAATTTTAAAATAATTATGAAACTAGCTTTGAAGTTTGAAATACTAATCCAGCTTTTTTTACTTTAATCTTCCAATAATTTGACACTGGAATCACAAAATGGGCCCAAGAATTTATGCTAACTTTCTATTCCACCCCACCTTTTTTTGAGTTGTAACTTAACAGGTATAGCTAGTTCTACATAATATACTCTTATTTAATACTCCCCCTTAAAATATTTTTAAAATATCATAAAAAAAAAATTTATAAGATTTTTTACATTCTCATTGCTACTTTTGGTCTTTTTTAATATTCTATATAGAATATTAAAAAAAGTTTTTTTAGATCAAAAGTTGTAATATAAGAAAAAGTAATATTTTTATTGTATTTTAAATTAAATAATAATTAATTTTTAAATTCCGTATATAAGGTTAAACATCTTGTAAAGTTTAGGATGATCATTTGAAAGGGTGAAATATAAAAGGACAAAAAGAACAAATTTTGCAAATAGCGAAAAGAAAAAAAAAAAAAAAGGAAAAGAAAAGAAAGGGAAGCACACTCACTATCAAAAAGCAATAGGCAATATTATCATCTTTCCTCATGAAGAAAAGAAAGTAAGAAAAAGGGGTATATTGTTACTTTAATTAATTAATAGTCCAAACTTCGTCCTATATTATATTTTGGTTCTTGATATTTAAATATTTTCAATTTGGTCTTGTAATATAGACCAATAAATGTGTTTCATTTATATAATTCATCGAAGTTGAGATTGATGCATAGTATGTACATGAGTAATTAACTAAGAGAGCAAGGCAAACAAAATTAAACAAAATTGTTTGGGTAAAAATGAAATGTTATTAAAAATATGTCCTTATTTTTAATACTACCAAACTTTTACAATATTTTCTTTTACGAAATATCCTTAAAAGGTCTCAATTAAAAATATATTTTTTAAAAAAGTCTATAACAATTTTTATTTTAAAATTTTAGAAAATATATAAAACATTTTTCTATTATGGAATGGTGGGAGTGCTGTTGTGCGCAAATTATATCCTGTACCTAGTGGTACATGTACCTAGTAACACATCACCACTCTCACTATAAGAGAGTGAGATACACGCTCTTCTCTTCTTATTCTTCTGAAAAAACCCAGTTCCTTCTTTTTCAAGAAATCACTTCTTCTTCTTAAAAAATCAGTTTTTATTCTTCGTCGTACTCCATTCGAAACAGCATTTAATCAAAATTTTCATTCAAACACAGATTTAACGGAGATCGACGATTATTTTTTCCGACGAACAACACCAAATACACGGAAAAATTACTTCTTCTTAAAAAATCACTTCTTCCTGTTCAAAAATCTTTTCTTCTTCTTCAAAAATCTCTCATTCTTCTTCAAAAATAACTTATTCTTCTTAAAAAATCACCACATCATAAAGTATGAACTGTATTTAATGGATTTACGGAACCTTATTTTCACGATTTGATGTTGGGTAATGTATTAATGATGTTATATTCGTGTTTTCTTATTCAAATAATGCTATGTTACTCCGAAATATGATATATAAATGGTTTTCGTGAGGTATTGGCACTTTCATGTGAAATGGGTTGCTTCTGATTCTTCCCCGCTTATGGGACGTAACTAGACGTTGGGGGACGTTGTAGGACATACGGGATGTTGCTGCTTTGTATTTTGGACGTAGCGGGACGTAACTAGACGTTGTGGGATGTTGCTGCTTTGTATTTTCGGACGTTGCGGGCGTAACTAGACGTTGTGGGACGTTGCTGCTTTGTATTTTAGAACTTTGCGGGACGTTGTTGCTTTGTATTGTATGATTTCTTTTATATTCTTGATCTGATATCTATAGTCTGTTGATCTGATGTCTATATAATTCTGATGTGATCTCCCTTGTTAAGTATGTTTTAGTTCTATTGTATGATTTCTTTTATATTCTTGATCTGATATCTATAGTCTGTTGATCTGATGTCTAGTATTCACTGATCTGATGTCTATATAATGCTGATGTGATCTCCCTTGTTAAGTATGTTTTAGTGCTATTGTATGATTTCTTTTATATTCTTGATCTGATATCTATAGTCTGTTGATCTGATGTCAAGTATTTGCTGATCTGATGTCTATATAATCCTGATCTGATCTCCCTTGTTAAGTATGTTTTAGTTCTACTGTATGATTTCTTTTATATTCTTGATCTGATATCTATAGTCTGTTGATCTGATGTCAAGTATTCGCTGATCTGATGTCTATATAATCCTGATCTGATATCCCTTGTTAAGTATATTTTAGTTCTACTGTATGATTTCTTTTGTATTCTTGATCTGATATCTATAGTCTGTTGATCTGATATTAAGTATTCGCTGATCTGATGTCTATATAATGCTGATCTGATCTCCCTTGTTAAGTATGTTTTCGTTCTACTGTATGATTTCTTTTATATTCTTGATCTGATATCTATAGTCTGTTGATCTAATGTCAAGTATTCGCTGATCTGATGTCTATATAATCCTGATCTGATATCCCTTGTTAAGTATGTTTTAGTTCTACTGTATGATTTCTTTTATATTCTTGATCTGATATCTATAGTCTGTTGATCTGATGTTAAGTATTCGCTGATCTGATGTCTATATAATCCTGATGTGATCTCCCTTATTAAGTATGTTTTAGTTCTACTGTATGATTTTTTTTATATTCTTGATCTGATATCTATAGTCTGTTGATCTGATGTCTAGTATTCTCTGATCTGATGTCTATATAATCCTGATCTGATCTCCCTTGTTAAGTATGTTTTTGGACGTTGCGGCAGTTGTTTTTTGGACGTTGCGGCAGTTGTTCTGAGACGTTCACTCAGCGAAGACGTTGTTCACTCAGCGCGAAAAAAAAAAGGCGCGCGCGTAGGCGAAACTTACTATATTTAGTAAGTGTACATCTCTCATGCGAAAAATTACTATATATAGTAATAGGTACATGTACACTGTGTACAAGGTATACGCGCTGACGTTTGTGCACTTATTAAGACTCACTAAAAAGGACACAAGAACAAGTAGACTAGATAGACCATGCCATATTCACAGAATTCCATGTGCTACTGTATTTTTTTCTCTCTAAATATAAGTTTTTTATTATATATTTATATTTGAGCCGTAAATTTCATAAAAATAAAATATAATCATACTAATTTAAAAAATTAATAATAAAAATTACAAAAATTTGACTTTTCTCACATAAAACAATATTAAAATATGACTATTTTTATTCAATCGGTACGAGTATTTTAAATATCTTTGAATTTTCAACAAGTTGAAATTAATGAATTGATTATTTTGAATTTCTTGAGATTCCAAGATTTTTGCACCATTAATTTTAATTTTTTTTCTGGCCCAAAAATTTCAGAGATATTCTCTTACTTTTTAGACCTAAATAATGATTCTTCATCTTGCCATTCATCTAATGCCATATGAGTCCATGAATTCCTAGAAATTGAAAGGACATAGGAAAAGCAATTTCATCTATATATCTATTTTGGATCGTTTCATAAGTTTTTTTTTTTTTTTTTTTTTAAACTTTTCTTATATACCATTCCCCCATGCCTACATACATTTGTATTTTCCTTTGAGAATTATTACTTGGTTGGCATGGAATGAAAGCAACATTTCATTCATTTCTTCCACCACTTTTCTTTTAATTTGGTTCTAAAAATTATTTATGAAGAATCATGGTGAAAGCAATAGATTATTGGTTATAACGATCTGATTGAAAATTGTTATTTTTTTTTTATCTTGAAATAGTATAATTTTTATAGTTTTATCCTTAATACAATATCAGTTTACTTTTAAATTTTAATTAATATAATTTTACATTATTTTTATGCAGTTTGTAACTCAAATATAAAATTACATGAAAACGAACTACCAATAACAATGTCGCTCAAAGGCAAAACATGACAAGAGGGTCGGGCGATCTGTGGTTATATACCCTAATACTAGATGCATCCAATAACAATCGCCCAATTTTGAAAAAAAAAAATATTTTATCTAAAAAAATCCTATCTTTAAACTTTCACTATTAATACTTGTAATTTTATCATCAACGTTACAACTAATATCACTACACATCATTTGTAATTAAGAATCTAAGATATAAAGGTACAACTTAGAAAAGGTTAACAATAAATAAGTTTCTTTTTCGTGCTGTATTTCACAAAAGAAAAAATTATAGGGCAAATTGGTATTTTGGTCCCTTATAAATGGGATGTTGATGTTTTGGTCCTAAATAAAATTACGATTTCTGTTTTGGTCCCTTATCAATTTTTATTAGCGTTTTTAGTCTCTTTTTACGAAAAAGTTTAGAAGATAACAGATCAACTCATTTGATCGCTAGTCAAACCTAATTTTTTTCTTTAAAATGATTTGTACCATGATGTTTTCAACCAATTTTATGATCCAGATCCTTATGAATGTTCAACCCACTTAGGGTTTCGTCCGTTATTTTGGATTGTGAGTCGATCTAAATGTGTTAAACATTCATGAGGAACCGAATCATAAAATGAATTGAAAACATCATGGTACAAATTATTTTGAAGAAAAAATTAGGTTTAACTGACGATCAATTGAGTTAATCCGTTATCTTCTAAACTTTTTAGTAAAAAAAAATAAAATACTAATAAAAAATTGATAAGGAACCAAAACAACAGTCGTAGTTTTATTTGAAGCCAAAACAGTAACATTCTCATTTATAACGGACCAAAATACCAATTCGACCAAAATTATATATTATCCAAAACATTATATAATGGAACATTTGCATTATTTTAAGCCCTCTTGTCTTAACCTATAATAGTGATCTTAAGAGTTGATTAAGGTTAGAATTAGAGTCTAAAATGAATATTAAAATGTTGTTTTTTGTGAAGAATAAGAATGATAAATAACCCCCCCCCCCCCCCCCCCCCCTCCTTTCGGCCGCTACTTTTAATTAAACAAACTAGCCAAGATAATATCAAAAGATTAAGCTCAAACTTAGAAAAGTTTATCACCAAACCAGCATTTCTAGGTTTTGATTCAAAGGGATTCCTATAATTAGAACTACTCCATCTAGTTGACTATTAAGCCTACCACACCATAACTAAACATCATATCTAGCCTTTTTCTATACATTAAAATATACTTGTCTCTCTCCTATGAGAATCGAACCCTACTAATTATTAAATTAGTCCCATAGAAACTAATTTAATTCATCAAATTAACATGAACCATTTTTTATTGGACGATATTGTTTAATTACACCCGGCTAAAACTTCATGTATACTGCAAATTACCTATTTAATGACTGGTTTTGAACCATTTTTGACCAAGAAACTAATTTAATTCATCAAATTAACATGAACCTTTTTTATTGAACGATATTATTTAATTACATCCGGCTGAAACTTCACGCATACCGAAAATTATCTTTTTAATGACTATTTTTGAACTATTTTCAAAAAAATTAGTTATTAACTTATTTTTACTTTCACCGTTGTCACGAGACACAACTCGGCTAATTTTATAACTAGTTCTCTCTGTCACACTAAAATATTACCACAAAAATTTGTTATGTCACTACCCCTGAGGCTGGACCCCGGAGACAAAATATGTACGGAACTATTTTGTTCCTCAATAAATACCAGCCCACTTCAATCCTTTGTATGTGGAAAATTGTACGCTTATATCACTAGCTACTCATCCTCATTCTTCTTCATATCTTAAAGCCACAAAACCAGCTTCAATCTTGTAGAAATTCTTCAAATTCCTCCATTAAACACACTATTTCCATAACATTTTTGCTTAAGAGGAAGAGATTCTTGTCACAAAAAAAAGGTATATATATATATATATCATTGGTTGTTGGCATTGTGCATCTTGAATGTTAAATGTGCAATTTTCAAGGTTTTGCATGTCTTCATAATTTGATGAACTGAAAATTGATATTTGATTTGTAGGAAGTTGATTGATTGATTGATTAAGATTTGAATCAAAAAGAGGGTTTTTTTGTTTTTTAGCTTAATTGGAAGATGATGAGGATCTCATTCTCAGCCTGCAAGGAAGTGCCACCCCTGGTGAGTTTCCCTGGAGGATTAAACATGGAGCCCTTTATTCCCTGGAAAAGAAAAGATAAAGTTGTGGTAGTTATGGGAGCCACCGGGACCGGAAAATCAAGGCTTTCGATCGACTTAGCCGCCCGATTCCCGGCGGAAATCGTCAACTCCGACAAAATGCAAGTTTACAGGGGCCTGGATATCACCACCAACAAAGTAACCGAAGAGGAATGCCAGGGAATCCCGCACCATTTGCTCGGAATCATGGACCCTGATGAAGATTTCACCGCCCTGGATTTCCAGCACCATGCATCACACGCTGTTGAATCCATTCACAGAAAAGGCCGCCTCCCGATCATCGCCGGCGGATCCAATTCATACATCAAGTCACTAGTCAACGACAATGTCGAATTCCAGTCAAGATACGACTGTTGTTTCATCTGGGTCGATGTATCAATGTCCGTCCTCCATTCTTTCGTGTCGGAGCGAGTGAACAAGATGGTCAACGCCGGACTTGTCGATGAAGTGAAGGGATTTTTCCGGCCAGACGGCGATTACAGCCGGGGAATCAGGCGGGCTATTGGGGTTCCTGAATTGGATCAGTATTTCCGGCATGAAAATGAAGAGGAAACAACAACAACCAGGGCAATTGTTCTTGAGGCAGCCATTGATAAAATTAAGTCAAACACTTGTCAGCTGGCTTGTTGCCAGCTTAGAAATATTCTGAGGCTTCAGGACCAATTGGGGTGGAATATGCATCATATTGATGCTACCGAGGCGTTCCTCAAACGTGGGACAGAGTCCGATGAAGCTTGGGAAAGACTAGTTGCAAGGCCAAGTGCCATGATTGTCGGACATTTCCTAGGCGCACCCGACAACCACCACCACCACCATTTTCTTGTTCCATCTCATCACCATATCACCACTCCACCACCCTCTTCCTCCGTCATGGCAGCCGCGGCCGCCACCGCCGTTGCTGCCGCCACTCACTAAAATCAATCAACCAAACGTGACACACTACCTTTTTCCTTATTTCCTTGTTATATATATTCCGTTTTCTTGAATTTCTTTCCCAAGAAAAACAAAAATACAAAAAACCCAATTTGGGAGGATGCCCAAAATGAAAGCCACGATGAAAAAGACAAGACAAAACTACTTTTTTTTTTTTAAACTTTTTTTTTAAAACTTTTTTGGTGTTTTATTTTGAAGCCCAAAACATCCCTACTGATCGAGGTTGTTTTCAGTCGGATCATGATCGGGTCATTTGGTACCTACCGTACAAATGGAAGCAAATTTAGAAAGCCGTGCTTTGGCTGCTGGTGGCGGCGTATGATATGATATGATATTCCCACTTCCATTCCATAGAATAGTGAGAAGCGGCCGTATAGTGAGTGCGGTTTGGGGGTTGAGAGAGAGAGCAACACAGTGTGTAGACCCCAACTGAAATGAAAGAACAAGAGATTGCCCCTTTCTTTTTTTCTTTTTTTTTTTCCCTCTCTTTTTCTGGTCAATTAATTATTATTATGAGCTGTAATATTCTGAGATTTGACATCTCTATCGTATATAAAAAAAATTTCACTCGTTTTGGTGCTTAAAATATAATTAAATATTTACTTGTCTTATCAAAATTTTGGTTATTTCAATGTAAATCATAAGTGATTGTTTTAAAAGTTTCGAGTCAGATTCTAAAATTATGATGTGGTGTTCCCATAGATGGAGGAAAATAGTGTGAATAAGAAAGAGAAGTTTTTGAGAATTTAAAAAACAAGCAAGTTAATGAATGAATCCCACATTGTTTGGGTAAGAGAAAGAAAGTCACTTTATAAGTTTTTTAGCTGTGAATGAACTTTGAAAATTCCTTAATTTCGACTGAAGACAAGAAGAATTCTCTACACCTCTCTCGCACAGAGGGCAAATTTACCTTTTGGTCAACACCGATATCAAATACCCACCCTTTTTAAGATTAAAGGACTAAAAGCGTAAAATTTTCATGATTTCAAGATGAACTGTCATTTAGAATATATGTTATAGGACTAAAAGCGTAAAATTTTCATGATTTCAAGATGAACTGTCATTTAGAATATATGTTATACGGTCTATCATAAATATATTATATATCTCATTTTATATTATTATATATTATCGTTGACGACATCGAACTAACTCTACAATAATAAAAAGAATAACCCAAACAAATTTTGAATAAAACGATTTAATAATACAATTGTTTTAAGATTTTTAATTAATATTTTTACAATTATTAAAATTAAATAGTAATATGTACATGTAGGATAATTTCATGATATTTTCTGAAGCGGCATGTGGTTAATTCGGTGGGTATATGTATAAATCACATCAGATGAAAAATGAGAGGTTTTTAAACTAAGGAAGATCTAACTTATAGCACCTTTGGTGGCTATTTTCAATTGGGGAGGCATGTATAACTAACCCCACAAATAGATACTAATTGTCGAGTGGGAAAAACCCACTTTTGAACCAGAATAACAGGCATAAACCATCACAAGAACTCATCTAAACGTTTTTGTTTCACAATAATAATTATGTTTGTATAATTTCATAAACAGATATTCTAGTTTTGTAATAAAAGAGTCTAAATATTGAAAATGATACACAAGGCACAATCGATTTACTGTTACTATTCGATTTAGGCCGTTTTATATTATATTTTTTTATTTTTCTTGATCGGACGCTTATTAATAAATCGAGAAAGTGAAAAAGATGAAAAGGCATGGATACTTGATTCCCATTATAAGGGGAGGAGTATATGGAATCATTGCTATGTGTGAATGACTTTGGCAGCCCTTCCCTCTCCCTAGCTTATAAAGTCAGATTCAGCAATAGCAAACTTATACATAAAGATCAGTCCCTCGTGGATTCTAAAGCAAATGTGGAGAACCATAAAAGATGAAGATGAAGATGATTTGATTTGAATAATCGATGGACACTTTATTAAATTAATATGGACTTCTTACCAACACACTCATAGGGGGGTAGGGGGAATAGGGAGGTGGAAGGTGGAGCATCTCCATTTCCATCCGATCAATCTCATCTATCCGATTATTACTCGTCTCAAAATAACATTTCAACTATTGAATAATAATTTTGTTTGTTATATTTTATTTATCTCATAATAATAATTTTGTTTCAATATGTCTTTTATTTTGTATATGATATAACTCATGTAAAATGATTAGACTATTTTACACGAGTAAAACCATTTTTATGGAACGGACAAAGTGTTATTTTAGGGAACAAAGGGAGTAATTACGGACTTACAGTACTTGTACGGGCACTACTGATGAGTGCAGGTCAAGTCACACACGGACTATCTGATGTTGTGAATATGCTTTGACAATTCACGTTTCGATCCATCCATGTCTGGTCATGCATGCATGGTGTAGTACGTCATTCAAATTTACAAAACTATTCATTTCAAGGTTTTCTTCACTCATAATTATGGAACTGATTTACTTATGAATGATAGGGTTTTTTTTTTTTTTTTTTTCTATAAATATCTCTCGTCAGTGATTTATGTACAAATAATAGGATTTCTTCACCTATAATACCTTGTAACCTAAGTCAAATTAGGTTCAAAAATAGATTGTTTATATATCAATAAAGCATAAATTGTGTCTTATGACATACACTATTTATAATTATTAGGAGAATTTTTTTAGATTGTGATTTAAGAACCATTAAAGTTGGACGAATTTGCATTTAATTACCGTTTTCTCAATAAGTTGTTTAAATTAAAATCTATATACAATCTCATATTTGTTACCAATTAAATCTCTCCTTACCCATCTCTTAGAAATAGTCATATGTTAGTTTGTGATTTTATAAAACTTTGAAATCCCAATATAAATATATATATATATATTAATTTAACAAAAAGAGTGAATAAATGCAAATTACTTTTAGGGAATCAAGAGAAGAAGAGACAAAAGGAACAAACCCTTGTGTTTAATGGGACCAAAGCAGAAAATGTTGTCGTCTTCATGCATAAAAATTGATTCCAACTTAGTAGCCCTAATTTAATTTCTTCTTTTTTTCTTTTTTTAATTTTGTATATTGCCAATATGGGTAGCCCCTATCAATTCTACTTAATACCCACTCACAAAAAGACCAAGAATGGATAAAAAGACATTGTTTTTTTGTTCTGAATTTGTATGTATGAAGGAATGTGTTTACTGGACCGACCTAAACTAGAAAAAACCCTAAAATTAATAGTAATAGTAATACTAGGGTTAATGGTCAAATCAAACTTTTGCCAAAGTGGGCTTAATCTCTTGGCTTATGCTTTGCATCCCAAATTGAAAAAGGAGACAATGATTTCTGACCTTTTAAGGGGAATCTAAGTACCCTCCAATCCTCATCCTATACTTAAATATTTACTAACTCTATATAATTTGTGGCCTCACATATATCAAACTCACCATGTTTTATTTCCAAAAATGAAGAAAATTTGGCTAATTCTGGAAGGCTAAATGCACCTAGCTTGCTATACATCTATTCCTTATGTTCCCCAATCAATAAGATACATATATTCAAGAGTTCTCAACCACACACAAATATATATATATATATATATCAGTTAATTCATCGTTTATTATATAATTTCTGTTGGAGTTGAATACATAAGTTATGCTTGTATTGTATATTTTCTCAGTTAATATATCGATTAAAATTTTGGTTATATTTTGTTGTGTATTATTATGTCCATTTATATTATGTAGTTAGATAATGAGGTGTCTTGTATGACACAGTAGATCTCATAATTGGTTAAAATACATAATATATAAATGAGGTTCGTAACCGAGACAGCTTTGGACAAACTGTCGACTTAGGTTATTATGTGATTCAGATAATTGGTTTGTCTAAACTGATTGAATCAATAGATATGCCCGGGGGTATTGAACTTGACCATTTAGAATGATTTGTTTTGTACTGATTTAATAAACAAACCATTCTTACTATTCTATCTCTTAATCCCTATACTTGAGCAGGCATGAGGATTAGACATAGTGTACGTTGATCTGCCAATGGATGAGGTCAATTGTGGCCAATAGTCTCGGTAGGTTGGGTCCGGGTGTTCAGTTGCTTGGTGTGCTGCTGCTTGTCGAAAGGAAATCATGTACCGGTGCGTCCGGGGTGATGGTGCTCCCGAGATGAGCTCGTTATGTTTATTATACTAAACCCAGCTGGTGGACTTATGTCCGGTATAGTAAAAATGTCGAGTGGTACTAGTCTCAGAATTAAAGAAGTTAATTAATAAATTTATCAGTAAATTAATAAATTAACGAGCACTATATCTTTGATGTGGGGAGATTAAGAATAAATTAATTAAGTTATTTCGGAAGTAATTTTGGTGTAGGATGGTAGTGCCATAATTAATCCGTTAGTGGTACGATTAATTATGTATTGAGTTATTGACAAAGGTAGATTTAATTAATTAAGTAATTAATTAATCCTTGTATCAGTTGGTTGTGAATCATACCATGAACTGGATTGGGGATAAGTGGATCCTTGTATCAGTTGGTTGTGAATCATACTAGGAACTGGATTGGGATAAGTGAATCCCTGTATCAGTTGGATGTGTATCAGTCCAGGAACAGGATTGAAGGAAACAGAAACCCAGTAGGAACACCAATCCTAAACCAACTTGGGCCTCTCTTGTAACTATGTATATATATATATATAAGGGATTAGCTATTACACAATATACAATTCATAAGTTTTCAAGACAAGAAAACTTAAAGAGAGAAAATCCTAGAGAGATAAAAATTCTCTCTCTAAAGTCAGATTTCCCAAGCCTTAAGGCCGGCCGAATTTTCTCAATTTTGGGGCTGCTCGTGTGGCTTTCTCTTTCCAGGCGGTACGTGGATTGTACGTGCCAGGTGCGGTGTTGCTGGAATTTTTCTGGTAAGTGGATTGTGGTGATTAGCTGATCAATTGTTCGTTAGATTATTGTCCACACAACATACGAACAAAGTCTTTAGGCATACAAGAGAATCACCTGAGTAAACACTTCAATAGGTAATTCTTATTCTCCCATTTTAATTAAGAATTTATTTGTTGCGTGATAAATCGAATAAGTACATACCAAGATTCTGCGCAATGTTATTTCAAGTAAGGGTTGAAATAGCGATTGTACTAGCGTCTAGGCCTGGTCAAAGATTCCAATTCTGGAATGCATAGCACGAAAGTGAGTTTCTGGCTAGGTCCGGACAAATAATCTTTCAATTTCAAACAGAAATAATAAGTCTGCACGTACATGATAAGTGATCGCAATTCGTTTAGTTTTTTTTTTTTTTTTTTTTTTTTTTGAGTGGAAGGGTGGGGAGTTTGTTCTTTTTGGGAGAAAAAAGGGGAAAAGGGTGATGGATGAAAGAATAAGACTAGACTAATATTTTGTAGCATTGTGCTTATAGTTTCTCTATGATTGATTTCATTTTCATTTTATGTAGCTTTCTTATCCCTTGGTTCATGCCCCATTGTGCTATGGTGGATTGGAAGCTTACTTTGAGTCATGAGGTAAGATTTTGTTTACGAGTTGACATGTATAATTTACATAGAAACTAGTAATATTTTAACAAATGAATATCGGATGTTAAAGTTAGTACTTTGATAATAAAATTAATATTTTACACTTAATAATTTATTCACTAATTATAGTGAAAACAATATACCATGATTATTTAAAAATAATGATTAACTAAACCCTAATTATATAGCAAAAAAAAAAAACTAAACCCTAATTATTTTACCTTGTGAACAAGATAGATCTCTAAGGTTACACACAAAGCCCAAATACATACTATCCATCCAGATTGGCCTTGTTTACTGGATCCGGCCTCATTAAGATGGCAAGCTAGAATTGGGCTTCACCTCCCAAAACAATGCTTTCATATATGCACCAATTCTTGTACTTAACTAATCATTTTTGGGCTTGCAGAGGGGTCCGATCTTAGAATTAACTAATTAAGAATAAGAATTTGGGAAGCAATTAAAAGAGGTCAATATAGAAGTTGAATGAAGAAGAAGATAGAGGTTCATTTTATATTTTTCATAATATTAAATTTTACCAGATATTACATAAATAGACCCCTCATATATTAACTTTCTAAAATTACAAACTAATCCCTAATTCTACTCATTTATTCCTATATCCCTAAGGCATGGCATCCAACTTCAATCCAATCTTAATTGATAATAGGCCCTAGAGAAAACCATGATGGATGGCGAACTCCCAGCCCAATTGTCTTCTGAGAGGGCCTAAGTAAGGTGCTAATCACCCAATGTATACCCCAAACTATAATTATACTTAATTTTTATAATTTACAATTTAAAATATAAAATTACATCTGAAAAAATATTTTATATAAATTTAAACTACCCAAAAACAACAGGTTTTACTTATTTTTGCGAGACAGGAATACTATTATTATTTTATTTTAAGAAAATAAGTTTTAATTTTTTTAAAAACAAAATTAGATTAATTATTTGGTAATGACATGAAGATGCTGTCAGCAGCATTACCCACTCCACACTCAATTATTGGATGCTTTAGAAGTAGTTATTGCCTAATTTCCCCCTTTAGATTGGTGTATTCAAAATATGCTCCCAATAAATTACATTAAATTCTAAATCAGCCCCAGAGAATTTGGAGAAAAATAGGAACCAAAAAGCCCAGAGAAAAAGGAAAAGTTTGAATGCACTCTGTTCTTCTCAAATCATGTAGATTTTGTAAATTTTCACAAATCAAAATTCTTTTTAAGTAATTTTCTTTTTTGTGTTGGCCCATTTTGATATGAATCTGTCCACCTCGGCTTCTCTCTCGTCCTCATCGTCCTCGTCCTCGCCGTCTTGGCTCTCCGGCATTGTCCGTGGCCGTTCCGGCGGTGTGAAGACGCCCAACAGTTCTCCCAACATGGTCTCCACCGCCGCCGCTGCCGCCGGAGACACCGGTAGCCCACTTAATAGGAAAAATCAGTTACGTGGCGTCATGTTCAAGTACGGTTCTAAGTCTATTCAGGTGCGCACCAAGATTGGTAACTGACACTAAATTCATTCTCTCTTTTTTTAATTTTCTTTAATCTTGTGTTTAACTTTGAATGAAAATTTTATTAGTTTTGCTACTCATAGTGAACTATGTGATTTAATTTTTTTTCTTCTCTGAGCTCTGATAATTAAATGATCAATTGGTGAGCTCCATAGTGTATCTTGGAAATGAAATTAATCGTGGAGCGAGTCTTTGTATGTGATATGTTTTTTCAGTTTCTGGGTTCTTCCATTAACATGAATAGTAATGTTCCAAAATCAAATCTTGGCAAATTTCTCAAGCATTGGGGTCTCACTTCACTTCTGTTTGATATGCTGATGTGAGAATGTGCGCATGAGAGATTTGGAAGCGTGAAACCTATAAAATTACAGAAAAATGCGCACCTTTTGTTGCAGGGTTTTAGTGTCTTCCTTGTGAATACTTTAGCTAATACTTGTATGAAAATGGTGGGGCATTTGACTTGAATCCGAAGGCATAGGACGATGAACGACTTGTACAGGCATTTCTTGTTCTTTCTTTAAGAACAAGAATTAGTCTTTAGATGGTTCTTTTAATAGCTCGTTTGAAATGGAGAATTGGGAAGTTCAGTATGTGCAGATTCTTTACTGGGGAACAAGATTGTATTTTGTTGTTGGGGGAATTTGATTCTGCTTGTCAATGTCAAGCATACTTTGCATTTCAGTTAGCAGGTTTTTACATGAAAGAGTTTAGCTTTCAGGCACTTATTCAGTTGCCAGTGTCTGGATTTCTTCAACTTCAAATGCGACTGACGTCTTTCAATTGCCAAAGATTTTAAACTACTTTTGTGGTCAGCTGTATCAAAATGTTAACAAGCGTTGTTCTGTTTTCCTATGCG
This sequence comes from Knoxia roxburghii, assembly GCA_030378225.1. Lineage (NCBI taxonomy): Eukaryota > Viridiplantae > Streptophyta > Magnoliopsida > Gentianales > Rubiaceae > Knoxia > Knoxia roxburghii. The sequence continues at coordinate 2,477,393 of CM059420.1, forward strand.
CTCTTTCTGTATTTACTTCTAAAACACGGGTATTGAGTACTGAAACTTGGTGCAGGTTGCTTTCAAAACAGGTGATTATAAACGACAAGTCATTTTCATTGGCGGATTGACAGATGGATTTTTGGCCACCGAGTATGTCTAATGGTGTTTTATTAATGTTTGCCTAAGTATTTGTGTCTGCTGAAGTTTGTTACTTCTTTTTAATCCTGTTTTTGGTTTTAGTAGCTGGTAGTTTGTTTTTACCAATTAGAAGGGGGGATAAGATGGTAGAAATTTAATTTGAGATACTTAAGTTTCTGTTAGAACATATCAATAGATCCTGAAATATCATAGGAACACTGCTTTCTGAAATTCATGCTGCCACTTAATTTTCATTGGTTAGTAACAAGCCATATTTATTTTCCCAAATCACAATCCTCCAGTTCTTGTTTTCTGTTTACAATATTATGCAGTTCAAGTGCAGGGTACTAAATGAAGTATAAATCTCTCTGTTTGTATTTTACTATGAATCTATCTGTATCTAGTAAGGTGCTCCATTTTGTATGAAAAGGGCTGCAATTGTCAATTTGCATAGTTGGATTGGCTAAACAACTAGCTCAGGCCTGATTCAATTGTTTTAGATCCTAATGGGGTGTATATTTTACAGCTATTTGATGCCTCTGGCAACTGCTTTAGAGACAGAGAAATGGTCGTTAGTCCAGTTCCTGATGTCCTCTTCTTATAGTGGATATGGCACATCAAGTCTGAAGCAAGTAATCTTGTCTACAATTCTATTGAAGTTCCCAATTCCAAACTTTTCTTCTTGTTATTTCTCTCCTTCATGTTGATTTATTTAGATATGAAAGTTTGTATTAATTCATTTCGAGGTTGCTATTACCCGATCCTTGATAGAGTTCAATTGGCATTGACTTGGTTATTTGGACGTTACGATTGCAAATCTTCTTTCAGAGAAAATTATCTCTAATCTGACGTGCGATGAAAAATTGAAAATAAATACAAAATCCAGTACGTAAGGATATGATCATTGGTTGCAAGGATATGATCATGATTAGTTGATAGATTTTGAATGGCATATTTTCTTCCAGTTTCATATTTATCTTCTTGTTTCTTATTATGCTGAAGGATGCGCTGGAACTTGATGAATTGGTAAATTACTTGATAAACAAGGAAGACTCTGAGGGTGTTGTATTGCTTGGGCACAGTACAGGCTGTCAGGTACTGCCTTTTTCATTATGTTCTAACTCTTTTTTTGACTATCGGGAACATTCTAAAGACTTGATTTGTTCAGGATATTGTGTATTACCTGCGTACAAACACCGCATGCTCCAGAGCAGTGCGTGCTGCAATCTTGCAGGTAATATGCAATCAGTTTGGGAAAAAATCAAATCACACAATGCTTCTCGACTCTTGAATCAGCTGCCGGCTTTCACCCTTTGCTCTTTGGTTGTTTATACTTTATAGTGCTCCCTATAGTTGGTAAAAGATAATGGGTACATATACTATGTTTTTGAGAGAATGGTTCACATATTTCATGTTTCTTTGCTTATTGTATTATAGTTACTTTCTTCATTTGGGTGTCACATAGCTTTATTTCTTAGCTTGTTTATGATTTTATCGGCTGTTCAGGCTCCGGTTAGCGACAGAGAATACAATGCTACTCAACCTGACATTGCTGCAATGATTGATTTGGCCACAAAAATGATAAGAGAAGGGCAAGGATCAGAACTCATGCCAAGGGCAGCGAATTCAGATATCCCAATTACTGCCTATAGGTGACTTGTCAAAAGCTTTTTTTAGTTTTTTGTTCTTTTCGATTTATGTTTCTTGGTAAGAAAACTAATTGCTTAAGATTATAAATCTAAAACCCTGTCTGGATTTGTACCATGCTCATTCGATTAACAAATTATTAACTTGTTTTGTAGATACCATTCATTGTGTGCATATAATGGTGGTGATGACATGTTTAGCTCTGATTTAAGTGAAGACCAGCTGAAACAAAGACTAGGACATATGTCCCACACACCTTGCCAGGTATGTTCTCAGAATGGATAATGAGGATGTCCACACAGGTTTCTACATGCCCCGTTTTCGTATCGTTCCTGCACGAACTTGCTAATGTAGACACGCAAAACATTTTCGATGCGCTTCACTCTAGGGCTATTATCATCATCTATGTAAAGCGCATTGGTTGCAATGCTTGTGTTTAACAATCTTCTCTGCAGATTATCTTTTCCATGAACGACGAATATGTACCGGAGTATGTGGTCAAGAAAGCGCTTGTCAACAGGTAAGAACTGAACTGACTACAACTACTTTTCACTTGTTTCACATGATAGATCATGGTGGTTTTGACCTCTTTTTATTTATTTTGTTTTTTTTTGACAAAATTCTTTCTTTTTATTTTCTGCAACTTGTTAAAAAGATTAAGTAAAGCAATGGGAGGTGCAGAAAAGGTTGAAATTGAATGGGGAAACCATTCCTTATCCAACAGAGTTCATGAAGCTGTCCAGGCCATAATAAGTTTCATCAAAAGAGAGGGTCCCAAAGGATGGGATGACCCCTGGAGTTAAAGCCAGCCAGCCAGCCAGCCCACCTCTTTCTTTTCTGTGATCTTCTTTTTCTTATCTCCTCCATTGTTATGTGTCTGTGTAGATTTGAAGCAAGAATCAATTTCCATGAAGAAATTCTGATTAGATTTTATTCATTCAAAGAAGTACTGCTGCTGATACCAATTTTTTTTTGTATTGTAAACTGTATATCTAGCATTAAATTGACAGGTTTGCTTTATCCTTGATTCTTCACATGTACTAGTAGTAAAAGAAGTTGCATTTATTGATGATTTCAGAGAAGTTGTTGACTGCCCTGATGGGGTTTTTATGACTCTGTTTATCCTTCCCTGAAACAAGAACAACCTTGGAATGCGGTTTACAATGGCAATAACTTCGTTTTGGTTTCCTCCCATGTCCCCTATATAAACATTAAATAAATAAATAAATAAATCATACTCCTTCCAATAAGTCGTTTTCATTTATTGAAAAATCGGTTAAAATATAAGTCAGTTGTTTATTTCTAGAAAATAATTCATTGTTTTTATTTTATTACTTTTATTTAATTTATAATTTTATTAGAATTTATTTTATTCATGATTATTCAAAGTTATAATACTATTATTAAAAATACATTAAATAGGGATATAACAGGTTTAATCATTAAAAGTTATTAAAAGTTATGAAAATTTTTAAAAATTAATTACAATCTTAATATTTATATTTTGATCAAAATAACTTATATATTAAAATGGTGGGAGTAACTCTTTAAACCTAACTATGATGTGAACGAGGAAGAAGAAGTTAGTGTGTTGCCATATTTCATATTAAATGTAAGTTGACGATAAGTGAATCAACCTTATTGCAACCTTACAGCTTTAATGGCGGAGGAAGACATTCAATTTCAGGACAGAACCACCGCACCCAACCAATCAATCATTGGTCCACAATTTCACAAAATTCCCTCTATCAATAATCTTCTCACATTAGTAAACGTTTACTTCTTAAATCACATCAGCAATGGTCGCGAATGCAAGATAATTTATTATATAAATAACTCTGCTAATTTTAAGAATCGTAATTATGTCACAATTATTGTTAATGCTTACGTTATGAGATTCGTACATCTTACAAGATAAAAAAAAATTTAAATATAAATTCAATTAACAAGAAGATCTTACCAGAATTGTTATATATGATATTAAGTATAATTTTATAACGAAATAATTGACTTGTTTATCAAGAAAAGTTAATAGTACATATATCTATTATTATATTCAATATAATAATAATATGTATAATTGGGGCGGTGATTAGCCAAAGTTGGTGAGGAGGAATATTGGTGTCATAAATAAGTAAGAAAATGGGGGAAATAGGAACACGTAGCACCGTAGAGCTGGAACCACCATGCAGTCATGCAGGCACGCCACATGACACCATTCCCCCATATGCGACAGACATGCGCCTCCCTCCACCCTCTCTCTCTCTCTCTCCATAATTGATGACCTCATACTCTAGATCTAACTCAAATCCTCTATTTTCTTAAATTAAAATAAATATATTTTTTTAAAAATTCTCTAAAACATTATATACTATTTACCGCTCTTTTTACAAGCTGAGTCCTTGATAATTTTACGCTCGAAATTTCTTTCAACGCAAAAGTATACGTGACTAGGGGGCCGCAGTACACGGTGTTGAGGAAGAATACCAACCTTTAAAATGGTCAAAACTTTTTTAATAAGTTTATTTTAATTAAATTCGTATTAATGTTCGTCTTTATGTTATTATAATTTTTTTTTAAAATTTAAAATTTACGTTCGCATATATAATCATGTACTAGTTGAATGCATATTTAATTTGACTATACAATCAGACTAAATACTTAGACGACTCGATCATATTTAACACTAAATTTTTAAATAATAGTGTCAAATTGTTATTTTATAGGTTATCTCTACAAATTTACCCTTTATTTTTTCTTTCTGTTCACTCGATTTCGGCCGCCTCATAGTCGAAAACATAAATTGACTTTAATTATAATTTTGTTTATATAAATCAAAGAATATTTTCTATTATGACAATTTATTTTATTGTTGAGATATTACCCACAATTGTAGGAAGGAAAGCTGCTTGATTTGAGCCTATCGTTCATATGTATTATTAATGCATATAAAAACTATATTTAAAATATTCATAATTATCCTAAAATATTATTTAAATTTTTTATGCAGGGGGAAATTAATAAGAAAATTATTTTAAAATAATCATGAAATTAATAAATTTATGTTTGGACGAGGAATTTGGACACAATCTTATCTTGATTCTTGAACGAGGATGTCCAAGGAAAGCCAATAACGTCGTACATATGGTATACAATGTTGCATTTTTTTAAAAAAAAAAATTTTACACGATTTAATTAATGCTGTTTTAAATATTTACATATTTATAGCCCATAATCTATGCATCCTCTCATTAATATAAAATATTAATTACTCAAACATTTAATTATTCCTATTTAAAAAGAGCCCGTTAAAAATTTAAAATTTTTATAAGCGTAGGTAGTTTTTAGGAGATAAATATATAAAAAATAAAATTGTATTTTGACTTTAAATAGTGTTTCGGTCATTTTTATTTATTATATAATTTTATTTTAATATAAAATAAATTTATTATTTTAAATAAATATAATAATTAAAAGATTAGGGGTGCTTCACATCCTTTCAATTTTCTAATAAATTAGTATTAAATAAATAAAATGTTAATTAATTTTTTTTGAAGCAAAAAATTTAATTATTTAAAAATACATTATTTTTTTAAATGTGTATTTATTATTGTTTTTAAAATGTACCTATAAAATAAATTATTTTATTTATGATAATTATTTTAATTTTTAAAAAACAAAAACACAACCGGACAACCTTTTTTAAGCTATCTTGTTTGTTTCAAAAAAAATAAATAAATTTCCTAATCAAAATCAAAGATAGTCTTTTATAATTACAACAATTCGTAAATCCAGTTTTACCCCCCAAGTATTTGTCGGTCGTCGTACTGTTCGTCCTTTTGATCCCCGCGTAATTTTCCCCACCATCTGAGGGCATTATGGCCATAAAACTTTACAGCACTTCCCCAAACTTCTTCTACTTACTACTACTACTACTACAAACGAAGAGCTGCTGCTTTTTATGTTCCTCTCTCTCTCTCTCTCTTCTCCTCCGCAGAATTTCTAGCTTCAATTTATTCACTAATTTCTTGCATATAAGTTATACGGCTGATTCTTGAAGTTCGTATTTTGCAGAATATTGAAGAAAAACAGGTCAGTATTATTATTATTATCATATTAATTGTTTTGTATTCTCAAGGGAAGTAATTTGCTCTGGTTTTTCTTTGCAAGTAGTGCGGTAAAATATTTTTTTGTGGGTTGTGTCTGTCTGCAAAATTTGAGGGAATTTTGACTGTTTTTGTCTAAAATAGTGTTCAATATTTTCTGGGTTGTGATAAATTTTTGTTTTTTTTTGGCTTCTTGCTGTTTTGTTTTATGTCATCAGGATAGCTAGCTCTTGGAATTTGGACATGCCATGTCTCCCCAAATGCCAGAGAAAGATGCGAACTTTGCATGGATTCTGAGGTCAAATCCGGCGGTTCATTGGGGTTTCAAGGTTTTGCTGATGTCTGTGCTTCTTGGGTTATTGATTTTTTTCCGCATTGATGGTTTGGGTATGGGTAGTTACCAGAGGGAATATGTTTTGTTGAAGATTGGTGATACTCGAAACTGGCTGCCGGGTCAGGAAGTTTTGAACTTTACTGATGGTTTGCCACAATCAGAAAGGCCTCCCTTCAATTGGAATTGGTCCCTGAGAAATTTGACAGGTGATGTAGCTTCTGTGCCAACCAAATTAGCCAAGGAGGAACTGAACAATTCTGAATTTGGCTCTCAAGTTCTACCTCAGTTCACCACGCTAGGAGATAACCTGATAGATGCTGTTGAGCCGACGATTCTGCCGTGGGTTTTGGCTGAATTAGAGGCTAATTATTCATCAAGATTGCTTGCTGGTTGGTTGGCCCCAGGGGGTGAGCCGTGCAAAGATTCAAGAACTGAGGATATCTCTATCCCAGGTCTTGATGAGCATGAGAATGTGGAATTATCGACCGGAGATATTCATGAGTTTAGTATCCAGGCAGTAGATGGTTATGGGAATCCCCATTGTTTAGGTGGTGATTATCTTGAACTTGATCTCTCTGGAGAAGCCTGGAAGTCTAGGCCTCCGATTAAGGATTTGGGTAATGGCACCTACACATTTAGGCTCCAAGTCCACCCTGATTTTCATGGAACATATAATCTTACCATAATTCTACTGTTTCGACATTACGAAGGGCTTAAATTCTCAACTACAAGGTTTGTGGTTGATAAAGTTCTTCGTGTTGTTACTATCAAGTTCCTCAAATCTTCAGCTCATTTAGAAGAGCTCTCTCTATGCCAAAAGCCGGATTATTACAGAGATGTTTGGTCTGGCAGATGGACTAGGCATGCCAAGAATGAGAGCTGTCCTATCGATCATGATGGCCGGTATAGATGCCAAGAACCGCTATATCCCTGCCAAAATCCATGGTGTGATGGTCCTCTTGGCGTGTTGGAGAGTAATGGTTGGGTTTATTCAACACATTGTTCATTTAAGATGTTTACTGGTGAAGAAGCTTGGAATTGTTTGAGTAATCGATGGATTTTCTGGTGGGGGGACTCGAATCATTGTGATACTATCAGGAACATCCTTAACTTTGTTCTTGGACAAGATTTTGCTACTGTCCCCAGAAGGTTTGATATGAACATCACAAACCCGAAGAATCCCTCCCAAGTTGTGAGGATTACAAGCATTTTTAATGGTCATTGGAATGAAACTTCCAATTATCTTGGACTGGATTCATTGTCCAATGAAGAATATAGGGAACTGCTGAAGGGTTACTTTTTGCAGGATGTTATCCCAGACACTGTGATTATGAATTCTGGTTTACATGATGGTATATATTGGCGCAATCTCCGGCGATTCATCAAAGGAGCAGACTATTCTGCCACATTCTGGTCTGAAATACTGGAGGGGCTGAAATCCAGAGGGATGACACCTCCAGAAGTCATATACAGAACCACCGTGGCAACGGGTGGGTATGCTAGAAGCATGGCATTCAATCCAAGTAAAATGGAGGCCTTCAATGGAGTAGTATTGGACAAGTTGAGACAGTACAATGTGATTAACAGAGTGATTGATGATTTTGATATGACCTTCCCTTGGCATTTCGACAACCGGGCGAACGACGGGGTGCATTACGGGCGCGCTCCTCAGAAAACAAAATGGAGGGATGGCCAGATTGGTCATCAATACTTTGTCGACATTATGCTTGGTCATGTACTACTTAATGTCCTATGCTCAAGCTCAAGATAACACCTTTCTCAAAAGCCATTACTGTTGATACTATGCTCCAGCACCAACCCTATTGGTTTTTGGTTAGAAAAATGCAGCAAAGTTGAACTGAATTGCTGTTGCTAGCTGGGAAAGATCATATTTTTGACATTTGGGTGATTCCAGGAACAAGAAAAGAGGGCCTAATCATGGTTAGGTTTGGAGTTTGGACTAATAATATGAACATGTAGACTGCTTTACTATGGTTGGATTCCACTCCACTTTTGAATTTCTGTCATTCTTGTTGGGGTGTTGGCTTATAGTGTTAGTCCACCACTTGGGTAAGTCAGTCAATACTATAGTGGTAGAATATAGTGCATATACTTGATGATGATTATAAAAAAAGAAAGGATTCTTTATTTTTTTTCCAGAAAGGAAAAAATGTATTTTGCTGTAAAGTTGCAATCAATAGTAGTAATGTAAAATATATGAGTTTTATTCCTAAAGTTGGGGTTGTTTGGAGACATTGAACTAGATTCTTGTGCTACTTTTAGTTGCTGTTTTGAGTTTTATATTTGACCATTACAAATGAACATCACCCTTTTCTTCTTGTTCCTATTATGCAAGAATAAAATGCTTTTAGGTACTTCATTATATCTCTCATTTGGCCCTTTTGTAGGACCCCTCAATCATTTTTTCTTTTTTTCTCTCAAGATGAACAATAACTTAGTAATGATTAAGAATTTGAATGACAATGAAGTTTAATTTTTTGAGGGTGTAGGAGATTTTGTAGGGTTATATGACCTAGTTTTATTTAATAACGAGCGATTAATAAATTTAATAACGAGTGATTTAGAAGTTTAATGAGAATGAATTCAGAATGAATTTCTTGAGGGATTACGAGATTTTATGGGGTTATGTGACATAGTCTTATTTATTTAATAATAACGAGTGATTATGAAGTTTGATTATGTGACATAGTTTTATTTTATGAGGTTATGTGATATAGTCTTATTTAATAACTAGTATGAGAATGAAGTTTGATTTCTTGAGGGAGTAGGAGATTTTTTACGGTTATGTGACCAATTGTTATATTGTACATTAATTATTGGGGGGGGGGGGGGGGGACAAATTCAAGGGGATTGATTCATTAAATGAGTTATTTATGTGGTCAACACTATTAGAAGTACGTACTCCTAATTGTATAATATATTTTGTCTTATATGACATAGTCTTACTTAATAACGAGTGTCAAGTCAAAAAATTTTAGAATACTTAATAACGAGTGTCGAGACAAAAGAACTATAATATTGAGAGATTTTTCAATAAGAATATGAGTCAAAAGAATTAAAATATTCGACAAATTTTTCAACAGAAATATAATTGGTGAGCCCAAAATGTAGTCCCGCGCTATTTAAGCAAGTTATAGGGGTTGTTATTCAACTTATTGTGTAGAGATTTTGATTTTGTGTTTAATCAAATGCCAAATTAGTCCTATTTTGATTAATGTGATTAAATTCTCCTTCCAACCATCCACATTACAAAATTAATCTAATTTGATTAATAACTAAATGTAAGATTTATTTTATTTTAGCAAAATAACAACTAACCCTCTGATTTTTTTATGTGAAGGCCTATTTCGCGTCCCCTATTTTGTTATTTTGTGCCCCTTTTATACTCAAATTATCCCTGATAAATTAAGAAATATCAATCATAATATTTAAATATAAAATCTAGTAATATATTAAATTACCTAACTATCCTTAATCAATTTACTAAAAATACAAAAAAAAATCATTTATAGTTCCGTTCATCTATGCTACTTTAATCATATTTTTTATAAATTTTTTATAGATTAAGAAGGGAATTATAAAATTTTTGGTAAATTAATTAAGGGCAGTTAGGTAATAATAAGAGGGCGAAAGATAAATATTAAGGGGGCGAAAAATAAGAATTAAGGATGCGATACTTAATAAAATGAATAATTTCTTTGAAAAAAAGGTAAGCGCTCAATAACAGAAAGATGGTGCAATATAACACTACTTTTTTTATATATAATAATAAACATTTTATGTAAATTTTATTTTATATAAAATAAATAATTATATATTATCATAGGACATATAAAGTATATTGTATAAGAGTTATGATAGGAATCTCTAGAAGAGTTTTTGGCATACAAAAATTGTAGACATATACAACGCTTGAGAAACTTCCTGCCCTCTAATGGGGTGAGCAATTAGTAGGCTCAACTTGCTGGATCATGACAAACTGATTTTGGGCCCGTATCCATAAAAGCCCAAATCAGACGATGAACAGATTAGAAAATTTTGGACTAAGCCCTAATTCCAATCCGCAAAGCCTACTCGATTGGTAATAGTCTTCTGTATAATCCCCACTGTTATGGCCCAGTCATTTCGAGAATCTCTGTGTCAGTCCTATCTCTTAGATCAGTTAAATTTTAACTGGGTGAATTATTACTATTTACTTTTATGTAGATTTGTCAATACTATCATACTTTTGATATTTTAAAAAAACAAATGTTGATATAAATATTAATTAAGTCAAAAAATTATTGAGAAAATTCACATTCATAACTCAAATAACTTGGAGATCGCTTTTATTTTTAACCAAACTAGTTCGATAGAAGATAAAATAGTTAATGAAACGAAAATTAATTAGAGTTTTGAATTCGAGGCACACAAAAGATATTTATAGCATGGAGATCTCCTGTTCGAGTCACATTGTGGGCAATTAGGAGTATGGAGGTATTGAGTTCGATTCACAAGTGAATAGATATAATAGATTTTATGTCTAAAAAAAAAACTCACTTTACAAACATAAGTAAAAAATAAAAGAGAAAAATTAAAAGTTAAATTATATTATAACGTGTGCATAATCAAAAAATTATCCAAAAACACAAAAACATTTACTTCACAAAAAAGTTATCCAAAAATACTATAACTTAATAAGTTCAACAATGAGACTTGAAATTTTCAAATTTCACATTTGTAATATCATTTTTATAATTTTTATTAAATATAGTAACTTAATAAGTTAATCTATATGCTTAAAAAAAAGTTAATCTATAAATTTCAAATATAATATTGTAAACTTTTTTATTTCTGTACATAATAATAGGATATTCACCATCAAAATTTAATATTCCAAACTTTAGTCAAATAGAGCCTCACTAACAAGTTCATCATTAAGGGGCTAAACTATCAAACTATCAAACTAAAGGTAGTAAAACTATCAAGAATTGAAATGTTAGACCCCAAAAGTGCAATTTTCTTGTACTAAGTTACTAACTCCCAAAATGGATCTAACTCGTCTTGACGTGTGAATTTTACTGCCTCCACACATGGCATGCTTGACTTGCAGAGAAACAAAACCGAAAATAGCATAAAAGTAAAAGAAGCGTTTGAGTTTAGATAAATGAAAATCGGGAAATGGCGATCTTGATCTTAAATTAGGCCCAAAAAAAAAAAAAAACGAAAAAAAAAGGAAAGGACCCATCTCACGGATCACAAGCACACACATTAGACACTCTGTCATCAAAAACGCGGAGGAATACTTTGAGTTTGTGCCATTAATTAATGGGATAAAGTTTGCATCTTTAAAATCTTAATCAATTGGTTTATTATCTTTTTTTTTTTTTTTTTTTTGTGGGTTTTTGGTTGGAATCTTTAATTTGCCTTTCAATTGAGGAAATCTGGCAAATTTAGGGGGATTGAATTTAAGGCCTCGTTTGCCATTGAAACAATCCAATTCTCCTGAGGATCAAGACGAAGAGGAGTGTCGGCCTTGGCAAAAGAGGTTATCTTTTTCAATAATGGCGGTGAAATTCAATTGGGTTTCATGCTTCAAGGTCACCCTCTTTGTGATCCTTGTCGTAGCTATTGCTACGGCTTGCTATACTCTTCCCATGGAGAAGGTTTGATCTGTTTTCCCTTCTGTGTTCGATAATTTTTTTTTTCGTGTTTTGCTTGTTTTTGATGCTTTCTTGGACCATTTTAAGAATTTTCTGATCTGGGTCTTGTTTATCTTACATTTTGTTGAATTCTCAAATTTTTTGCGCGTTTCTGATAATTTGAAGTCTATGCTAATTTGGGTTTTCCTCCATCCTTAACATATTTGTCATTTTCGCTTGTTATTTTACTAAATTGATTTGGGTTGCAATGAATTGGATAGTTCTGTAATATCTTTCCATTAAGTTTTTTTTTGCTTGCTTTGATGCCAATTGCGTTTTTTATTGTAATCTGACCAACTTTGGCGTCACAATTTCACCAAGCTAAAGATGCTGAAATGTTGCGATTGAGAAATAAATGATTCGTCTTGTCAATCATTGTTAGAGTTACTCATTTATCTAGCTTTTTGCAGATGCTGAAGAAATTCTTACTATGGGTTGAGAAAGATCTTGGTGCTTGGGGTCCTGTTGTCCTGTGAGTAGTTTATATTTATTTGCAAGCTCTGTCCCTTTTCCGTTTAATACATATTGTAGAAAAGAAAAACAGTGTCAGTCCGAAATCTTTTAGTTTATTTGAGTGTGGTGATATGATAGCCCTTTTCTGGCTAGACAAGCTGAAATATGACAGTGGATAATGACTGTGAATCATAGGAACTCACTAGATTGATTCTGCTAGTGTTTATTGAGAAATGGAAAATGTATGAGTTACTGTAGACATGATTTTGTTTCCAGAGAGATTCCATCTTAAACAAGTCGTGATTTGTGCTGAGAAACCATACCATATGGAGGAGTTTATGTATTAGGATCCTTTTAGTGCACATGTGCGACTGTATGCAGTCAGAAGTTCAAAATGAAACAAAAAAATTCCTCAGACTAAGTTATTGTTTGGTTTTTAAGTACTTTGCTTTTTTGGGCCGATGATAATGTATTTGAGTTAATTCTAACCGGAGAGGAATTTTAATCTATAATACCTTGTGCCTCCAAAAATTGGCCAAAATTAGACTGATTTTGGTGGCAATTTTTTGAAGTTTTATTGAGGTTAAATGAAGTCTTTTGAGCGAAAAGTTTACTTATTCAAAATCTGTTAAGCAGTTCTCGATATTGTAGATAACAATCCCACTATGCCTTGACATGTTACAGATTATAAAATTGTTGTACGAATATCATTTTGAACAAGTGTGATTTTCCGCTTCTAAGCTTGTGTTTATGTCTTTCATGAAATTCACAGGGCTATTGCATACATCCCATTGACAGTATTGGCGGTTCCAGCTTCAGTACTTACGGTATGATGTTGACCTTTAGTTTGTAAATTTAACAATTTCTTTCATGATGAAATTAAAGATTGATATAAACTTTTTTTTAGCGTGTTTCTGGATAATCTAAATGCAAGAAATCTGTTTTTTGATTGCCATGGTCTTTTCTCAGTATGTTTATCTTAGTTAAAGTTATTTGGGATGAACTGTAGCTGGAATTTCCCATATTCTTATAAAGTCAAAATTTATTTGGTTTTTCAGCTTGGTGGTGGATATCTTTTTGGTTTGCCGGTGGGTTTTGTTGCTGATTCTATTGGTGCAACAATTGGTGCTGCTGCAGCATTTCTTCTTGGCAGAACTGTAAGTTCAGGCCTTACATTGGTTTGCACACTATAAATAATCAGCATCTCAAAGTGTCCCCTTACATTGGATGTTGCATATTATAAATATTTTTGTTCTGCACATTTCATAACAGATTGGAAAGTCATTTGTTATTTCCAAGCTAAAAGACTATCCGAAATTCCAAGCAGTTGCAATTGCTATCCGAAGATCTGGCTTTAAGGTTAATAATTTCTGCTACTTCTTTTGTTTCTCTCCTTCTCTATATGCATTTCTCTGTGGGTGCTTGTGTTATGTTTTGACATAATACTGATATTTGATATCTTTCAACTTCTAATGCAACTCTTTCTCCACGTGGCAGATTGTTTTGCTGCTACGGCTTGTTCCACTACTTCCATTTAACATGTTAAACTACCTGCTGTCTGTCACTCCAGTACCTTTATGGGAATATATACTGGCTTCATGGCTGGGAATGATGGTATCTACTTCAGCTTGAAGTGTTTTAGTAATTTTAAAACTATATACTTCTTTTATGTGTGCAAATGTCCAGCGAAATCTGTTTGCAATAGCTATTGTTTACAGGAACTTGGCTTTACTAGTTGTGTTTTCAAACAACTCAGCCACACTGGAAAACCTCTCTTTTTCTTTTTATAATATTTAATTTAGGATATATGTGGTACTTCTATTCCTAACATGGCTAATTCTCTTGCAGCCAATTACTTTTGCATTGGTTTATGTTGGAACAACGTTGAAGGATCTATCTGATGTAACTCATGGATGGAATGAATTCTCAAAAACGCGTTGGGTAAGAGTGATACTCCCTGTCCCCTTTGAGGATCATGTTAATTGGGTTTTTCAATTTCTCATTGAATAAAGATAAGGTGCAAATTTTAAAATAGCACATGTATGCTTGTAAAGGGACGTAAGCAGGAGATATAAAGAAATCAAAGATGATAAGAACAACTTATGTTTTGTAAGCATGGAGAATAGTCACCTGATCAACAGAGAACAGATAGTCTAGAGCTCTGAAAGATTAACTCTCTTTGATCCCTTATGGAAGTTTCTGCTTTTAAAATTAAACTCTTTTAGTTCTCAAGTTTGACACGAAAATCTTCCCTTTTTGTTATAGAATTATTCATTGAACAAACAGAAAAGGTTTTTGTCATCTTCCTTTTTGAAAAGTTTTTCTTGTGATGACATTTGATTCACATTTGGGCTTAATCTAATTTTTGAGATTTGATAATATCTTTCGTTGAATTGGATGTTTGATAACTATTTGTGGAGAACAATAGATAGAATCTGCTTATGTCCATTCTGACATTTGCTCGTGTATTTGTCTTTCTTGTTATGCAGGCGCTTCTTTGTTTGGGCCTTGTGGTGTCTGGTACGTTTCAACTGAATTGAACCATTGCATTGACATTGTCTCCAATTAAGTAGAATCAGTTGCCTTACAACCTTTGTTTGCATTCTTTTGGTAGAAAGATACTGAATGTGAAAAGTTTTAAAAAGTTTAATTTTTCATTAATCTGGCAGAGTTCGACTTCGAGTTATGCTTAATCAAACTCATTTTTCTAGTTACTTGGGTGATGAGTCCTACATTTCTCTTCTGGGAAGACATTATTTTGAATGTGTCAAGACCTTGCATTTTACATGAGATGATGGCTGATGGTTATAAAATTCATCTTCTTGAACTTTTTCTGAGCTGCTGTTATTTCCTGCCTTTTCTTCTCCCATATTTTATGAGATTTATGCTTGGGATTAGAGTAAAATCTGTATGTGATTCCTAATAATGTCTGCTAAACCTTTTATATGACTTCCTTTTTTTGTTCACTCGACGTATTCGACCTTTCTTGCAGTCATTCTAATGCTCTGTGTAATGAGAGTCGCTAAGCGAGCTCTAGAAAAAGCGTTGGCTGAAAACGAGGATTTAGACGACGATGTCGTTCCTTCCCCGCAATTACCTGTTGTGGATGATCATCCTTCTGTGCATCTTAATGAGCCACTAATAATCAAGATCGATTCCTCTAATGAAGATCACGAGAAGTAGTTTGTACATCTTTTGTAAATTCTTTTGACCTTTCTATATTTCCTGAGAAAATTCTCATATATTCTTGGCAGACATCAGAGATAATGGTTGACATTCTTCAGCTGTACAGTCTCGTTATATTCTACACTAGTATGAAGAATATTTCGTCGTGTATTTTTAGCCATAGGACTCAGTTTTGTCATCCAAAAACACCATAGATTATAGGCAAAAATCATCCAAGATGTAGTTTAGCTCTTCTCCATTATATATTCTTGTGTGATTTCTTGTCTTGTGCACAATATTGTTGTATCTTTTCATGGTGATTATTGAAAGGCAAATGATGGTTAGGTTTTCTGTTATGGAATTACTTTGTGAGTTTCGCTTCATTGTGTCCGGCATATATCTGACTTCTTTAGAGCCTTCAGTAGCATAGTCGAGACAATGACAGGTTCTCTGCACGGGTTCCACCTCATTGTGTTCGACTTCTCTAGAAGATTTAGTAGCACAGTCGAGACAATGATGGGTTCTGTGCACGGGTTCCACCTCATTGTGTTTGGCATATGTCAAACTTCTTTAGAGTTTTCAGTAGCATAGTCGAGATAATGATGGGTTCTGTGCACGGGTTTCACCTCATTGTGTCTGGCATATGTTGGACTTCTCTAGAGCCTTCAGTACCACAGTTGAGACAATAACGGGTGACAGGTTCTTTGCTCCTGCGGGGATTCTAGGGCAAGAACTACTTGAAATCATAACATGCAATCCGAAATAACTTGTGATGAAGGTAAGGCGTCGGCAACTGAGCTGAGATATGGGTGCAATCTGTTGGCCCTTTTCTCAGAAATAGTCAAATGTGCTTCTCAAGAACTAGCACTATATCTACAATGCAGAACTGCAGTGGCCAACCATCACCACTACCAGCTCTATTGGGTTCTTTACAGTTCTGCAGAAAATGCAATCAACTAACTGGTTCAATTTGGTGTTTCTTTCACACCCAAATAGATGGTGGATCAGAAGTTTGAATTGCTGCCAAAGTTTTTCAAGTTAGTAAGAGAGATGAACTTCAAAGAAAAGTATATAGACAAGAAAAGCTTGAGCAGCATAATGATTAAAGTTGAAGCAATAACACAAAACAACTTCCATCATTACATTTTGAATGCTTTGTGGGCGCTCTTCTTCTCCTCTTTTTCTTCTTTAGTTGCCATAAATTTTATCTTTTTGCCAAAATGTTAGTTTTCTAGTTTTGAAATGGCCTCCCAATTAAAAAGGGTCCCTATATTTCTAACCAACTTTCTGCACTCACTCATGAATTCTCTTAAAATCAGGTTTTTCTAAAGGTCCCGCACCAAACAGTTTGAAAGGAATCAATAGAAAGAACACCGAAAGTTGAGTCAATAAAAGTTCTTTTCATCTACAAAACTTGGAAGACAAGTGCAAATTATGGTTCTTGGATTTGAGGACTGATTATCAGCAGCTGGAGATGCGGAAAGTGAGCTTTCTTTCGTTTGCCAAGTGCTTCAATGGCTGCAGGGATCACACTCAATTTGCAGGAGCTGGAACAAGGATATGGAATTTCAGTGACAAGCCTATTGAATTGCAGGTAAGAGTTGGATCAATGCTGAAGAAAGCTCATACGCTGAAGCCCGGCTCGTCGAAGAGGCTCAAAGGCAAGAGCATCTACAAGAATTACATGCCTGGTAAGGGAAAAGGCAGCAATGGAGGAGGAGGAATGAGGAGTTTGTTGTATTACTACGACGAAACATGCCACCCTTATATTTGGATACACGATACCGGGTGCGATTTCTCGAGGATGGTGAAGCAACAGTACATCAGTCTTGAAGATTTGAGGGATTGTTCTGAGATCAAAATCTTCAGGGATCATCAGAGAGGTTGCATATCAGTAAGTAAGAAGTTTAGATCAGATTTTTGTTGAACTGTTTCTGCAAAAGCATAGAGATTGTTCCGATCGGCAAATTATACCGTACAATCTAAAGGTATACCCTTATTACTAAATTTAAAAGAACACGTGATGACTTTTTAGTAAATAGAGAAATAAGAATTCTAATCCAGTTTTAAAAATTGTTGAATTATCATTGCTTATTTTTTAAATTTAATAATAGGATATAACTTTAGGTTGTACAGTATAATTTGCATAATTTGCCGTTCCGATCACATCACTAGTGTACAAATATGTGAAGTGAGTTCTATTTGTTTTCGTGGTTTTGTGTGAGTTTGAATCAAATTATGCATCTTTTTCTTCCTTCATGAAAGCTTGAAAAAGTTCTGGAAGAATTCAGCTCTTCCTACTCTCTTTCAAGAACTTGTCATAATGTATTAATTTCTTGTTAAAAATAATGTCATGCTTCATGATTCTTACTATCCAAAATTATCGTCAGTAAAACTAACATTAAGTGACCGTGATAAAAAAAAAAATTTAATGACTGAAATAATAATTTTTAAAATAAAATGAACAAAATATAACCATTTGGGAATTTAATCTATCTAATATATACTATATGTACGAATAGTGAATAACTACAAAAAAAAAAAAAAAAAATTTGTCACAAAATTAAAGTCTTCAACGTTGTCATCACTTCAGTGATGAATACAGTTGGCGAACTACTAGAAAAACGCTCCACTGTAACGCTCCAAGGTTCGTAATTTTTCTGAATATTGCCGTATTCTTCCCACTCTATAGGTGGAATCGGTCCGCCGCCGACGTGTTCTTGAATAAAAGGATGCCTGAGAAGCATGTCGGCCGTCCATCTTGATTCCACATTAGATTGGAAGCATCTCATCAAGAAATCTTTTCCAGATTTCGATACGTATTCGGGTAGTTTCCAAATATCTTTTCCCCCATTCATCATCTCAACAACAGTACAACCCAATGACCATATATCCGCCGCCGTGCCTTGTTCCCCTTGTAATGATTCCGGCGGTGCATAATCTGGTGTTCCTCGAAAATTACTCACATTCTCCCATACAGTCTTGCTCAACCCGAAATCAGCGAGTTTGAGGTCTTTCAAACGTTGTTGATTCCCGAAAACAAGAATGTTCTTGGGCTTGATGTCACAATGAACAACCCCTCTACGATGAAGATAAGAAAGCCCTCTGAGAATCATGTAAGTATAACAAGCTACATGGGATTCAGACATTCTTTCATAGCTGTTGATCAAGTCAGCTAGTGAACCGCCGTCTGCATACTCCATCAAAAGATTGAATACATATCCGCCATTTTTTTCTTCCCAGCTTATATCTTCCCCGTAACATTCCACAATGTAGGGATTGCCTTTGAGCTGTTTCAAGAACTGGGCTTCCTTTATCAAAGTGCTTGAAGATTCCAACGGTGCCGTCTTCACGGCTAAGACCGTATCTGGCAATGGGCACCGGCAATCCACGGCTAAATACACAGTGCCGAACGACCCTTTTCCTAATTTATGCAGCTTCTCCATCGGCATTGTAGTTGATTGACAGATGATGCTACTGAGATTCATCATTTATATATATATATATATATATATATATGGGATTAAAACCTGCTCAAATTAGTAAAAGGAAGTAGCCTTTTTGCGATCAAATCCAGCCCGGAAAAGGAAAGTTGGTTTTTAGCGGTTGAGAACTGTAATCAAATCCTAGTTCGATTCGGAATATTGGCGGGTAAATTCAAGACATTGTAGAATTTTGGGTCTTACAGACATCCTTCAAAATAATACTTTCCCTTTTTATCCGTGTGGCGGCAGCTATTGCTACGGCTAGCGACACCTCACTCTTCCCATTAGAAAAAGGTTTCATATTTGGAAATTTTCAGATTTCTAGTTATTTGATTTGGGTTTTCCTTTATCATTAATATTTTTTTTAAACAATTTTATTTTCGCCATTGTTGATCCATTGTTGATCTCTGGAAATTTCGTGACTCCCATCTTTCTCTCGAATTTCTTTATGGAAAATTTGCCTGCAGGCTAACCGTAATCTTTATTGTAATGTTATCAACTTTGGGTTCACAATTACACCAACCCTAAAGAAGCTGGAATACTGAGATTTCTACAGGAAGTCTATGATTTCATTGCTACAGTTACTCATTTGCAGTCGCTGACGAACTTCTATGAGTTTTGGGTTGAGAAAAGATCTTGGTGCCTGGGTTCTTTTATCCTCTGGTATGATTCAGTCTATGGATTTTTTCTTTTTTTTTTTGGGGGGTTAATTACTAGGAATCTTCTTAGTTTCTTTGACTGTTATGATAGCCCCTTTCTTATTTATACAAAATGAATGAAGCATGACTGAGTGTAATGACTGCAAATATTAAGATGGCACTAGGTTTAAAATGCTTGTTCTCTTTAAACAAGCAGAACATGTATGAGCAACCTCTACATGTAGGATTGTATAAGGTTTTGCATTAAGATTATTACAATGAGTTTTAAACCCTTGTTTTGATTACTTTGCGCCAAGCTGTAGAAAATGGTTTCTTTTATTGCAGGCATGATTGATTGCATTTGCTCAAAACTTAAACATTCAGATATATGAAACAATTGTTGTTTCTCATCGGACTAAGATATTGTTCGTCGAAATGATAAGATTTCTGTTGGAATTCTTGTTTGTGGATTACCTAACTGCAAAAAATCTGTTTCATTGACTGCCAAGATCTTTTCACAGCTCTTCTATAATGGTTACAGTACTTAGGGATGAACTGTAAAGTACTTCCCCCCCCCCCCCCCCCCAACTTCTCATAAACTCCAAATTTATTTGGTTTTTCAGCCCGATGGTGGTTGTGTTTTTGGGTTACCCCTGGGTTTTGTTGCTGATTGAATTGGTGCTTCTGCAGCATTAGTTTTTGGTAAAAGCATCATTTTTGAGGTTACCTCTCAAGTTAAGCATCTAAAGTTTGCCTTTCATTGAATGTTGTGTGTCAGAAGTAACGCTGTTTTGCACGTCACAACAGATGAGGAGGAGGTTATTTAGTTATTTTCAAGCTGAAGACTGTCCAAATTTTCAAGTTTAAGGTTTGTTGTAATTGCAATGTATGGTCTTATGCATTTCATGTTTGATAGTACTAGGTTAGGCATGACTGGTGTGAAGCTTTTGTGTTTTGTTTTGAGAATTTAGATTGAATTGATTGACGAAAACATATCCCTGTGGAATTTAGATTCGTGAGCTTGTTTGTTGCAGAAGTTGAACAACAGAATGTCTGATAACCTAGGGAATCATAGTCATTGAAATGTAAATTTATCCTCATTGAAACAGGACTGATTGCAGAGCTTCCATGTCCTCCAGATTGAACAAAAACCTTGTTCACAAAGTAGAGCCTCAATAAACATACTATTCTACTCTAGGTATCAGAAGGAAACATGAATATATTTGTCTATAAGAAGTTTCAGGAAATGTTAGGATCATTTTGCAATGGATTAAAAAATCTACCCTTTATTGAATTCCACAAACAATCTCTCAACCTTACGGTTAAAAGATCGGCCTTTGAATTCCATAAGCTTTTAGGTTTCCTATGAAGCACTAAAGTTTCTACAGTTGTATGATGAGATGAGTTCACGCAAGGTTTATTGCTTAGAAAGCTAGTATTCCTTGCGTTAGCCTTTAAACTAGATCGTGGTTGTACTTTTTCATTGTATAATGGATTGTTCGCATCATGTGATATATCAGGCTTGTTGATTGCAGGTTTGCAACAACATACTTTCTATTGGATACTCTTCTAGGATCCATGAGTATAAACTGAAGAGCTAGGTCCATAAATTTGTGTTTAATCTTTTGTATTTGTTGATGTAGGTTTCAAGCAGTTATAGTACGTATGTAAGCTTATTGTTATCCTAGAATACAATGTCTTGAGACAATGATGAAAGGCTTTTCCATTTTCGATCTCCATGGGGAATTCTGGCAAAGGAGTGCAGTGATGTTTTGCAATGGCATAGATAGGTTGTCATTAGTTTGAGAATAGTTAACTAAGCTGATCTAGACAAGGAAGATCATGATTTAAGACAGATCAAGGAGCATTTTCTTGCCCTAATTCCTAACATAGACTGGATAATGATTTCATTCAGTTGCTACTAGCAGATGTAGGGTGAGTATCTCAACTATGAAGAAGAATCAGAAGTCAAGGAAGCCGATATTTCAAAAACGGTTGGTACGTCTTCTCCTGCCCACCATTTTGATCCTTCATCAATGACTGCATTTTTATGTTATACTGCTGCTGTTATGTGTGGCATCCTTTCTGGATGAAAGAAGTTTCGATATCAGACACAGAAATTGATCATAAAGAAAAACCAACGGTTCCAGTGTTCCAGCACACAATGCAAAGTGCCACAATCCAATTCCTATCTGTCTCTGTTCTTCTGCTCAGGTTAGAACAGCTTGGTTTGTTGTTAGCATAGAGACATGTAACCTTGAGGTTGCAGGTTCAATTCCTGTCGCACTACAAACCACCATTCGCCCGCTTGGCTGATAAACAGTGAATAATGCATGCTTAGAGATTGTTCTTACTGTTAAACATCTTTAGTTTGAACCTAATCTTACCTCATTAGTGCTCAAATTTGTTAAAATTGCCTCTCTTTCACATACACATAAAAAGATAACTTCTGTAATTCAATTATGTTAGAAAAAGTTATGGATTTCCACTCAGATTCAACTATGCCATGTTTTCTTCTAGATGCTTTGAAAATTAAACTAACTCAATCATTAACTTCTCCATGTAATTTTCTGATCATCATCTAGGATTGCTTGACCTAATACCAAGGATCCATCAATGATGGCTCTTGTTGATTTGATTACTGGTTTTGATTCTAGCAGAGTAAAACACAAAGAGAGGATAATAGTTAAGAAAGAAAATCCAGGAGCTACACTTCTAATGCTATTAGTGAAATATCTTTTGGTGTTTGTTTTAGAAACAGCCAAAAAGGATAGATAGATAGATAGAGTAGTGGAAAGAATATTTGCCATAAAAGTTAGCAATAAGAGAGACAAACTGGGCATCATCTGCAAACCCTCAAGTGGGGCTTAAACAGAGAAGAGGATCAAAATTAAGTATAGAGAAGGATGAAGACAATATTTAAGTTGACACTACTTTCTCATTATCCCATCATGCATATAGATCAGCTGGTAAAAAACTGTTCCAGTTTAACCGGGCGTCTCAAGTTTGAGCCCCTAAACATGCAGCCAGACAAGGAAAAAGAAGAGGGTTTGTCGCCCTTATCATCCTCGGCTGGAACTCGGATTAGTTGGCCGGCTTAAACGCCGAATGCATACTGTGTTCTTTTAGTGATGGTGTTGGGTATGGCCTCTTCTGTAAGATAACAAACTGTGTTCTTTTAGTGATTTTTGTAAGAGAGGGTAACTAAAACAAATTAGGGAATTTTTGCTGCTAACTTTTGTACGTCCAAAGCCATATAATTTGAGGGGGGGACCATCTTGAGTTTTTCTTCAGAACTCACACATCATTGTTGTACTCAAGTAAGTAGTATACTTGAAGAAAACTGGCATGGACATTTAAGTAGTACTGAACTTTGCTTAGGTATAATTAATGCTCTCCTGTGCTGAAAAAAAGCTTCAAACTTTTGGGAAAAGTATATTTTTCTCACAAAGGGAAGCTATTGACTTAGGTAAGGCACCTTTGCCATAATAATAGTAAAGCTTTCCCAGCTATCTGTGGTGTCTAAAGGGGGCTTGAAGAAGATAAAATGGTAGAAAGAAGTTAACTCTTAACTGATTGATTCCAACTTTGCTACTTATGTAGGCAAAGAAGAACAACTTTGAACAACTTAGTCTTCATGTGTTGGATTGTTCAAAATGTTTCCTTATCTTAGTCCAGAGACTTCAAGAACTCCCAGTTGTATATACCCTCTCAAAACAAGAATGTGGACAAAATAAGTTGCATTGGATGCCCACATGATGACTCTGTTCCCAGTGCCACATGAGAAAATTTCCCTTCATAACTCTTTCATTTTGTTTCATGCTTGTAGCCTTCAACCAAAATGATTCAAACCACAAAAAGGGAAAAAAAAAAATAAAAAGAAGAAAGGTTAATCCTAATTAAGTCTGTGGATAAGGTTTTCCAGGAAGAGTATAAGTACTAATGAGGGTTAAAAATAAAAAATTGAAAGATTTCGTTGAACAGTTTGTTTGAAAACTTTCCAAAATTGTTAGGTATATGTTCTTTTCATTACCACCCGCGTTTTAAAAATATAGTTAACTACTCGATCATTGATAAATTGAATCGGACTGTTATAATTACGTCCGCCGTTCACTGGAGATTCGGTCGTCGGCTCTCTTATCATCAGGTCACCAATTCCTTTGACATTTTATCACTGGGTAGCCGTCAACTCCCATACGTAGTCTTACGACTTTGCAGAGACCACAGTCGCCCTTATTTCTTGGGAAGGAACAAGTAGCCCACAAAAGTTGAAGAGGAAGGGAGAAAAACCCCATTGAATAAATTTCCATTGCTGATATGAAATACAGCAAACAAACAGTGAGAGAGGGATATATATATATATATATATATATATATATAGATAGATAGATATATAATTGAAGCATGAATCCAAAAGCTATATATGCAGCCAAGTATATTTTTTAATGAATGTGGACATGAAAGTAACAGAAAGATGTGTGATGAAGGGAAGAATGTGATATGCCCTGGAAATGGACCAGCCCTCCCTCCTCTTCTGCTGCCATTCCCAATAATTTTGCACCCCTTACAGATTCCCTTTGGCTTTCTTTCTTTCTTTCTTTCTGCCAATACATTGGTACATGCATTTTGACTTTAGATGGCAGTGATATTTCAAGGGAGATGTTTGTGTGAACAAATTTTTATATACACAGCATATTTTACTTGCAGAAGGACTTACCAGATCTATGTGAATGATGCCAAAGTTAGTACATGTTATACTGAATACTGGGGTCATACCAGTGACAATTGTTGTCTAGGGTGGTGCATAAAATATAGTACATTGTTCTTGTTTTTTTTTTTTTTTCCCCTCCTTTTTTTTTTTTTTGTTGTTATTGGGAATTTGCTTGGCCCCAAAAAAATGTTTGAATATGTTTCAACAACATTATTTTTTTCTTTAGGTGGTAGGAACTCAGATATGATAATATAAATCGATTCAAGATAGATCTTTTTCAAATTTTCAGAATATATTTCGATATGATAATATATCGAATATTATAATGGGTTAACTAATTCCGATTGGTTCAACTCTTTCCGAAAAAATCTCTTAGCAATATTTTTTTCACCCATAAGATTTGAATTCAAAACCTTGTTTAAAAAAGTACCAAACTCCTTACTAATTGGTCGAATATGTGTTTGTGAGGTATTCTGAACAGATTAATCAGTAGACGAAACACATATTGAAATCAAATTATATTCAAATTAATCCCAATTGAGCAGTAAGGTATTCTAACATTACGTAAACAATTACTATATTAATTTTTGTCATGAAAACAAGAAAAATTACATTAGAATGGTAAAATATGTATTGAAGATTGGGTAAAAACACAAAAACAAAGTCCATATTCCATATAATGATTAAGTGGTTTTGGAATGGTTTGTTAATGTGTACTTCTAATATAGCAAGTAAACCATGATTATAACCATAACACAAAAAGTTTCAAAGAAGACCCGCCCCCCCGGGGGGGGGGGGGGGGGGGGGGGGGGGGTGTGGTTGTTTGAAGAAGACCATATATAATATTGCAGGTTGAATTCATCAACCATCCCTACCAGAAAAGGGCTATAAACCCTTCTTTTCAACTTAGCCTGTTTGCTAAAATTCCTCCTCTTAATGACTAAAGTCTAGAGGAAGCATTAATAATTATGTACTGCACATATAACAAAGGCCATGTGTGAAGTAAGAAAGAGCTCAAATAATGGAAGCAATATGGTATGATCTTTATAAATGGTCTATTTCCCAATATGAATATCTCTTTATTCTCACAATAAATGAGTAGCTCTACACCATGTCATACACACATGTTATTCTTTAACTAAAATGGCAATAAGGTTGCATTATCGTTGCCCCCCTCCCTCCATAATCCATTTCATTTGGGATATTCACGTACAAAATTCGACAGTTCAATCACTCGATGATAATTGAACTTTCGGATGATTGTATTGTACAATTAAAAGATCTACAAAAGTAATAAAAGTCTGTCGTAACTTTACGTAAATACGTTTTCAAAACTTATACTTAAAATTTATGACTAAATTACAACAGTGTTGGGTGAACAGTAACACCGGTAATGAATGTGTTACTTGCCAATTACCATCACAAACATTTGACCATTTGATATAATGTGATGGTGTTCCACACTTCCACTACTCTTTATCTATATCTTACCAAAAACTTCGGTTGCCATTCAAGTTGCATTGATTGACTTCCATATTACTTCCCCACTCATATAATGGTTCTATTGTTTGTACCTATGCCAATAAGGCTTGTACTTTTAAAACCCCCTCTACCCCCAACTCCACACCCCCCCCCCCATCCCCATTCCCATTCCCATTCCCATTCCCGTCTCCATCCTATCTATCTTTCTGGGTTAAAAATATCGTTATTCTTTTTTTTTATTTACTACATCGTGAATTATCATTTTTTAATTTTTTCATTAAAAATAAGTATTTTGATAAAAATAAAAGACGATAAATAAAAAAAATAAATAAATTAATACTACCTAAGTAAAAACACATTTGACAGATTTCTTGTTCACATCTATCATCTAGTAATAAATAATATGCTGACAAGTCTCTCCCATATTCCTTCTCTGGAATGCAATGATAATGGTCAAAACAGGAAAAACATCAAACACCAGTGCAACTCACTCCATTTCTTCTTTTTCTTTTTTTGGAACAAATATTTAGGCCTAAATTTCATTCCTCTCCTTGATAAATTATAAAAAAAATTATTATATTTTTAAAATATAAAAGTTTACATAGTATTTATGATTGAAATATAAAATTTTAAGTTAAAAAAAGATCTAATAATATCTTTTTTAGAATATTTTATTTTATATAAAATAAAACAAAACTGTAAGTTATTAAATATGATATCCTTTTTATTTCCAATATGTCTTGAGGATCTTGTGTCTGTAGATTAATTTATTTATTAGATTTTCTTCAGTCTGATATTATTCCTTGGGACCCTTTTGTGAGTTTAATTATTTATTATTTTCATAGAAGGCATAAAATAAATGAAATTATAGAAGCTCAGAGATTGAATAAGAATGTCTGTAATATTAATGCATTATCATTAATTCTTTGAAGTTTTTTTTTTTTTATTTTTTGCAGATCATAAATGGAGTTTTTACTCACTTGTAATAAGTGCCTTTGCGTGGGGATAAATACAATATGTCTAGGCTACAAGATTTTATTCTAAAAGTATTATTAAATAATTTTAATACTTGGTTAATTTTTTTTGTTTTATATTTGACGTGTAATTATCACATCAGAGATTTGAAAATATAATTTTATTTAGTAAAAAGAATCTATTACTATATCCTTGTTATTTATGTTATGACCAGAAAAGAATTATTAAATATTGTTTGTTTTTTTATTTATCAATTTTATTTTGATAAATCAGGATAAATAAAATGGTAATTTAGCCCACGGGTAAATAAGAAGACGGTAAATGAGAAAAGAAAATTAGGTTGGTAAATTTTCCTTTGTACAAGGAAGGGAATGAGAAGCAAATAGGCGAAAAGCCCAAAAAACCAGCCCATACTTTTTAGTCCAACCACCAAATAAATTAGAAAGAAAAAAAAAAAAAAGAAAAAGGAGTTTTATTTTGTTAAATTTTATAAGCCCAGGCTTGAAAGCTATTAAAGCCGAGCCACATAAGTCCCAAATGTCAAACAAAGGACAGAAAGGTAAAGTTAAAAAAATAAAATAATAACAATCAAATAAAAAATTAAAAAAATAAGAAAAGAAAATAATGGGCTCATTCAAGAAGATTTATCCCTCCCTTAAAAAAAAAACTGCTAAATTAAAAAAATATTAAATACTAGTATTTTTTTTATTTATCAAATTTTTTATTAAAATATAAAAAATAAACAAAATAATATTTTATAACGATAAATAATATATATATATGTAAACGAAAAGAAAGAAAAAAGGTGAAAAAATTGTATACATAAATAAGGGTAATTTATATGGTGGTCCTATAGGACCATCATGCAATTTTACTCCTACCTACTGTAGCGCGCTACAGTAACGCGCTACAGTACCTTCCTTTCTTTTGTTATTTTTTACTATTTTTTATTTTATTTTTTTGTCTTCCTACTTGAGACTTTTTTCCGTCCATTTTTTTTTCTAAACAATTCAGTATTTTTTAATGTTTTTTAATTTTATAAAAAAATATATTTTTTTAAGTATATTTTAGTTATATTGTATGATTTCTTTTATATTCTTGATCTGATATCTATAGTCTGGTGATCTGATGTGATCTCCCTTATTAAGTATGTTTTAGTTTTATTGTATGATTTCTTTTATATTCTTGATCTGATATCTATATTCGGTTGATCTGATGTCAAGTATTCGCTAATCTGATGTCTATATAATCCTGATGTGATCTCCCTTGTTAAGTATGTTTTAGTTCTACTGTATAATTTTTTTTATTTTTTTGATCTGATATCTATAGTCTGTTGATCTGATGTCTAGTATTCTCTGATCTGATGTCTATATAATCCTGATGTGATCTCCCTTGTTAAGCATTCTTTAGTTCTATTGTATGATTTCTTTTATATTCTTAATCTGATATATATAGTCTGTTGATCTGATGTCTATATAGTCCTGATGTGATCTCCCTTGTTAAGTATGCTTTAGTTATACTGTGTGATTTCTTTTATATTCTTGATCTGATATCTATAGTCTGTTGATCTGATGTCTAGTATTCTCTGATCTGATGTCTATATAATCTTGATGTGATCTCCCTTGTTAAGTATGCTTTAGTTCTATTGTATGATTTCTTTTATATTCTTGATCTGATATCTATAGTCTGTTGATCTGATGTCTAGTATTCTCTGATCTGATGTCTATATAATCCTGATGTGATCTCCCTTGTTAAGTATGTTTTAGTTCTACTGTATGATTTCTTTTATATTCTTGATCTAATATTTATAGTTTTTTGATCTGATGTCTATATATCTGTTGATCTGATATTTACTGTCTTATTATTTTTTTTAAAAAAAGTATTTTTTTTAAAAAAGGCTGTGCGTAAAAAAAAAAAACTGTAGCGAGCAACTGTAGCGCGTTACTGTAGTACACAACTGTAGCGCGTTACTATAATACACTATAATAAGAATAAAATTCACCCTACTCCTATAGGCCCACCGTAAACGTACTCATTCATAAGACCTCTTGCCCTTAAGTAAGTTATAATCACTCTTTCTGCCAGTCTGCCTTCCTATCTTTCTCCTCTGTTTTTTTTTGTTTTTAATTTTTTCATTTGTTTCTTTCTTCTCAATATAATATTTATACTGAGTGGAAGTAATAAATCCTCCCTTCTCTTCTCTTTCTCCCCCAAACTCTGAATTAGAGGAAGCACAGACTCTTTCAGAGAAGTTTTAATGTCCACCCACCGCTTCTTCCAACCTCTCTCCTCCTCTCTCTTTTTCTCTCACACACTCACACACTGACTCTCATCTCATCTCTCATTCAACCCCCAACATCAAAGACTCAACCTTTGTGTGTTTTGTGTTTGTGTTTGTGTTTGTGTGTGTTGTTCTCTCTTTAGACACTGCTTCAGAAAGGCCCCCCATTTTTCATTTTTCCAACTCTTCTGTTTGGTGATTTTTTAAGAAGGAACCGACCCATTAAAGAAAGAAGCCTTTTTTTGGGGTGTTCTTGCATGTAAATTCAATCCCATTTCCTCCCTATGTTGTTCTCTCATCAGTTCTTTCAGATCTAATAAGCTTTTGAGTTCCTTCCCCCCCTTTTCTGTTTGTTATTGTCTTTATTTGGGTGAAAGATGAGTAAAGAAGAGTTTTTGAAGATCCAGGTATGGTTCACTAATGTGGAAACATAAGATTTTATTTTTTTTCTTTGTCTTCAATTTCTATGACTTTTACTTTATGGGGTTTGCTTGAGTTGAACTCAAAATCTGTGGAAAACTTTTTTTTTTTTTTTTTGTTTTTGGGCTCCTCTGTTTCATTTGCTGTTCTGTTACACATTTTCTTTTTTACCTTTTCACTTTGTTCTGACATCAAGTGAAATTCTTTGGCTACATTCTTGGATTATCTAATTAGGTGTATTTGGCCTAATTTTTTTTTTTTTTTTTTGTATTCTTATGTTTGAGCTTAGTTTGTTTTTAAGTCTATCTGGGATTGTGATGTTCAAAGTTTACAACTTTACTCTTCTTCCTGTTTTGCTCCCTGGCTTTGCTTGTCCATGCAGACATGTGTACTCAAAGTCAACATACACTGTGATGGCTGCAAGCATAAAGTGAAGAAAATCTTGCAGAAGATTGATGGTACGTCCTTCTTTACTTCTTTCCAAGACTCGATTTTTATTCATCCCCTGATTATGGGCTTGCTCAATTTTTTTGCCCAGAATGGTTAATTTCACTTTTTTGTTCTTCTCAAATTTGATTTTTACAGATTTGATGTCCCATAAATTCATCTGACTTTGAAAATTTTTTCTGGGTTTTTTAAAGGTGTGTACAAAACAACGATTGATTCAGAGCTTGGGAAGGTGACCGTATCTGGTAATGTGGACGCGGAGACTTTGATTAAGAAGCTAGCCAAAAGTGGGAAACGTGCAGAGCTTTGGGGCGCTCCAAAGCCTAATAACAACCAGCTCAATAATCAGTTCAAGAATTTGCAAATTGACAGTGGAAAAGGTGGGAATAACAAGGGTCAGGGTGGCGGTGGCGGTGGCCAAAAGGGTGGCGGTGGTGGAAATAACAATAATCAGCCTAAAGGTGGTGGCGGTGGCGGTGGACCAAATCCAATTGGCCAAATCGGTGCCCTGAACCCTATGCAGCTCCAGCAGCTGAAAGCGTTACAAGACAAGTTGCCTCAAATGAATATGAAGGACCTTAAAATGCCTATGGCTTTTGGCGGCGGTGGCAACATTAAAGATCAGAACAACCAGAAAGCGGTGAAGTTTAGCATGCCGGAGGGTGACGATTTCTCCGATGATGAGTACGATGATGACGATTTTGATGACGATGACGACTTTGATGATGATGAGATGGATGATGAAATGGATGACCCCCTTCCTCCTCCTAATAAGATGAAGCTCCCCATGAATATGATGATGGGTAAACCTCCGGCGGGTCAGGGGATGCCGCCTAATATGATGATGAATGGCATCTTGAATGGGCAAAATCCGCAGCTAATGAAGGCGGCTGGTGGTGGTGGTCCCGGTGGTAATAATGGAGGAAATGCGAAAAAAGGTGGCGGCGGTGGTGGTGGGAATATACCAGTACAGATGAACCTCGGCGGTGGCGGTGATGGGAAAAAAGGTGGTAATGGGAACAATAATCAGAACCAAGGTGGAGGAGGAGCTCAAAAGGGTGGAAAGAATGGTGGTGGGCCGCCTCCGCCTCAGGGTGGTAAAAATGGTGGCGGCGGCGGCGGTGGTGGTAATCCGAACATAAACTTTAACGGGGGCAAGAAAGGAGGTGGTGGTGGTGGGATGAATGATGGGCCGAATGGCATGCCGAACATGATGGCTATGAATACTGGTGGTGGCATGGGCCCCCCAGCAGGGGGCATGCCAATGGGCCAAATGGGTGGACACATGGGTAATGGACACATGGGCCAAATGGGCCACATGGCCAATGTAGCTGCAGTCCAAGGCCTACCTGCTCCAGCACCAATGAATAATGGTGGCCATGGTGGTGGTGGAGGTGGCTACTTCCAAGGTGGTGGTGGTGGACCTGGTGGTTCTGGTCCGGAGATGGTGGCTGCCGGAAACCCCTATTACCAACAACAATTGGCTGCAATGATGATGAATCAACAAAGGGCTAATGGCAATGAGAGGTTTCAGCCAATGATGTATGCCCGGCCGCCACCGGCCGTCAACTATTGGCCGCCAAATCCTTACCCCGCCTACCCCTACCCCCACCACCAGCCTCCTCCGCCCCCCGGTGAGCATTACACCGACGCATTCAACGACGAAAACACCTCAAGTTGTAGTGTAATGTGAATGAAAAATGAATCTTGGCTCTCTCCACCATGGTAATAGGCTTGTTGCTGAAGGAAAGAAGGAAAGGGGTGGTTCAAAATCATAGTTGAAGAACTTTGATAGTACAACTTGCTAGTATTTGATCAAATGGCCATAATATACAAGGAAAGTGAAAGTTTACTTTGATTTTAGCCCTTCTTTTTTTAATTTTTGTAATTTCCAATTTTAATCCTTTTTTTTTTTTTTAGTTTAGATTTTAAGTGAGTAATGATAGATAAAGCTAGTACATCAAAGTTGTAGGAATGATATGGAGGATATGGATGAAGATGTAAGAGGAAATGGTTATATGCATATGGTAGTGGTGCATGAACTTGGCTAAATTATGATGAATGAAATGTTTATAATAAATGTTTATATTTTTCCAAATTGAAAGCCATGTGGGATTAATGGGATGATTCAAGAAAACCAAATCATTCTTTTTCCGATAATTTTGATTCACAATTGATCTACTCTTTTCTTTCATTTTTTTCAGTTTTTGATTGATCTACTTTGAGATTTTGGCATTCTAATTAACTATTCAAAACTAAATATACGTTTGCACCGTCTTTGTGAAGGGTTTTCGATATCGATTCTCAACTGATCTATTTTTTTCGTTCGATATCGATTCTCAACTGATTTATCATTTTCTTTCAATTATCAGGTGATCTAATTCTCCATTCTATTTAGCCATTCAAAACTACATCGACATCTATATCTACATTGTCTTTGGGAAGGGTTTTCCTCATAGAGGGAGTAATTTTGAAATGGAGAAAAGGAGTAAAATTGACATTCATGATCATCTTGTCCTCCATAAGAGTGTGACTGAAATTATGGAGGGGGCTTATATGGTGGGACACCACACAATGTTATGAAATGGATGAAAATTAAAAAAATAAAAAATAAAATAAAGCCCCGGGACCCACCACTCAAGCTGTTGTAGACCCCACTGGGACCCACGATTCGGCATTAGTTTAAATGATATTTGCAGATATAGAATTAAATGTTGCTGGTTTTGATGTTGCACCATATCTACAAATATAACGCACTCGTGGGGGACACTCGATCCCTTTTTTGCCCTTTTAGAATTTTTTTTTTAATATTATTGATTGAATCAATTAAAAGATATTCTTATAAATTAAAATTTTATGAAATAAAAATGGAGATAATAATAAAAAGGTGTTTGATAAATTAATCATTTGATTCATAATCATTCGTTGTAATAAATAATTATATTTTTAATAATAATAATTTTGTTTAAACAAAATATAATATTTTAAATATTAAATGATATAAAACTTACATAATATATTATTTATTTATACATAATTGTATTAATTTAGATTTTATATATATTAGTAAAAAATTATAAAATATTTTATAAAATTAAAATGAGATTTTTATTATGAGACGGGTGAATATTATTTTGAGAGAAAAATAATATTTTTTAATAAAATAAAATAATAATAATAAAAGGGAAATTGGGAGCGACAATGACAAGCTAACAACTGAATAAATAGGGATCCGACAATCGAACGGCGTTGACACTTGACACGAATTCTGGTAATGGTCTAGTCTTATCAATAGAAAGCGCATCAAGTGTGGGAGAGAATGAAAGAGTCCCCCTCATCCCCAGCATCCCCTCCCAAAACTCCCAAACCCTAGCTATAAATATATATTATATTCTTTTATTTTTATTTTTTTAAACATTTGATAGTCAGTAAATTTAGTATTAAATTTTACTATTTCAATATATTTAGTCATAGTAAAGTTTGTTTTTAGGCAATTAATTACTGAATTGCAATTCTTTCCACCTCTATACTACATAAATGTCACATGGATTAACACATTATTGTGAATTCAATATACATTGTTGGCTGTTGGTGTGTTTGACGTTGTAGGCTCTCTCGCACATCTTTTATGGATTCTTTTTGTATGACTAAAACTTATTGTTTAATTTGGGTATAAAAAGTGTATGTAGAACTCACGATGACGTATTAGTTTACGTGTTATAAAGATTGACAGAATTGTAATTTTAACCGTTTAGTGTCCAAAAAAATTATTACTAAAACTAAATGTGTTGTAAATAATAAAATTTAGAATTAAATAATCATTGACTCAACATATATTTTTTACTGTCAGTGTGTTCGTCATTGTAGACGCTCTTTCAAACGCCTTTTCTGAATTAGTTTTGTATGATTAAAATTACAGTTTAAATTATATAAGAAAATGTATATATAATTGATAATAACGTGTTAGTTCACGTAATGTAAATATTAATAAAATTATAATTTAATTATTTTATATTAAAAATAATTATTAAAATTAAATATGTGGTGGATATTGGTGGATATTATTTTGGTGAGTTATTGATGATAATTACCTAAGAGGCATTTAGATTTAGTACAATTTTGTTCAGATTGGGGTTTTGCTACATCCCTTTCATTCAGGACGACTAGCCCTACATCATTTGTCTAATCACCATAGTGCGACCCTATATATGACGTCTTGTTGGGCCCCCTTCCCTTCCCAGAGTTACTTGTATTTTTCCAATAACTCCATTTCTATTATTTTTCTTAAAATATCATTGGCCACTTTCATTTCTACCTTTTAATATATATTTTTTTTTAAAAAAGAGAAAATTTTAAATTGAAAAAGGTCCTTCACTTTTTTTGTGCATTTTCACACTTAAAAGATCACAAAACTTATCTCAAAATATCCCCTATTTTCAAAAAAATAATTTTATTTGTAATATTAAAAAAATATATTAAATTATATATTTTCTCCTCTACATTTGATGAAATAATTTTTTTGATCTTTTATATTTTAAAATAATTTTTTTAGTCTTTTACATAAAAAATATATATTATTTGATTTTTTTATTAATTTGGTCCAAATTATGTCAATTTATTTATGTATAGTGTACAAAATTTTTTTAAATAAATAATATAATAGTTTAAACATTAATTTAACTATTAAAATATTTTAAAATTTGTTTTAAAAAAATTTAAAACTCTAAATCAGACAATTAAAATTTATAAATAACTAAATTCAAAATTCAATAAATAGAAACTCATCATTTTATATTTTCAGGACTTCAAATTTTAAATATTTTAATGTATACCTCACGTTTAAACTATTATATTATCATTAAAAATTTTTATATAGTATTTGTAAATAAAATTGGGACAATTTAAATTTTTAAAAATTTAAAACTATAGTAATAACTCTATTAAATAATAAAATTACTCTCTATTTGTTTTTTTAAGCAACTCTCTATTTGTTTTTGAATATAAGTAATTTTTAAATATTATTTTAATTAAATAAAAATTGGTTTTAAAATATTAATAATTTTTAATCATATCATTAGTACCAAATATGTAATTTGCAAGGCATATCATAACCTCTGTGACATTGTGTTAAAAAAAAGAAAAAAAAAAAAATCCTAAACGTTTCAAAGGAATATTAGGCGCTTCACGTGGGATTGTTGTCCTTAATCGTGTTTTTTCTTAATCCATCCGTTAAGAGAAGAATATATCTCGATTGTTCTTCTCGTGAGGTGTGAACTCCAATTCTTACCATGAGAAGAATTATCTATTTCAAAATAGAGTCGTACTTATTACGTTGAACTAAATAAAATTACGTTTATTATATATCGGTAGTTGTGAATTTCGATTCTTAGTATGAAAAGAATTAACGGTTAAAAATGTAACGTATCTCTTTATTTCAAGATAAAGTCGTGTTTATTACATTAAACAAAATAGAATCACGTTTATTACATATTGTGAGATGTGAATTTCAACTCTTAGCATGAAAAAACTAATGGTTGAAAATGTAATGTATCAGTTTATCTCGAGATAGAGTCGTGTTTATTACGTTAAATAAAACAGAATCACGTTTATTACATATCATGAGGTGTAAACTTTGACTCTTAGCATGATAAGAATTAGCGATTCAAAATGTAATGTATCTGTCTATCTAGAGATAGCGTGTTATTACATTAAACTGAAGAGAATCACGTTTATTATGTTAATTTTTCAAAAATAAAAAGTCTCAATTGTATAAATTGTGCAAGTCAAACGTGATAAAAGTTTCAAATTCAAGTAACGGCAATTATAGAATATAATACTATTTAGAATCACGCGTTGAACATCTTAGTCGGCCGAGAATTATGTATATGTACGACCGTTACCTTGGTAGAATTTGTTTCTTCTGCTAAAGAAGGAAGTTTTGATGAAAAAGAATCATATAGAGCCGCCAGAAAAAATAGTAATCCGTCAATAATTACTTAACGGTTAAAGGTCGAAGGAGGAGGGTAACTTCACGAGGTATTTTTGTTGAACGTGAATCGTGATTCTTCAACGTAAATCAATCCATGGAATTTAGCAATGAGCTATGTGGACTTCGTGGATTTCGATGCGTTAACATGAAATATGAGTTATAACGTATGTATACAACAAATTACTATGCATTCGCTCACACAATATCCAAGTTTATCATCGAGACGTTACAAAAATTATAAAAAAAATTGAAATATTTTTTTAAAAAATTTAAGGTTATCTAGTGATATTTTTAATAAATTTTTTATAAAACGCTTGTCATGGGTAGTGAACTGGTATGGCATTAATATTTACGTGTTCGTACAGTATCTCGAGGATAGTGATAATTTTAAAAGTGTGAATCATTAACTTTTTTAAAAATGCCTATTGTATTTGAACGTAATTTCAATTAAATTCTTAAAATATACTCTCTCTATGTTCATCTAAAATAAAATATTTTATTTAATTTAAATAAGACTATTATTACAGGACAAAAAAAAAAAAACATTATAGTTTGATAAAAAAATTACAATGTAAAATAAGATGCCTTCTTTATTTTCAAAATGATGTGAGTTCTAATCACCATGAGCATAAATGAGAAATTATATTTAACTTTTTGAGAAAAAATAATTTATAATTTTTTATTTAATAGATATAGGATCGTGACATGTTGCAACCTCCACACAAGCTTGTCACTCAAAAAACATAAAATAGGAAGTTTGATAGTTTTGTGATTAAAAAAAAATACCAAAAACTTTTTTTTTTATCAGAATCTGTTCCGAATCAATTAAAAATCCAACCACGTAGCTCTCGATTTGTGGCTGCATTTTCTGATTTTTTTTTTAAGTATATATATATATTTATATTTATATATTGACCTGCAACTGTTTGACTTTGTCTTGGACTTGTGATCTTCATGAAATCAATAATATTCTTATAGCAGCTTATGCAGTGTGCATGTGACTGACTGCTCAATTTTGTAAAGAAACTTCAATATTCCTCTCTTCAAATGTCCTTTCCCCCGACCCATCCTATATATAGTATATGGATATACTTCCATTCTACAAAAGAGTTTTATTAAGAAAACGTTGTAGTCTGATCATCGAATTTTCTACGAAAAAATTGTGATTTAATAATTGAAAGTAAAAAGTTCGATTCTAAAAGATTAATAGTACACAAAAATAATATAATCTTATATATACATGTAATATTTGATTGATAAAATTATGTAACTTAGATACATTTTATGCATTAAAAGAGTTCTATTTAACGAAATATTATAGTTCGATAACTGAATCCTTAACGAGAAGAATGTGGTTTAATGATCGATAGTAATGTCTTGTTTTAAAAGATTAACAAAAACAAAATAATAATACCATCTTATATATTAATATCTCATTGATAAAACTACGCGAGTTAGATAAATTTTATGTACAAAAAGAGTTTTGTTTCGTGAAACGTTGTAGTTTGATAATCGAATTCTTGACGAGAAAGTCATGATTTAGTAATTGATAGTAAAGTTTTAAAAGATTGACAATAACATGTCAATAATACCATCATATATATACACACATCTAATATCTCATTGATAAAACTACATCAGTTGGATATATTTTACGTAATAAAAGAATTCTATTTAAAAATATATTGTCGTTTGATAACCGAATTCTTGATAAGAAAAGATTAATTGATAGTAAAGTTTTAAAAGATTAATAGTAATACGGCAATGATACCATCTTACATACGTCTAATATCTCATTGATAGAACCAACGTAATTGGATATATTTTACGACTTAGTGGCTAATTAAGATAACTAATCCCTAATTAATCAATAGTATCTTGTTAAACAAGGAATTTTGGATACACGTGGTGGAGCAGTAGACAGATGGGGGTGATCTTGACCAACAGAGGTTAAGAATGTCACATGCATGTAGGATGGAGAAATATTAGTTTAATTATACAAATTTAAATAAATAATATACTACATGGGAATGAGGATTGGTTAGCCTTTCATAATTAATTAATTAATTAACACTGCTAAACCTAGTTTAATCTTGATTTAGAATTGGGATCTTTCATAGGGCACAAATTTGCATAAACCTACCCTACACGAAGTTGGGAAGCAAAGCAAGAAAGTGTGGGTTTTAGTAATTTAATGTAGTTTATTCGATTTATTTTAATCGTCTAAATTCTTATATATTGACGTTAAAAAAAAAAAACTAGATCTAAATACATAAATGTGTCGACAATTAAAGTAATTATGGAAGTACGAACTTAGTAGTTAGCGCACATCTCATATCTCATTTTTGTATGTTGAAATTTATGTTTCTTTAGTGGAACATTTGCTGAAAATGTGGCTTAGATAATAACCGTCTAAATTCTTATGCATTAATGTTATTGGAGTTTTTTTTTTTTTTTTAACCCTCTAAATTTTTATATATTACTCCCTCCATTTCAATATATAAATCGTTTTGACCAAAACACAAATATTAAGACTGTAATTAATTTTTAAAAAGTCCCATAACTTTTAATGGTTAAACTTGTTATACCTCTGTTTAATGTATTTTTTATATTAGTGCTATAACTTGAAATAGTCATGATAAAAATAAGTCTCAATGAAATTATAAATTAAATAAGAGTAATAGAGTAAAAATAATAAATTGTTTCCTAGAAGTAAACAAGTGACTTATATTTTGATCGGTTTTTTAATGGGTGAAAATGACTTATATTATATTTTGAAATGGAGGAAGTAACGTTGAAAAATTACAGTCCGTATACCCTATACACAGTGGTACATGTACCTACTACTATATATAGTAATTTTTTACTTAACAACTATACACTTACTAAATATAGTAAGTTTCGCCCACGCGCGCGCTCGCTGAGTCCACAACGTCTTCGCTGAGTCCACAACGTCTCAGAACAACTGCCGCAACGTCCAAAAAATAACTGTCGCAACGTCTACATCCAGGCATGTCCACAACGTCTTCGCTGAGTCAACAACGTCTCAGAACAACTGCCGCAACGTCCAAAAAATAACTGTCGCAACGTCTACATCCAGGCATGTCTACAACGTCTCCTAACACTAGCACCACGTCAAAAACAACTAGCACCACGTCCAGAAACGTCTACATCCATGCATGTGAATTTAAACTGATTTTTTCACGAATACAACTAGAACCACGTCAAAAAAAAAATAGCACTACGTCCAGAAACGTCCTCATCCATGCGTGTGAATTTAAATTTTTTTTTTTTACAAAGACAGTCCACCACGTCTCAGAACAACTAGAACCACGTCAAAAACAATCAGCACCACGTCCACAAACGTCTTCATCCAGGCATGTCCACAACGTCTTCGCTGAGTCAACAACGTCTCAGAACAACTGCCGCAACGTCCAAAAAATAACTGTCGCAACGTCTACATCCCAGCATGTCTACAACGTCTACTAACACTGCCGCAACGTCCACCTACGTCCAAAAAACAACTGCCGCAACGTCCACCAACGTCCAAAAAACAACTGCCGCAACGTCAAAAAAATATATATCCAGGCATGTGAATTTAAGTTGAATTTTTCACATAACACCTTCCACAACGTCTCCTAACACGGCCGTAACGTCCCCGCACGTCCAAAAAAATTGCTGCAACGTCCAAAAAACGGCTTAGCGAATTTTAGTAATGTAAAAAGCAGATACCATTTAAGTAACTATTAGTAGGAAAAAACCAAAAAAAAAAATTGTCAGGGGCGAGACTCGAACCCTGGTTATTTTAGTCTTGTGACTTTCCAAAAAATTCAATTGCCATTAATCCACTTAAAGTTTGTTGACATTTAATTACACTTTTTTGTACATGTCATTTAAAAGATCACTATTGTCAATATTGAATTTCCCATCTCCCAATATATAGGTCAGTAGAACCCCGGAGGAACAAGGTTTTCATGCATGCAAATCGTAAAAAACTATTTTTTATACATGTCAAATGTTTTGTCAAAAATTCAAAAAACCCTTGAAATTATTAAAAATCTTTCGTATCTTTTAAAATATGACGTTTTTTGGAGTTTCGAGCTGCCCAAACCGCCTTCGGCAGTTTGCAGGTAGATAGATCTCGAAAAGTTATATGAAATCAAAAAAAAATTCGTCTAAAACGGACCACCGAGCGCAAAGTTATGACCATTTAAAGTTTTCGTCCAAAACCACACATTTTTCAATATTGGAACCATCTCCAAATGCCGTGTCTGCTGTGTACATTGCGTAGATCTCGTCAAGAACCATCAAATTGACTACTCGCGCGTCCAAATCGGACAATCGAGTGCCGAGTTATGCCCTCTTGAACCGTCCGTGCAATACAACTTCATAGATTGCACATTCCACAACGTCTCCTAACACTGCCGCAACGTCCCTGCACGTCCAACAAACAACTGCCGCAACGTCAACATTCGGGCATGTGGTGAATTTTTCACATAACACCTTCTACAACGTCTCCTAATACTGCCGCAACATCCATGCATGTCCAAAAAATAATTGCCTCAACGTCTACATCCAATCATGTGAATTTATGCT
The DNA here is from genome assembly GCA_030378225.1 of Knoxia roxburghii. NCBI lineage: Eukaryota > Viridiplantae > Streptophyta > Magnoliopsida > Gentianales > Rubiaceae > Knoxia > Knoxia roxburghii. Next base: position 2,517,944 of record CM059420.1, read on the forward strand.
GAATTTTTCATATTACACCTTCAACAACGTCTCCTAACACTAGAACCACGTCAAAAACAACTAGTACCACGTCCTGAAACGTCTACATCCATCCATGCATGTGAATTTAAGATGATTTTTTTCACAAAGACAGTCCACCAAGTCTCATAACACTAGAACCACGTCAAAAACAACTAGCACCACGTCCTGAAACGTCTACATCTATGCGAGTGAATTTAAACTGATATTTTTCACGAACACAGTCCACCACGTCTCGCTACGTCCGAAAAAACTAGCACCACGTCCAGCAACGTCCTGCAACGTCCCGCAACGTCCCGCAACGTCCCGCAACGTCCGAAAATACAAAGCAGCAACGTCTCGCAACGTCTTGTTACGTCCCGCAACGTCCAAAATACAAAGCAGCAACATCCCGTTATGTCCCGCAACGTCCCGCAACGTCCCGCAACGTCTAGTTACGTCCCATAACGCGTTCTACCAAGTCCAGCAGCGGGAAAGAATCAGAAGCAACCCATTTCACATGAAAGTGTCAATACCTCACGGAAACCATTTATATATCATATTTCGGAGCAATATAGCATTATTTGAATAAGAAAACACGAATATAACATCATTAATACATTACCCAACATCAGATCGTGAAAATAAGGTTCCGTAAATCCATCAAATACAGTTTATACTTTATGATGTGGTGATTTTTTAAGAAGAATAAGTTATTTTTGAAGAAGAAGAAGAGATTTTTGAAGAAGAAGAAGAAGAGATTTTTGAACAGGAAAAAGTGATTTTTTAAGAAGAAGAGATTTTTTCGTTGTATTTGGTGTTGTTTGTCGGAAAAAATAATTGTCGATCTCCGTTAAATCTGTGTTTGAATGAAAATTTTGATTAAATGCGGTTTCAAATGGAGTACGGCGAAGAAGAATAACTGATTTTTTAAGAAGAAGAAGTGATTTTTTGAAAAAGAAGGATCTGGGTTTTTGGAGAAGAAGAAGAAGAAGAAGAAAAGAGCGTGTATCTCACTCTCTTGTAGTGAGAGTGGTGATGTGTTAAGTGGTACATGTACACAGTGGTACATGATATAATTTGCGGAAAAATTAGGTCTCAATACATAAATGTTTCAAGAATTAAAGTAACCGAGCAGGTAAGACTTAGGGTTTAGCATCCTATTTTTGTGTGTTGAAATTTATGTTTTCTTAGTGAAACATTGGTTGAAAGTGTGGCTTAGACAATAACATAGTTTTTTGAGAAAGAGTTTCATTTTATTCCTTGAGATTAATTATTTTATCTATCTTTTTCACAAGTTACTATATAGTTGAAAGATGAAGAGGGTGGGAAGCCCAACGAGCAACAAAGTTGTAGATCTATCTTCTTCCCAAAAATAGCAAGTCTTTTTGCATAAAAAAACATTGACATGGATGATTTTGGGAGAAAAAATAAAAAAATTATTACATTTTTAAAATTTTGTTTCGATTTAAGGGTGCGTAATAAAATCTTCAATGTTATACAGTTTAGAATTACTCGACTAACAACTGTTAAGATGATAAATAACATACTTAATTTAAGTAATTCAATCAGTAATAATCTCAAATAATTTATCATATAATCATTTACACAATATTTTCACGTTTACCGTGCATTTTCCCCTCCCCTCTTACTTTTTTTCTTGTTCTTTAAGCGAAGCCACAAACTAGTCATATTGAAATAAGTACGAATAATCAAAATTTAACAAATTTTAAAATAGGGTTTAAAAATTTCGAGTTCCAACCATATTAATGGTCATTCCTTAACTTGAGTTGGGATCTAGATTGTCTAAGTTGAATTTTTCATATTATTTTCATAGTAAGTAGTAAAAAAAGTTTAGGTTAATTAAATTGTAAGAGTGTCCTAGATGATTATGTCTGGTGTCCTTTCATTGAGCTTTTTGTTTTGAGTATTCCACTTAAGCTGAATATTAGGGTTGGTGGGTCGGAGGATCCGAATAAAATATTAAAGTTTTCCATGAAAAAGTGACACTTTAATTATCAAAGAAATAAAATATGCATCATTATCTTTGACAAAGTTCTGCCGAAGAACCTTCCCCGTTTTGTCTCAAACAACAAGTGCTAGAGTCTAGACAACCAAAAATGACTTGTATTCAAGGAAAACTTACAAGCACCCTCTCATAATTTCCAATTATTTTTATTTTATTATTCAAATTCTATAGTATAAGCGCGGATAAAGAAGAGATAAGATAACCCTATAAAAAAATATGCAAAGAGTTAGAGCATCAATTGGCAAACCAAAATCACTTTCAAAGCCATAATTTCTACACCTAACATATGTCCAGTCTAACGGGACATACAATGCAAAAGAATGTGAGCTGCTGCTATACCAAATTCCCCTGCTAGCCCAGAAGGTATATCTTGTACCAGTGGTACATATATCAATTACTATATATAGTAAATTTTCGCTTAATAGTTATACACTTACTAAATGTAGTAATTTTTGGCGACGCGCGCGCCTTTTTTTCTTTTTCATCGCTGAGTCCACAACGTCTTCGTTGAGTCCACAACGTCTCAGAACAACTGCCGCAACGTTCAAAAAATAACTGTCGCAACGTCTACATCCAGGCTTATCGACAACGTCTCCTAACACTGCCGCAACATCCCTGTACGTCCAAAAAACAACTGCCGCAGTGTCCAAAAATATCTACATCCAGGCATGTGAATTTAAGCCCAATTTTTCACATAACACCTTCCACAACGTCTCTTAGCACTGCCGCAACATCCCTGTACTTCCAAAAAATAACTGCCGCAACGTCCAAAAACATTTATATCCAGGTATGTGAATTTAAACTAAAATTTTCACATGACACCATCCACAACGTCTCCTAACACTGCCGCAACGTCCCCGTACGTCCAAAAAATAACTCCCGCAAAGTCCAAAAATATCTACATCCAGGCATGTGAATTTTAGCTGAATTTTTCACATGACACCATCCACAATGTCTCTTAACACTGCCGCAACGTCCCCGTACGTCCAAAAAATAACTTTCGCAACGTCCAAAAATATCTACATCCAAGCATGTGAATTTAAGCTGAATTTTTCACATGACACCATCCACAACGTCTCCTAACACTGCCGTAACGTCCTCGTACGTCCAAAAAACAATTCCCGCAACGTCAAAAAACATCTACATCGAGACATATGAATTTAAGCTGATTTTTTCACATAACACCTTTCACAACGTCTCCTAACACTGCCGCAACGTCCCCGTACGTCCAAAAAACAACTGCTGCAACGTCCAAAAACGTATAAGCTGATTTTAGTAATGTAAAAAAGGGATACCATTTAAGTAACTATTAGTAAGAAAAAAAAATCAGGGACAAGACTCGAACCCTAGTCATTTTAGTTTTGTGACTTTCCAAAAAAATTCAATTGCCATTAATCCACTTAAAGTTAGTTGACATTTAATTAAACTTTTTTGTACATGTCATTTAAAAGATCACTATTGTCAATATTGAATTTCTCATCTCCCAATACATAGGTCACTAGAACCCCGGAGGAACAAGATTTTCATGTAGGTAAATCGTAAAAAATTATTTTTTATACATGTAAAATGTTTCGTCGAAAGTTTGAAAAACCCTTGAAATTATTAAAAATCTTTCATATCTTTTAAAATACGGCATTTTTCGGAGTTTGGAGCGGCCCAAACCGCCTTTGGCGATTTGCGGCTGGATAGATCTTGAAAAGTTATATAAAATCAAAAAAAAAAAAAAATGTCTAAAACGGACCATCGAGCGCAAAGTTATGACCCTTTAAAATTTTCATCAAAAATCACACGTTTTCCAATATTGAACCAATCTCCAAACGCCCGTCTGTCATGTCCATTGCGTAGATATCGTCGAGAACCATCAAATCAACTACTCGTGCGTACAAATTGGACAATCAAGTGTCGAGTTATGCACTCCTGAATCATCGCTGCAATACAACTTCATACATGGCACGTTCCACAACGTCTCCTCACACTGTCGCAACATCTACATCCAGGCATGTGGTGAGTTTTTTATATAACACCTTGTACAATGTCTCCTTATACTGTCGTAATGTCCCCGCACTTCCAAAAAATAACTGTCGCAACTTCTACATCCAAGCATGTGAATTTAAGCTGAATTTTTCACATAACATCTTCCACAACGTCTCCTAACACTACCGCAACGTCCAAAAAATAACTTTCGCAACGTCCAAAAATGTCTACAAATTTTTTTTTATGTGAGACTAAATTAATTGGAATATAACTACTACCACCACGTCCAAAAATAATTAACACACCACGTCTACATCCAAACATGTGAATTTTAGCTAAACACAGTCCACCACGTCCTGTTACGTCCCGCTACGTCTAAAATACAAAGTAATAACATCCCGTTATGTCCCGCAACGTCCCGTTACGTCTAGTTACGTCTCATAACATGTTCTACCAAGTCCAGCAGCAGGTAAGAATCAGAAGCAACCCATTTCACATGAAAGTGTCAATACCTCACGAAGAATATTTATATATATCATATTTCGGAGTAACAGAGAATTATTTGAATAAAAAAACACGAATATAACATCATTAATACATTACCCAACATCAAATCGCGAAAATAAGGTTCCGTAAATCCATGAAATACAGTTCATACTTTATGATGTAGTGATTTTTTAAGAAGAATAAGTTATTTTTGAAGAAGAAGAAGAAGAGATTTTTGAAGAAGAAGAAGAAATTTTTGAACAGGAAGAAGTTATTTTTTAAGAAGAAGTGATTTTTTCGTTGTATTTGGTGTTGTTTGTCGAAAAATACAATCGTCGATCCCCGTTAAATCTGTGTTTGGATGAAATATTTGATTAAATGGGGTTTCGAATGGAGTACGGCGAAAAAAAATAACTGATATTTGAAGAAAAAGAAGTGATTTTTGAAAAAGAATGAAGTGGGTTTTTGGAGAAGAAGAAGAAGAGAAGAGCGTGTATCTCACTCTCTTATAGTGAGAGTGGTGATGTATTACTAGGTACATGTGTCTAGTGGTACAACATATAATTTGCGCCGCTAGCCATCCCGAGCTGAATGGAAAGGTCATGATCTGTAGAGAAAAATAGAACTCATTCTTCTATTAGGAACATGTACACGAATACAACTCCAAGCGCTATACACTTGCTGTCTACCTATTAGGTGAAACCAACTACATCCAACTAAGTGTTAGAAATACATAATAAAGTTCGATCACAACGACCGAATTAATTATATTACGAAATCATATTTACAATATTCTATAAAAACGTTTCGTTAACTTATGAAATTTTATTCGATTTAAAATCGGATGAACAATACCGACTATTACGAACGTAATTTAAAATGATATGTACATAAGAGGTGAAATTTCGCACAAGATTACAAAAACTTGATTAGGAATCGATGGAAATTATATTCAAAAACTATGATTAACATAATATCTAATTAGGATTAATGGTGATAATGAGTGGTCCAAAGAGTCAAACTAATCTTTAAATTTAGTATTGCTTTATGATGCATGCTCCTCTAATGGTAAACCCGTAATTAATTGGTGCTTCATTACTTAATCTTGCCGTAACAACTTTTTTTCTGTACTTTTTTTCCTCATTAATTAGCTTTTGGTCTACTTAGCGGTCTAGAGTCTATCGGTTTGAATAGTCTACTAAAAAAATTTATCCAAAATAAATTTTATTTTCTCGTTCTGTAATAATAGTTTTATTTAAAAAATTAAAAATTATAATAAATAAAATTATTATTGTGATATATAATCTAATGGGTTTTTAATGTAAAATATTTTGATTGTCTGGATTTAACGGTAAAGTTTTAATATATAGAGAAAAACATAATAAAAGAAAATTAAAAATAACATTATCTTTCTAATTAAACAATGATTCACCCTTAATTTATTCGAGTAATCTTAAACATATTATAAATTCTTTTTAAGGGAATAGATAGTAATAAAAGTCTTATTTATTATAATATTTTAATTAAAAAAATATAATTATTATTTTAGGATGGAAAAACGGTTCAACAAATTATTTTGAATTATCTTTAGTAGATCTAGTAGCTAAAATAGAGTTCATTTTACCGTAAGTCCGGCTAATTCTCTATATATCGACAAATTATACCATGATGGCAAGGTAGTTTATTGTATTAGAATTACGGTATTTTAATAATTGTAAATTTTAATTTGCTATTTTTACATTTTATATACTTACGTGCTTCTTTTTTTGTGTTGGTAACCTCCCTAATTTAAGGGAGTTTGTTTAGTCACATTGTTTGAATTTTGTTATTCACTTTTGTGTCTAATCAACTATTTGATTCAGAAGTTTTATTAGTTTTTTGGTTGGTGTTTCGAAAGTTTGTTGTCAAGTGGTGTGTTTCAGTGAGTGGAATGGATGGTGATGAATGTTAGTTCGGTTAAAAGGTGGGATTTTGTTTAGTGATAAGTGGGATTGTACATATAATGAGTAATGTTTATATATGAGGTGGGATTTTTTGGTTTTGTTTGTGGGATTTTGTTTAGTAATATATAAGATTTTCTTCAAGTTTGTGGAATGGATGGTGATGAATGTTGGTTCAGTTAAAGGGTGAGATGTTTTGCATATATTGGTGGGATTTTATGTAGTAATAAGTGAAATTGTACATATAATGGGTAATGTTTATATCAGGGTGAGATTTTTTTGTTTTGTTTGTGGGATTTTGTTTAGTAATATGTAAGATTTTCTTCATTTGCGTTTTTTTTTTTCCATGATTCACATGGGGGAAAAAATGTAGTCCAATGAAGATAATGTCACCCTCCTTCCAATATAATCTCATCTTACAATGGAGTTGATAAATTCAATTATAACAGATGATATTCTTTTATTTTCCCTGTAAAATCATTAAAAAAAACAACGCGAATAAAGAAAATTCCACACATTAACAAACAAAATACCACCAACAAAATTAAAAAATCCCCCAATGGTATAAAAATTACTCAATTACATGTACAATCTCATATATCACTAAACAAATTCATACCAATATATACAAAATATTTCACTCTTTAATAGAACCAATGTATTTATTCCAACCACAAACTCACTTTCTCGTACATCATCAACAACACCAATATCATAAACAATCATAATCACAAACCTACTTTCCCTTATATCATTAACATCCTCAATATCATTAACAAAAATTTTCAATCAAACTTCACAAAAAAATTTTAAAAAAATAATAAACAAAATCATCGTTTATAATGATTTTTCTAGAAAGTTGATGATTTTTTTGTTGGATTTCGCCGTTAAAATTGGCTAGAAAATTTTCGTTGTTTTTTATCTTCGTCGATGGGAAGAAAATCCTCTTAGTCGGTGCTTCTTTTACTAGGTTTATACCTCGTCGATGGGTATGAATTTCTCTTCTCTGGTGCTTCTTCAATTAGATTTCTAAGATGGGATTTTGTTTCTTTTGAAATATAAGTTTTGGGTGAATCTGCAAAGAATATATTGAAAAAATAACTGCTCTATATTTTCTTAAAATTTCGTGGGTGATTATTTACACACGTCTTATTTAATTGATTTACTATTTTTCTCATATTAATATTACTAATTTGAACCACCTAGCATAGTAATCTAGTACTACTATTTACTAATTGCTATAAATCCTCTGCACCTTTCTATCGCAAAACATTGGAAATATCGTAAAATCGAGTTCGTCATTGTCTACGTCCTTAAACGTGGAGCCCACGACAAGAATAAACAAAAATAGGAAAGTATAACTCCTATTAAATTAACAATGATAAATATTTTTTTATTTTGAAAAAAGAAAAAAGAAAAAAAGACAGGGTTCGTAAACCTGTAATGTTAAAATCAAAAAGGTATTAAACATAATAATGACTCCTACTAAGGTGAAAACTGCAAAAAGCAAAAAAGAGCCCATGAAATTCGTGTATTTCGTACCATTTTTCGTGGGAAAACAAATCATAGCGTAGCCATTGGAGGCCGGAAAAAAGAAAAATACCCACGAAAAATTAAAAGCATATATATAGCCCTAATTTTATGGTCACATGGACATTACGTAACCTTGCTTCTCGAGTTTCACAAAATTTTCGTTTCCATTTTAGTCCCTACAAGATTAAGATTTTAAAAATATAATTTGAAATTAAAATAAATATTTTTGTGACTAGGTTTGATAAAATTAAATTCAAAGATAAAAAGAGTTAACTAGTGTCAATCACTTGTGATAAAGATAATTTGTCGTTTTTTTTTTTTTTTTAATTTCGACGATTCTGCTATTGAAATGTTGGATGTGGATCAAACATGTTCCTCCCGCCAGAAGCAAAATTTTGTATTTCTTTTAGAGAATTTCAATTAATTGTTTTAGAGTAATTAGAAAGAAATTATTGAACCAGAAAAAATTCGGTTCAAATGTAGAAAATCTATCTAGAATTTTTTCCAACTCAATCAAATGTTTATGTTGGATTAATAATTTCTACATAGTATCAGAGCGGGTTTTTATTAGGTCTCTGTAATGTGTTGTCCCATGATTTGGATCCTTAAATTTTTTTTGTGATTTATTTGACTCTCAAAATGTGTTGTCCTATTATTTAAGCCCCAAATTATGACTATTAATTTGTCCCTTGAACCTGGAGTGTGTGATGGGTTAGGAGGTGTTGAAATTGTAATCTTACATTGAAAACGCACACATATTGTGACTAATATGAATAATTCAAAATTCTCTCAACTTATATTATCAATTAATTTTAAATTAAATGTTCATATTAGATCAATAATTTTTACTAAGCGAATTGAAAAATGTGGTGTAATAGCCACTTTATTAAATTTATAGTGGATAGTAAAATTGTGTTTTTATTTTTTAATTAATTCAACATAAAATGTTTGAATACCGCAAGAGGAAAAGGATTGATAATTTCCGCGAGTCTAGAAATTGGAATGGAAATGCTATTATTCTATTATATGGGCCCCGAAAAAAAAAAAACATCGAATAGGAAATTGGGTTAAGGTTGAGGGCCGTGTTTCACCACAGAAAATTCCTACCGTAAAAATGGGGCAAACTCAGTTATTGGCCCAAACAAAATCCGAATCCATTTCCCGAAATCTAAATCCAAATTTTTATACAATTTATCTATATTTATATGTCAATTTATATTTTCAGTTCATTATTAATAATTTTTTCAAATTCATCCTTATTTTATCCCTCATTCCTGATATAATACATTTCAATATATTAATTAAGGGTAACAAGTGAATTACAAGTAAAAAATCACATTTGAATTTTTTAATATAATAGAAAGTCAAACGATATTCAAAATCTAGTTGACACAGTATTTAAAACCAACATATCTTGAATTTAAAAGGAGAATATGAGAATATATATAACCTTTAAAAAAAAATATGTTCAACATCTTTAATATATGATACTACATGAGTATTTTTTTTTCAAATTGTTTTTAAATTAAAGAAGATTATTTTGATATTTGATTTTTTTTAAAAAAAACGTTTCCTTTTTTTGTTGATGGGCATTATTATTTTTTCTAATTACTACTTTCGTTTAGAAATAATAGTTCTGTTTGTTAGGTTACTTTAGACTATTATTTTAGGGCCGAAAATATTAATTTTTTTAGAAAAATAAAAATACTCGAAAGGGCTAAATGACTATATACTTTCCTAGGGTAGATCTCCTCCATTTACAAATTGGCAGAGAATAAAATAATAAAAGAAAAGCAGCCAAAATAGCAGAAACTATAGAAATCCCCAATCATTTGGCCCTTTTAACCATATGAAGAAACTGAAATTGAAAATACTTTTTCTCGAAGAAAAACTGTGCCAAAAGCAAATGCCAACCTTTTTGATTGAGAGAATGAATCTCTTTTTCTTCGTAAGGATCCAAAAAAAACACAGTACAATTTGGTATATAGTGAGATCAATAATTAGTGGGACGTCCACCATATAGCATAATCCACTGGCCACACTGTTTCTCCATCCTTCCTTCCTTCCTTCCTTCCTTCGGCCGAAATTCTTGCCGATCGAGTCATAATCGAGTTACGTTATTTGATTATTTTTATAAAATATATATGTTATAGATGTAATAAGAGATGAAAGAGTATAATTTAATTATGGATTATTTTATTAATAAGTTATTTAGTGAATTAAGATGTCGTATCGGATATATTTTAGGGTTTTGGAGGGTATGATGATGAAGTAGCATAATCCACTAGTCACACTGTTTCTTCATGAGCTCGCTCGGTTAAAATTCATGTCAATTGGGTTATAATTGAGTTACGTTATTCAATTATTTTTTGTAAAATATCAATGTTATAAATATAATACGAGATGAAAGAGTAAAATTTAATTACGAGTTATTTTGTTAACAAGTTATTCATTGAATTGAACGGTTGAGTCTATATGTTTTAGGGTTTTGAAAGGTATGATGATGAAGAAAGTCAGAGGAAATAATTGATAGTTCCAACCAATTCCTGACAACAAAATTTCAAAGCAAATCGGAACAAATAGTAGTGCATCTATAAAGGGTTTTCTTTCTTACTATAACTCTCAATATCTTTGATTCCTATTATTATTTCAAAGAAGAAAAAGAAGACAACAAAAATGCTTTCACTCATTTCAGTCATTTTTCACTATTCAATTCCTATATTATTACACATAGTTCATACTAATGTGATAGTGATTTTACCATTCTTGTGTGTTTTTTAATGTATTTTCTAGATTTTCTTAGTATCATGCCATATAAACAAAATAAAAAAGTGACAAGCCTATTGAGTGTATCTATGAATTGGATTATCTTCTTAATCAAAACTTAGTCCAACTCGTGTTGTTCTAATTACCGACAGAAAACATATAATCGTGTTAAAAATTATTATTTAATTTAAGAATAAGTATTATATTTTTGTTCTAAATAATAATTGAGTATTTTCGTTTCATGTCATGTTACTTTTAATTAGATTTGTTTGGATAACCTCATCCTTATCTCCTCCTTCATAAGAGCACCAATGGTTGTCCTTCTTGATAACCATTGGTATGGTGTTGTACAACTTCCGAAGCTCAAGAAATACGAAACCCTAAAGCCAGAAGAAATATATTCAGATTCTTTTAATCCATGCTAAAGAGGGCAATATATAGCATAAGTTGATGTGTCCCTCACGTTGGTGTTTAGTTATGAGACTTACTTTCAGCTACCTAAGATCAAACTCCCCCAAATATCTGTTAGCTAAGAAATAAAATCGTCATTTTTTATAGTTACATAATTTTGTATTATAAAAAATTTACCGATTTGTAAGAACAAAAGATAAAAATTAGAATAGTTTACAAAAAGTGTAATCTCGTTTCACTCATTCTACTCATTCGACGAATTCTTTTGCAATTGTTTGAACAAATTTTGGTCGATTAAAACGAAAGAAAAATAAACCCCATTACTCGATTAGAAGATCTAAAACACAGTTCTATTTTTAACGAGATATATAATACCAATATTAAATAAAAGTCAGTTTAATTTTAATCATTTGTTATATGTCGATACAATTAAAAAAAAAAAAAAACAAAGCTATAGTTAATTGTCGTAAAAGAAATGGTGGGGTGATGTCAAATGTTAGGCTAAATTCAACTAGTTTGGTTCGTACATTTGGATTTGTCACTAAAACAATAAATAAAACGACAATATATGTTTTATGTAAATCATATAATGGATGTCGCTTTTTGCGAGTGGTCAATGCTTAACATTCCATGAACCTATTATCTCATGTGAGTTGTGACAGCTTCTATTGTCGACGTCCCATCATATATTAATTTCACATGCTCTACTTAATTAGCTTAACTAAAATTGAGCTTCCAATAATTTCCCCCAACTTTCAAATCAAACCTATTCCTGTCACGAAAACGTCCCAAAAAAAGTCGTATTTAGTTTAATAAAATAGATTTTTTTTTTACGAAAATAATGTTTATTAGCTTTATTCCCCTTCTTTAGGAAATTTTGATTTTACAAACTATTACAATAAAGTTATTTAAGTTTATTGAAATGGGGTTGGTTTAGTTTGGTAATACTTCCAAGGGTTTAAAAACTTTTCCCGCTTACAAACAAGATTCATGATCAAGATTTTAACCTAAGGAAGATTACGATATTGACACTTATATAAAGAATTAATCACTTTTCTTGATTGTCCTCCAACTAGATTTAGATATTTTGTGTTTCTGTTGATTTTTTTAAAAAAAATTTAAAAGTTCTAATTTCGTTTTCAATGTTTTAGTTACAATTTCGATCTGTCTTATTAATAAAATCTAACAATGAAAATTTTTTATTTAATTGCATTTTCGTTTGTCATCTCACTTAGTCGCTCGTTTGAAATCGAAATCACGTCAAAATTAGATATTTACATGATTTTATCAATTGGATCAACTATAATTGAAATAAGACAAAATTTAAACTTTTTTAACATGATTAATTCTATTCAAAAAATATTTTTAATAGTGTCGGGGTTGACACTAATAAGTGGATTTTAAAGAAATCCCTTAAAAAAGAAATTGGATTAGCAATCTAATGAACGTAACTAATGTGGTTCAAAATATAATGATAGATGAAAATGGTGGGCATGATGTGAAAGCTCATAATAGGGCGAGACATGATTTGAACATTCAGGAACCCATTTTCTTGTATGGAAATCATGGGATAGGAATTGATGAAGTACTTTGTTCCATAATTAATGGTGTACTAAGTGATGGGTTAAATCATATACCCTTCATTTCTCCCATAAATTTACTACGACCCCTCGTTTGGATATTTTATTCCACGTTTTTAGGTTTGATTGCGGTATGGTTTACAACTAAATATATAGATGTAACAATATACGTCTTCTTACGGGTTAAATGCCTATTTGAATTGGGTTTTTGAGCATAAAAATTTCATTGACCTATAAAAAGTGGACCTGAGTATTGAGATGCAGTAATACATTTAAGAAATTAATCCATCAAACATATTCTTTTTGAAATTCAAAAATAACGATATTCACTAAATATTCTGTCTAACCCAAAAAATTTACGTTTAAAACTCCTGATAAATGGTGATTCTGACGGAATTCTGCACTTTTAAATCATGAAAGTCTCGGTTACATAATTTTTTTAGAGGGGGAGGGAGTAAATGGATTGGGTGAAAGTTTGCATCATTGGTTTTGTTTTATTTCTCCTTTATTTGTAAATTTTTAATTTTGATTCTCTATGGTTGCATGGATTGCAGGTTATCTCCGTGACTTTTGACATTTTGTGCATGTCTTTTTCTTTACTTATAGTGCACGATTGAATAGTTTATTTTTGATATACTCGTGTCTTCTTTAGGTTAAAATTAGTGACAAAAAGGACTGAATTCTGATCTTCAATCCAACAAAATTAACTTCAAATTACTAGTTACACTCTTTCTTTTTAACACGCATACTGCATACTCACGGCTCATGTTCTACTTTAATCCCTTATACTGTTTATGTCTGAAGAATTTCAACAAATCGAAATCTTTTTTAACGTGAAAATACAGCAAGTAGTTTGAATTTAGTCACAGTCATTTAGTCAAACAAGTTGTGTGGTTTATTACACGAATGAACTAGCTTGAACATTGATTATAAGTGTAAAATTCGGTCCACATTATTAGTGTACTGATAGAGTGACTTATATATATAAATTCCCTTTTATATATTATTAATAATTTAAATTAATCATTTTTGACTAACAAGGGCAAAATATAAAGGTTATTGAATCAGTTTATTGGGTTTGAATATTACATATAGTATCAACGTGAACCTTGAGAGATAAGTGTTACGTCACCTTTTGAGTCCAAGGGACTAATGACATGAATTAACTCTAAAATCTCATTCCGAAATAAAGTAGACTTTAAGTGTTTGTTTGTTGGGTTTTACGATGATGCAAATATCCAAAAGGGAGAGGGGAGTTTTGTCAACATTGTTAGTGTACTGATTGAGTGACTTTTATATAACTTTCATCCTCATAGACTACTAATAATTTGGATTAACAATTTTGGACTAATGACCTATCTCGTCTGAGAAATTAATCTATTTGTTGTATTGTTAATTAATTTAATAAACAGAATTATTATTATCCCCCCGAATAGGAGCAATAATGCAGGCCTTAACTAAAATGATTACATGGAGTTGTCCCAAAGCTCAAAAGCTAGTTTTGCTTGGAAGAAAAATGAACAAAAGCTGCAGCTGAGAAGCTCTGTTCATTTGGAATATTACTTTTTAGAAGCTGGTAGAGAGTATTTGTATGTAACATTAGTCAATTAATACAGTAATTAATGTTCATTCACGTGCTTTGTTGGTTCTTGATTTTCTACCAATCATGCTCTTAAACAGTGATTAGTTTAAATATTTTGAATAATTAATCATCATCTTTAATTTTAAGCTTTCTTTAATACTCAATTTATTCAAGCGTCTTCCTCAAGAATCAATGGAATCATCACATGCATGCTGCAAAAGTCATATGTATATGACTCGTTCAAGGTTTTGGGTACGTATGGAAGGGGCGGCACTATTACACGGTAGCAAGAGGGCGTCCGTCACCCGAAATAGCTGGAATTTTTCTAGTAGAATTATTTCGTTCGATATCCGCTCTCTATACCGCTGCAAACCCTCTTCGGTTCGAAAATTTAAAATTTGCGTCCACTCCTACGTATTGATGGTGTTTTGAATCCGCATTTTATATTAAAATTTAATTTGTATATATATTTAAATAAAGGGCACAAAATTAAACATAATTTTTTAAAGAAATTTTGTTTCAAAGTGGGAGGAAAATTTTGTTATGCTAATATATAGTGATGATATGATTAGCATTGGTATTATGATTTTATATACTTACTTTGGAATTTGGGGTAGGGCTGAGAACAAAATAATAATTGTATAGATTTTATTAATAATTGTTGAATCTTTTTGGGTTTGATTGGTAATACTAATATAATATGAAGGACAGACGAATAAATAAATAAAATTCATGTCCTCAATTATTGGACATATAGAGAACAGAAAAACATTAAAATATAGGAAGTCAGATTATACCTAAACTTGGAACCAGAAAATCAACCACCAAAATGGGAAAGTAGAGTCAAGAAGAAGAAGAAATATGTGAAGATATTACCATTCATGGTCAATATTAGATTTCATTATTTAAAAAAGTAAAAAAAAAAAGTCAAACGGCACAACCTATTATCTGTTACAAACGTACAATTATATTCATTATATATAAATCTATATAAGTTTACCTATATAAGTTTATCGAATAATATAAATTTGATGAGACATATCATGAACTCAGATACTATATATATGAAAATAATAATTAGACATATGGCAATTAGATTTATAGTGAATGAATGTCAGAAATTATACCATGTACCTGATACATGTACATACTACTATATTTAGTAATATTACTAAATATATTAGTAGGTACATGTACTATATAGTACATGGTATCATTATCTTGATTCATGGATCATGAATCCATCAACTCATGCTAATGTTATCAGTAGATTATAATCTAATAATTGATAAATCCCAATTAGAAAACAATGATGTCGTAATGGTCAAAATTTGAAAGATTTGGTGGGATAATTCTACTTATTAATAAGAATAAAAGTGAGAAAAAATAATTTAATTGGGTTATTATAGTGTGGATTTTTACAATTATGAGGATGGATAAGAATCGAATTTTTAACCGAGCATTTTTCTCACTATGCTCCATCTTGCTTAATTTGAATGGAGCGCTAATGTATATCAGCATTTGAAAAGAAAAAAAAAATCACTACAAAAATGAAAACAAAAGTCAAATTTCAAGGAAAGAAGTCATTACTCATTCTTGTTTAGGGGTAGGGGTGTAAACGAGCCGAGCCAAACCCCAGCAGGGCCTTGCTCGTGCTGGACTCGGTAATGAGCAAGGGAGCTCGAGCTCGGCGAGCTCCCTTGATCAGTGCTCGAGCTTGGCTAGGTAAATAATTGTCGAGCTCGAGCTCGGCTCATGACTTGGCTGAGTCACGAGTCGAGCTCGCATTGCTGTTTTGTATTTTGGACGTAGCTGGACGTTGCTACTTTGTATTTTGGATGTAGCGGGACGTGGTACCCATTATAGTGGACGTGGTAACCATTATAGTGGACGTAGCGGGACGTAGCCAATTACTATTCACCACTCTCATGTACCCAATTACTATTCACCATTCTCACGTAGTTGGACGTAGCAGACGTTGCGTTATTGCTTTTTGGGATGTGTCAGGACGTGGTACCTATTATAGTGGACGTTGCGCTATTGCTTGTTGGATGTGGCGCTAGTTGTTTGAGACGTTGTGCCAGTTGTTCTGAGACGTGATAGACTATTTTTGTGAAACAAAATCAGTTTAAATTCACATGCATGGATGTAGACGTTTTTGGACGTGGTGCTAGTTGTTTTGAGACGAGGTGAGATGTTTTGTGAAAAAATCAGTTTAAATTCACATGTCTGGAAGTTGACGTTTTTGGACGTGATGCTAGTTGTTTGAGACGTGGTGCTAGTTGTTCTGAGACGTGGTAGACTGTCTTTGTGAAAGAAAATCAGTTTAAATTCACATGTATTGATGTAGACGTTTTTGGACGTGGTGCTAGTTGTTCTGAGACGAGGTGAGATGTTTTGTGAAAAAATCAGTTTAAATTCACATGCATGGATGTAGACATTTTTGGATATGGTGCTAGTTGTTCTGAGATGTGGTGGACTGTCTTTGTGAAAAAATCAGTTTAAATTCACACGCATAGTACATGGTATAATTTTTGCAAAAAACTATTTCTAAGAATTGTATGGTCATTTATTTGTTTTATCTTATTACAACACCTACTTACAAGATCATGAACATTTCTAAGAGTTATATGGCCATTTTAATTGTTTTATCTTCACAAAACTCTTAGATAAGAGATCATGAACATTTCTAAGAGTCGAATAGTCATTTTATTTGTTTTATCTCATTACAACTCTTAGATATGAGATCATGATCATTTCTAAGAATTATATAGCCGTTTTATTTGTTTTATCTTATCAAAACTCTTAGATAAAAGATTATGAACATTTTGGTCCGCCTTAGACGTTTTTGGACGTGGTGCTAGTTGTTCTGAGACGAGGTGAGATGTTTTGTGAAAAAATCAGTTTAAATTCACATGTCTGGATGTTGACATTTTTGGACGTGGTGCTAGTTGTTTGAGACGTGGTGCTAGTTGTTTGAGACGTGGTGCTAGTTGTTCTGAGACGTGGTAGACTGTCTTTGTGAAAAAAATCAGCTTAAATTCAAATGAATGGATGTAGACGTTTTTGGACGTGGTTCTAATTGTTCTGAGACGAGAATCAGTTTAAATTCACATGTCTGGATGTAGACATTTTTGGACGTGGTGCTAGGGTTTTGAGACTTGGTGCTAGTTGTTCTAAGACGTAGTATACTGTCTTTGTGAAAAAAATCAGTTTAAATTCACATAAATGGATGTAGACATTTTTGGACGTGATGCTAGTTGTTCTGAGACGAGTTGAGATGTTTTGTGAAAAAATCGGTTTAAATTCACATGTCTGGATGTAGACATTTTTAGACGTGGTGCTAGTTGTTCTGAGACGTGGTAGACTGTCTTTGTGAAAAAAATCAGTTTAAATTCACATGAATTGATGTAGACATTTTTTGACGTGGTGCTAGTTGTTTTGAGACGAGTTGAGATGTTTTGTGAAAAAATCATTTTAAATTCACATTTCTGGATGTAGACGTTTTTGGACTTTGTTCTAGTGTTTTGAGACGTGGTGCTAGTTGTTCTGAGACGTGGTAGATTGTCTTTGTAAAAAAAAAAATCAGTTTAAATTCACATGAATTGATGTAGACGTTTTTGGACGTGGTGCTAGTTGTTCTGAGACGAGTTGAGATTTTTTGTGAAAAAATCAGTTTAAATTCACATGTCTGGATGTAGACGTTTTTGGACGTGGTGCTAGTTGTTCTGAGACGAGGTGAGATGTTTTGTGAAAAAATTAGTTTAAATTCACATATCTGGATGTAAACATTTTTGGACGTGGTGCTAGTTGTTTTAGACGTGGTGCCAGTTTTTCTGAGACGTGGTAGACTGTCTTTGTGAAAAAATAAATTTAAATTCACATGCATGGATGTAGACATTTTTGGACGTGGTTCTAGTTGTTATGAGACGAGTTGAGATGTTTTTTGAAAAAATTAGTTTAAATTCACATGTCTGGATGTAGACGTTTTTTGACGTGGTGCTAGTGTTTTGAGACATGGTGCTAGTTGTTCTGAGACGTAGTAGACTGTCTTTGTGAAAAAAATTATTTTTAAATATATTATTATATATTAGGCTCAATAGGCTCGCGAGCCTACCGACCCTGTTTTTGGTCTGCTCGATACTCGGCTCGTAGCCGACTCGAGCTCGGTTCGGTTCATTTACAGCCCTATTTAGGGTTAATAACTAGTAAGAAATAATACTTTTTTTCCGTATAAAATTTTTTTATATTTGTTAAATTAAAATAATGGTCAAATATTCAATGGCGATATTTTGGAGGGAGAGCAGGTCATCATGGAGGCAAGAAGGAGGGTGGCGCGGTGTAAGGAAGCTCAAATTGCTGCTCGAAAAGTGGGGATTAGGAAGATAGAGAAGGTGTCGAGGTGGATAAGGTGGATTCCTCCACCTGAGGGGTGGTTCAAGCTCAATTCCGACTGTGCTTTTCTCTAGGAAATTGGTCTGGAATTCTTGGGGTATATGGGTTGGAGGTTTTTCTAGGAAAATTGGCCAATGTAGTATAATGGGTGCAGAATTGTAGGGACTTTATCATGGTTTGGAATTGTGTTGGGATTTGAGAATACGAGATGTTGAAGCTGAGGTTGATAGTGCGAGTGTGGTTGAACTGGTACATGAAACACGGTGGTAGGGAGGTGTGCATGCTAGTTTGGTGAGGGGAGTTCAGAGGCTGCTAGATCGAGGTTGAAGGGTGAAACTGAGCCATATTCATAGAGGGGAAAATTTTGCGACGGATTGCTTGGCGGTCTTGGCACAAAGTGATCCTGGCCTTGTGGGTTCGCTTCTAAGAACCCCAAGATGCTATACGATATTGGCTAGATCATGATATTAAGGGAGTGACATACCTCCAATCTATAGACACGTGACGTGACGCTTAGCCTCCTTATTTGTAATGTAAAAATAATATATTTAGAAAATTTTTTTGAAGCATAATATATATTTAAAATTTTGTTTAATAATATGTGTAAGAGACGAATCTCAACGCGTATAATGGAAAAATAAAAATAATAGTAGGAGTAGTAATTAAAAATAAAATAATAGGAGAAGTGGACATGCGAAGAAGCATCTCTCTCAATTTGAGGTAAAATGAGAAGAAGCTGTCCCCTAATTGGGTCTCGTTCTTAGTGTAAGTTGTGTTTATGTAGACAAACTTTGCAGTTTTTGCCCTGCCCACCCCTTTGTGACACCACGATAATAGTTAAAAAGTAAATATTTAAATTTAGAAAAAATTATAATTATCCTGTTTGGTCAAACTATAGATATTGTTTTACAGTTCTAGTTCTGACAATTCTGTCATCTTGATCACCTAAATTCATAACAATCAACCTTGGATTGATTTAAAAAAATAATAAAAAATAAAATTACTAACGTAAAAATTATTATTGAATCAAAAGATAAATAATAAAAAAATCACTCACAACTACTTAAACTTATTTTGATTTGAAATCGCTATTTTTTTTGGATATTTTAAATGCTTAACTTTGTTCAAGAAGAGTAAAATGTAATTGTCTAAAATATCGGAGACAATTCATAATTTAACCAAATTACAATGAATGTACTTAATCACTATGCTTAACTTTGATCAAGAAGAGTAAATGTAATTGTCTAAAATATCGGAGACAATTCATAATTTAACCAAATCACAATGAATGTAATTAATCACTGTTATATTTTAGTACTTATGGTTGAATTACTGATTTCGATTGAAATTATTGACAACTATATTTACTATTTTCAACTTAAGTCTAACATCAAAAAATGTCCAAAAAAATCTAACAATTTCCAATCAAAATGAGTTTGAATAGTTATAGTTGTAAACTTTTTCAATGATTTTATAATTCAATAAAAATATTCACGTTGGCATCAACTAAAAAGCTTATTGTCATGAGTTTAGATTGTGAATGAAATAATTTGACCAACCCACAAGTAACGCAAATATAATCCGCCCTTCAAGTTAATTTAATACATATATAGGGGAATTAGAACCCCCCCCCCCCCCCCCCCCCCTCCTCTTAATGTTTAGAACTATCGTAGTTAACATTCAGTAAATATTATTATCTTTATTTGAGATTAATAATCTTATTTATTGTATTATTTTTCTCATCAGTAAACTATTAAGATTTTAAAAGAAAATTAGTAGGATTTTGTATTTAGTATATGAAAAGTGGAGTAGGAGTAATTAAATGGAGTTGGGAGGAATTATTTGCCCCGGGGGGGGGGGGGGGGGGGGGGGGGAGGGGAGGGGATGATGGAAGTCAAAAAAGGTGAGTTAAGGGGGAGTTAAATCCGAGGGAAATTCTACGTTCAAAGCTCTAGGTCCGAGGTATTTTTATTCAGTAGGAATATATCACATGATGATGGGTGTTGGTGATTGGTCGCATTCCTCCACCACTCCCCACTGCCTCCCTCCCGCCGCTTTCCGCCCTTCTGCCCCACCGCCACTCCTCCTATTTCGGCGTTTCCGATTGGTGAACTCACTCCCACGTTCCCCCCCACCATTGTTTCCGTTGCTAATTCTCAAACTTCCTCCCCACGTTTATGCTCTTTTTTAATCAGCAGTTTCGGAGATATGCAACTCCCTCCATATCTTGACTAGTTAAAGTGACAATTATTTTATTTATTTTAAAACAATCCTACAAATTTCACGGATAAGGCGGACTAACAAGATTGGTTACTTTATTATTAAAATATGCTTTCAGCGTCTCTATTTAATACAATCATCAATACGCTCAAACCGCAACTAACTATTACAATTAACCTTAAATCAACTTCTAATGTTTTGAAACTCTCAAAGTTGGGGTCCCCTGCATCAAGTTGAATTAAGCCTCGTAAACTAGAGTGACATATGCTGAATCATTAAATTTATAGTTCGATATTTACATATAACAAAAGTAAAATGACGCAAAGTTGATATTTACATATAACTAGAGTGACATATGCTGAATCATTAAATTTATAGTTCGATATTTACATATAACAAAAGTAAAATGACGCAAAGTTGATAAAGTGTCGATTGTTGGCAAATGAGTTGGTCTAATAAGTAATTAATGAAGAAGATTAGTTACATCTAAATTTAACAATTCGAATTAGAACCACATGCAAATAGAATCCTCTCTACTTAGTTAGCATTTTTAACTTCGTAGAACTCGCATCTGTATTAGTAGTTTCAGTATTTCAAAATCAAAATACTAATTAATCAAATAAATAACTGATAAGATAGACTAATTAATAAGTATATGACATATACATATAAACTACTGAATAAAGAGGGTTATTAGTTACCGCCTTACTTTTTAGGACTGTAGTTCATAGATTTTAATAAAAGTGTTATTTTACATAAAAGAGAGTTCATAAGTTTTGACAAAAGTGTCTTTTTACATAAAAGAGAGTTCATAAGTTTTGACAAAAGTGTCTTTTTACATAAAAGGAGAGAAAAGAGAAGATATTGTAGAGAGTATTTTAGTCTAAATCAAACGATAAAAAAAATACTAAGGCGATAACTAGTAATTCCTCTGAATAAATCGATTAAGAGGTACACTTAGGTGTTTCGAACGATTTATTCTCAAAGCGTATCTTGGTGAGGTCAACCATTTATAATAGCTTACGCTTAGCATGATTGATTTATACAATTTCTCCAACCATGACCGTATTTTTTGAGACATGCAAAATTAGTTAAACTTGTGCATGCTTTGTGCTTATAGAGAAATATTTGACACACTCACTTCATTGTTACTGCGAGTATTTCATTTCCTTTTGCTAGCAATATATGGAAACATATCATTGAACCGACACGAGCACGTCAACCCGAATTCCGAATCACCCGCTTTTTCTAGTTCTAATTTATATAATTGTATTTTGTAAGATGAGATTTATCAAATTCATATAACGTTAGAAATTTTCATTTTCTTTTTTTATGAATTTTTTAGAAGGATAGTTAAAAGATATATAGGCTAATGGTATCGTTACATATCAGCGCAGCTGTTGTTATTTTTTCCTTTTTAACTCTATGATTTGAACTCAATATTTTAAGAATTTGTTTGACGCTTGAAAATAAAAATTGAGTAATCGTATTTGCATGAAATTCCGCCTCCTAAACGTATTTTGCATATACAAATTTGCATAAAAGAAAAGATAAAAAATTGGATAGAAAATATTTTTGTCCAATAATGGATAAGGCATAATTCACACAAATATTTGTTATTATATTTTTCATACGTAATTTTTTATTTAATTATAAAAAAATCGTGTACAATCATATTAATTTAAATTTTAAAAAATAAAATGAGTAAACATATAAAAAAAACTCAACTGTTTTTTAAGAACAAAAAATCAGTTTGAAATAAAATTATTATTATAAAATGGAGAAATTATTTAAAAAAAAAAAAAGATTTGCAATTTTCTTGAAAGAAAGCAAACTGTAGGTCTTAGGCAGCCGAGCCGCCAAGCCTATGAAGCCGTTCAAGCCAAGAATCGCTATATATAACTGCCTGCGGTAACTCTCCCAAACGGTAAAGGTGGCAATAAGGTAAATACGGAGGCTTAGACAAGGCGAAAATAGTCAAAGCAGCGAAACCATGACGGAAACTCATTAACGGCGAAAGTTGTCCGTTAGTCTGTGGGCGGGGGGCCCCAACTCCCCCGTCTAGCCTGCAGAACAGACGGAATCTTTTTGTTTGTACGGTGGGTTCTAAAGGGGGTCCCACGAAAGAAAACAAGGGACCCACTCACCACGCCATCTTCATTATTACTCTTTTAACTCCTCGCCGATTTCACATGCATATCCCCCCCCCCCCCCCCCCCCCATCCCGATCTACACACATCGTCCCTCGATATTGCAATTCTACTCCTTCAACTCTCTTAATTAACAAGGGTTAAATTGAGGGGTATAGAGAATAATACTATGAAATATTTAGGGATGCTTGAGGGAATATGGTGAAGATGCGGGGGGTTGTGAGTGAATCATAAACTTTCTTTCGGAGGAAAAAAATATATATATATACAAGAATAGTCACTAACTATAATATGATTTTGTATCAAATTTAGTTGTAAATATTTAGTAGTTGAAAACTTAATGTTAAATTTTAATATTCACAACACATTTAGTCCTAATAACAGTTTTTTTTATATTTAACAGTTGAATTGTAATTTCGTCAACTCATATGCCATGTGAACGTTATGTGGATTGACACATTTTGGTACGTAAACTAACACGTCGTAATTGTGACCCACATATATTTTTAACTTAAATTAAGTGTCAATTTAGATTTTTAAAAATGTATGTAAGGTCTACGATGATGTGTTAGTTCGTGTGGCATGCTCTGTGGAGATTAATTTACGTAATGCCTATGTGACATAAAATTTGACGGAATTACAATTCAACCGTTAAATTCTTAAAAAAATTGTTATTAGAACTAAATATGTTGTAAATAATAAAGTTTAGAACTAAATTTATCGACTATCAAATATTTAACACAAAATTTAATATTAAAGAGACTATTACTATCTATGATGATATGTTAGTTTATGTGTCATGCCGCATAGAGATTAATCTACTTGGCATCCACGTGATATAGGAAGAATTTACAGAATTATAATTTAATTATTAATTAAATATGTTATGAATAACAAAATTTATAATTGAATATGTCGACTATCATTAAACGTTTAACACTAAATTTGATATTAATGAGACTATTCTTATAATTTTTTAAAATTCATTATTGTAGTTTACATATAAAGCTGTAATTGCTCACTTGGGACCGTACACGTAGCATGATGCTACGAAAGAAAGAGAGCCTAGAAGGTCGTGATGACGGGAAGGAGTTGGGTCAGGTGAGGGTGGTGGAGTCTGTGTCAGTTGGGACTTTGGGAGGGAGGGAGGAAAGGCAGTAAAAGTCACTGAAAAGTGGCAGTTTACATTAGTCTTGATGGTCAAACTCCATTGAAATGGAAGCTCAAAGAAGAAGTGAGGGGCAGTTGGCAGTTCGAACACTCGAACACATATATTTCAATAATGCCATTAGGGTTCAATGTTTTTACCTATGACGATAATTAGTATGTAATTTGGAATTATATTATGTTAATTTGATGTGTTTTACAGTGTTTTATGGTTTCGAGACAATATAGAGGAATAAGATAAGAAAAAAGGGTTGAATAAAGTAAGAGAGGTAAAAAAAAAATTTAGCTACTACATCTTCTCTTTTTTGACGTGGACACGCAAATTTCACGGTTAAAAGTAGAAAAATTAAGAAGAAAAGCGTTTTATCTCGTGGTCATATAAGTCGTCAAAGAAAAGACAAGCGAAACCGAATTTACCTAGTTCTTAAATATAGACACACATGTGACGTGGAGATATTTCAATAATGCCATTAGGGTTCAATGATTTTACCATTTTTCTTAATAAATTGAAACTTTCATATTAATATATATGACGATAATTGGTATGTTATTTGGAATTCTATTATGTTAATTTAATGTGGTTTACAATGTTTTCAGTTTCGAGGAGATAAGAAATAAGAAGATAATAAAAATGGTTGAATAAAGAAAGAAAGATGACGTGGGCACACAAATTTCATGTTTAAAAGAAGAAAAATCAACAAAGGAAGTATTTTATTGCATGATCATATGAGCTGTCGAAGAATCTACATGATTGTTAAATATAGATACACATAAAGACTTGGACATCTTGTCGAAATTTGAAACATGGACAAATCTCTATCTTTTACGAAAAGAAATATTTTATGCTGTTAAATTTAGAAACAACGTATTTCTAGTCAACGATGAAATTATCATTTTGAAAATAAAAAGGTTTATTTCATACAAAACTTTCAAGTAACAACTAACCGTAATTATATACGAATACTTCATCTAACATATCACCACCTAAATCAAACACTTTACTTAAAATATTTCTAATAACAGAAAAAAAAAAAAAAAAAAAGGAATCTGCACTTTAAATCTCACCGAGTATTACAAAATGGATTTCAGAGAAGGGAGAAACAACTTCGAGCTTTCGATATAGTGAACTTTCGCAAGGATTCATTGAATTCTACATTGTAAAAAAAAAAAGTAATAATGGGAAAAATAATTGAATGATCTTAAGTCAAGAATATATAATACGATGAATGAAGATGATGTTCATGGAAGTCTCTGTAAACATCAAAGAATTTGGAAATGGCATGTGATGAAATGACAGAAGACAAAAAATAATTGATGCTACTCATAATATGTCTAATTAATCTCACCTGACCCACCAATCATGCAAGGATAAGGAAGATAAACTGGCAATATCATTCTTGTTTTTTTTCTTTTCTTATTGGTCCTAAAAAAATATTATTCTTTAGAAATTTTTTTTTTTTATAAAATAAAAATTCTGAGTAATGATAATTCGATGACAGGACAAGAGCTACAAACTTGAAACTTTTTGAAGAATGATTGAAGGGTTTTGCAGAGCGGGATGAAGAGAAGAAAGAGTGATAGTTTTGGCCAGAATTTTAAAATTTTCCCTTTTTTCTGAGACATTTTTAGTTCCCTCCCTTATAAGGTTGTCGATGATCATTTCGGATCTGATTTGATTCGTTACCTAAATCAACATAAGATTAATTAGTTAAAAATTAACATTAATATAACCTAATTTAATTAATAAATTACGGAAATAGTATACTCACTTCTTACTTTATAAATGCAAACAATTCTATGGATAACTAATTTAACGTTTCATATATACATTAGTACCGATTTTGAAATCAGAATGTTGCGTTCATGAATTGACACATGGATATTATGGACGGATTTCGATTTTATCAATATTTAAATAATAACCTACATTAGTTCATCACAACACAATTTCGGATCTGATTGGACTCGTGACCTAGATCAATGTAGATTAGTTAGTTATATATTAGCGTTAACATAAGTTGATTTCATTCACAAGTTACAAAAGTAATCTAATTATCTTATTTTTTTTACTTTATAAATATCGACAATTTTATTATAACTAATTTTTACCTCTGTAGAGATACATTATTAATGATTTTGACACCAAAATGCTATAAATTAGCACATGGATATTATGGACAAGTTTCCATTTCATCAATAATTAGATAGTGACCTAAGTTAGCTAAATACAAGAAATCTGATCGGACACAAAACGAGTTCTCCCAATATAGAAAACATAATCACTGAGATCATATGAAGGAGTTCATCTCCTTCTTTGTACATGAGTTTATTGGACAAGTTGAATGATTTTAAGTATGAAATTTGAAGGCTAACAAATCAAAGACATTTAAAAAGCCCAGCCCAATCAAATGGCAGTACTTGTTGCATGATTTTTATCAAGATCCCGCTACTACAGAGATACTAATCTGGTCAACATTTTCATTTTGGGCCAGTTTATGGGCTTGTCTGCGGGGTAGTCCATTTGTTTCTTGGACAGTTAAACATCTCAATTCTGGGAAAAGCCCATAGTAGAGTCCTCCTCTAGACAAGAATTGAATTTGTGATCCAATTTAGATTTAGTATAAAATACAAGGTAAAGGTAATAAGATAAGGACAAAATAATTTTGATTATTAATTTTTTTTGGTTAGTAACGTAAAGGTAAAGATGGTCAAACTAATATAATGAAACGATAAAATTCTTTTAATGAAATAATCAAATTCTTTTAATGAATGTTTACTAATTTATCGAACGAGTCAAAGGCGATCAGATTCCTTTAATGATTATTGAATTAATAACATTCCGATTGTTTCGTTGCCTTTGCCTTGCATCAAATGCACCCTACCCTATATGTATGCTTTGCTCATAGCAAAATAATTACAGCAATATTAGGAATAAGATTATGTTTTAATTATACACGTATCACATTGCCATGTCACATAATCAACTCCCGACTCTTTATAATTCATCTCAACTTCTAAATTTAAATGTAACGATAGTTCTCTGTTTCGAAATGCATATTGAAATGGTATATTAAAACACAATAAAATTAAACTCACATATTATGAGGTACCTTCATATGAGAATACACATGGGAACCAAAAAAAAAGGGAAAATAGTTCCTATTGATTATTGTCTGAGACAGTTCTTGATCCACAAACTATATGGTACATTTAGGTGTATTTAGAATTATGCACCTGGATATCCTTTTATATATAGAACATTTTCTCTCCAATGTATAATTCTCATGCTCTTATATGTATAATTTACTTATTGTACTTTTCTCTCAACAACAATATGGGATCAGGGAATAGCCTATCGTCCGTTTTTCTTCAGCCTATAATCCTTCTTTTCGTGATTTTTCCCTTTTTAGAACGTTTTAGATTGTTTTGTGTTATTCGATCTTAAAAAAATTATAAATCTAATAAATAATTCGTTTTTAGGATGTATATAAAGTTCGTCATTAGGCAGAGCTTATAAGTTATAACCCCATTTGGTAACTGATATGTAAGAAATCTATTGAAGAAGAATTTATATATGTGGATAATCGTAAATTTTTAAAAAAGAAGTTATTTGATAAGTGGAATAAAAAAAAAAATTTAGTGTAAACCAAATCATATTCATATGACAATTGGGACGAGAGACGCTGAGGAGATAATAAGATTTAAATCAAATCAAAATTTTTGTTACAATTTTAAGGATGATTACCATTCTGAAATGACATGAAACGTATAAAAAATGATGTGACATATATAAAAATTAGTTTTTCAAAAGTAATTTGTAATATTATATTTAATATTACAGATACTGATCATTATTTTTTAGATAAAATTCGTAAAAAATAATTATAATATTTTTATTTATGTCACATCATTCTATACCGTTAATTAATCTCCAAATTAAACTATTTTTACTATATTATATGAATATAAAGACCTAGGAGAGATCATCACTTTAGACTTGCATATCATATCATGCTATAATAATCTCCTTGCTTTGTCGGGAATGGCAGAAACTATGCTGTATTTCGGTTGCAAGTTCTTCCAAGCTGAGCTGACATTCAAGCCCTATCTGTCATACATAAAAAATCATACATAGGAGAAATAAAAATGTCAGCAAATCGATCAAAACAAACTAAAAATGAAATATGTAAAATGTGTTTGGTAAAATTTATATATTTTTTTCTAATTTTTCGATATTTCGTTTCATGTTCAGTGTCTCAAATGAGCAAAAAATCGATACTTAGAAGCAAAAAAAAAAATATTTTACATATATACTATATTTTATTGTTCATACGTTAAATTTTTATTTCGATATGAGACAGAACGTCACCCTAATTATTTAGTGTTTGAATCATGAAAAATAAACCTAATTAATTATTTCTAATTTTGTTATCTTCTTCAAAATTGCATACAAACTAGGTAGCTAGCTATAGCTAGTCCCATTTGGCAAAAACTACTGCCAAATTGATTGATTGCATCAATGATAAAAAGAGTGTAATTCATTACCAAATAAGGAAAGTTCAAATGATATGATCAAATTCAGTTCATAATGCTTAAATATTTATAGAAAAATTCTTGATTTATTAAAAAAAAAAAAGAGGGAAATTCTTTATTTTGGTGCAATTTTTATTTAATAACTGGATTATGAAAATGGAGTTATACCTTAATGACAAAAGAGTAAAGAACAGTATCTTCCATGCTACTGACATTCAAATGGAGAATCTCAAAAGAATATTTCTCCAACAAGCTGATGATTCTTGATAGTTGATCTGGGGTTCGCTTAGAAACTGTCCTTAAAACAACGTTGGATCCAGATATCTTGGCTTCCACGTCGGCCACCGCAGAGTTGCAGGCCGCCACCACTTCTTGGTCCTGAAATGGCCGATCATGCATCAGAGGGTTCTGATCGGATGATGATCGAGGTGGGCTCAACGGCGGCGGCCTTGGAGTAGTAGGACCAGATGGGCTAGGGCTTAGGCTTTTCCGCCGCTTTTTGGCCTCTAGGGATTGCACCACTTGGTGCAATTCCTTTATGAACTCGATCACTCCACCTATGATTGATGCTTGGTCTCCCTTTATTCATCAAAGCAACAAATGAAAATGTTTCATCATTTGAACCCACAAAATTTCAAGATAATCTCACCTTGTAACCTTAATCATTTGAACAAAACAAAGGTTAAAAATCCCCTTTGGATTGTGAAGATTCATTGCAGAAACTCAAAAGTGCAGAAAAGATAGGAAAATCAATTGTCTAGATGAGCCATAGCTTACCCGTTTGATGTAGAAACATGGAGTCAAGGAACGTAAAACCTTGAGATGTTCATTCATTTGTCTTCTGCGATTCCTTTCCACAGCTATATGAGCCATGATCTTGATATGTAATGACAGAATAGAATAGTTATAGTAAAAATATGCTGTATTTTTTATGGTTTCCTAATTGGGCAGTCCTCATTTTCCCACTATTTATAGCTGGTTAAAAAACCACGGGGGGGTAGGGTGGGGAGGGGTGGGGCGAGGAGGGGTGTTCTAGTTAATTTTTGAGGTAGCAGGAAGAGAGCATAGAGGGGGTGGGGTGGGGAATAAATGCTGAGTGTTGTAGTCTCGTGAGGTGAATTTAGTTTTACTCCTCCCACACCATGGAAATATGCATGGATGGAGGGGCAAGTGTGTCACACTTGTTTCTTTCTCTCTCACACAGTTGTGGTGTGGTGTGTGAATATTAACATCTACCCTACTAGTTCATCTCACTAGCTAGCTACCCCCTTTTATTTATTGCCTTGTTCTCAACAATTACAGTTACTATATATTCTGCCTATGTGTTGTTGGCATTGGCGCCATTTACTAGTTGGTTTTTGCCTCGTGAGAGATAAGATCCCATTCCAGCGGCCGCAATAGGCTCAGTAATTATTTGTCCATAGTAAAATAATAGTCTTATTTATAATATCACAAACCGAACTCATAAGCATGTTTTGTGTAATTACAAATACGATTAGTTTTTAAGGCGAACGAGAATACTATTAGTGAACAAGGTTAAGAAATAAATATCCAATAATGAAATTAACTCTCGAATTATAAGATGATTAGTTTTTCCATAAATAAAACCACGGAACCACTAATAACAAAAAGATATATGTTTATTTCGCGAGAATGAGAATTGACCAATCATAAAATGATTCTGATCAATTTTTTTTTTGGGGTCAATATAAGGAAAGGGAAAGGAAATTGCTATTTTTTTTTATTAGTACAAGTAAAGACAAAGGAAATTGCTACTTTTTTCTTAATCAGTACAAGATAAAAAAAAATTTGATAACTACTAGAGATATCTGATAACTCAAAAAGTGATCTGATTATTTGTTAAAATAATTTCATACGGTATAATTATTTGTTGAGAGAAAAGACTGATAATTATACGTCAAAAGCAATTACATGCTCCGTAATTTATCAAATAAGTAAAAAACACTGAGTGTTTAATTACTCAAATTTTGGTTGCTCAATTCTTATTTCCATGAAATAAACACACCCTAAAAGCAAAATCATTGTCGAAGATGATCTAATGACACCAACACACCTTAAAAGTGGAATCATTATCGAAATGACCCTACCGAAGATTATCTAATGACATCAACACTCCCTAAAATTAAAATTACTGTCAAAATAACCGAAGATGATCTAACGACACCAACACACCCTAAAACTGAAACCATCGTCGGAATAACCGTACGGAAGATGTTGTAATGACAGCATGGTAAATTCCACCCTGTATATATACGTATAGAATACAAGTATGTATAATGATAGTATATATTGTGTCATGCAAATTTCCTGCTTGATCCGCTGCATCCACGCAAAGTGTCGTGCGTGTGAACGCTCCCTCCCACACCATCCATCCATCCATCCATTCCCTCATGATATTTTTGATCATGAAGCTCGAATCTACACCTCTTTTTTGGGGGATTTAATATTACTGTTTTATAAAACGAGGAATCGTGTGAGTCTATATATAATATATATAAATATAGAATGTATTGAAGTCAATCCCACAAGAGAAAAGTGTGCTAGTATACATTTTGATGCATGTCCTGAAATATTACTGTGGATAAATGGCGTGAGAACCTTAAATGTCACCGTATCTTAAGTAAGCCCCAACCAAGAACAATGTGTGCTGACTCAACTGCCTATCTTATCTTCTATTTTTTGCCAAACTTAATTGGTTAAATGTGATGATATTGTAAATATTATACTGTTTTTTGTTTAAAAAAAGTTAAATTTGTTTGAAACGAAGAGACTCAACAAATAAGAAGTTTTTGGGGACGGAAGAAATATATGTTAGCCTAATTTGTCATCGTATTTCAACTTGTACATGCATTTTGAATAAGAAAATGTGTCGTATCCATAGTTCATGTGTTTTTTAAATAATTGAATTATGATTCTGATGTCTTTTCATGTATTTTTTGACGATTTAAAACACAATAAAATGAGACTTTTCTTTAAATAGAGCGCAAGAAAATTCGACTCACCATAATTTGGGAGCCTGTGTATGGATAGAGCACAAAAAAAGTATTCTATTTATTCAAGTACATAGAATAGACCTTATTCATACATTTTTTTCACTATCCGAACATAATAAAATGAGCTCTATCCATGAATAGAATCAAGAAAATGCATCTCATCATGGTTAGTGAGCCTATCCATGGATACAACATAAAAAATTGGGTGTCGCCATAGTTTGAAAGTAATACTAAAAATAGACGTAAGATGAAATTACAAATGATATGAAAAGCGAATATCGTTTAGTTAAAATAATTTTATTAAAAAAATTTGTGACTGTCCCTATGTAGTACGGCTCTTGAGTACTACTCTTAGTAATTCAGTTAATCAAATGGAAGGTAAAATATGCTTTTTTATCCCTTTGGTTAACAATGGGGGTAAGTGAGGAGGGTTCAATTCAATGGAAGAAAGTGAAGAGTGAGACTAAAATACGGCAGGGCGAGAAGGCCCA
Organism: Knoxia roxburghii; assembly: GCA_030378225.1. NCBI lineage: Eukaryota > Viridiplantae > Streptophyta > Magnoliopsida > Gentianales > Rubiaceae > Knoxia > Knoxia roxburghii. The sequence goes on from CM059420.1 coordinate 2,550,212, forward strand.
CAAAAGGTGACTGTCACTGGATTTTCTGTACAAGCCTATGGGCCCTGGTGTTGAGGGGTCCTTTTGGATAAATTCCGGCGGCCGCCTGTAGTCCTGCAAATACTACTGTTTGTGGGGCTTCGGAGGCCCCGCTAAATACGCAAGTGCCCATTAATTCAATTATTCTTTTTTTTTTTCTTTTGTCCTAAAAGAAATTCCTATTAATTGATTTTTTTTTTTTTTTTTTTGCAGACGAGAGAAAGTATGTTTTAAATATCTATTTATCATCGATTTTGTTTTACATTTTTTTGCCGTTCAAAATATAAGATTAAATCATTATTAGTTACCATAAAATTACTTTTAGACGTTTTATAATTTATGTGGAAGCCTAATTTTCATTCTTTTTACAGCAACTCAAATATTAATTTTGTTCTAAAATAATAATTTTATTTGTTATTTTATTTTTATTCAAACAACTCATTTATTATTGTGAATATCATAACTTAGTTATTATTTCAGTATAACAAGAGTTTGAAAATAGAAGGTGGTATATATAATACAAATATCATTTTGTCAATAAATTTAGGGACAGAAAATACAGAAAATATGCAAGGCAGTAATAAAGCCAAAGGAGTCTTTAAATAAAAGACAGATGCACCAGGTTGCCAAGTTCATAACAAGAATACCATGTTTTCTTCCCCTAAAAGTTACTCCTCTCCATTCTGTCGTTCTGTTGTTTGTTGAACTAAAATAGTACGATAAACATGACTATATTTCCGAGCCCGATTTAGAAACTCGTACAAATGCATTGACTTCAGATTCAGTAGTTTACGATTTTGCTTGAAGCTGTTGGGAGCTTTGAAGGACTTACCCTTCAAATTCATTTGCAGAATGAGACACTGCAGTTCAAACAGATTGTGACAACATCAGAATCAAGTTCAGTAAGAAAGGATACAATACAATACAAGATCACGACGACGACAACAACAGAAGATGAATCCTGCTGCAGAAAGATAGCTCAGAAAGATCACTGGAAAATCTTACCTTTTAAACTCTGTCTCGAACTTCCTCAGCTGTGCTATAAAGCCAGAATTAGGAGACGCCACCGGTCGCTTACTCGTGACATGGTTCAACGCTTCAGATAGGCTCATACCACGCTTTTTCATTAGATATGCAACAACTATAGTAGCACTGCAATGTCAGACATAAACCTGATCAGTTTGTTTTTTGATCAACTGCATCTTTTGCTCTTTGAAATATATTGTCACTAGCTTCAGACACAGATGTTTGATTGTCCGAGGAATCAAAACCTCACAGGACAACATATTCAATCACCTGAAACATCATCTCTCAACTCAAATATTGGCATCAGTTTTTCTAGTGATCATTAGGTGGTTGTGTCAGTGCCAGCGAAAGCAACAAAAGAGTATTTAGATCTGATTTTGTTCGTATATATATGAATGTGGAAGAGGCTTTAGCGTTGTAAAGATGTATAACATTCAAACATTACCTCCTGGATCTTCCCACAACACAATGAACTAAAGCACCACCACCTTTCCTCTTAGCTTCATCGATGAATTCAAAGCATTCATCAAAATACTGTGAAATATTTGTGTCTTCTCTATCATGTACTATGTCAGTTGAACAATCAAGAAAGGAAAAAATCAGCTGGAAGCCTCAAATTCTTAACTTTTAAGAGAACTAAACTCATTCACTACGAATCAAAGTCTGCAACCAGCAAAATACAAGAGAACTATCCAATATGATGAAACAGGCATGTGTCATACTAACATGTATTCTACATATTCTCAAAAGCTAAATGTACACTTCTACACCCTCAACCACAGCTAATGACTGATCCAAAAAGAAAGGAGCATTTGACAATGCACGAAGATCATAAATTTGAAGTGAATGAGGGAAAATTTGAAAAGAAAAAGATTGATAAGAGTGAAGAGGTCTTACGATCAAGTATCTTGTAGACAAAATCATCCGGATAAATTTCGGGCAGGTTATACGCAAGGGTCAAAACATGTACGATTTTCAAGCTTTTCAAAGCATCCTTGTTGTAGGCAGCTCCAAGAGAACCCAAGTAGAGACCCTGAAATGTGACACACATAAAGAAGAAATGATTTAAGCTAGGAAGAACAAGATTTATAGGCAACAAATAAGGCTTAAACCAATCAATAACACAAAAGCTAATTCTAGCATTCATTACCTCTTCAATTTCGCTTGGTATATTGTCCCGTTTGATGCATTTGATAGGATCCTGTCCTTTAAATGTTGATGGTGAAAATTTTTCCTTATCAATTAGAGCAAATGGATCCATGCTGGAAAAAAACCTTCCAGAAAGGCCCTTTTTCTTGTCAAATTTTTGCTAGTGAAAAAAAGGAAAGACCATTAGATCAATCAAATCCTTTAGCTGCAGCAGCAGAGGCAAAAACCAATTGAAGCATGCTGTTAAAATTTCATCAACAATACACTCTGGTGAAAGTTGAAGATCCTATATAGTCAATGAAACAAAACCAGTACCCTCTTCTCTGTCTGTTTCAACTAACCTTAAAAGGCACAATTTTTACAAAACAAGAACAAATCTTCAAGTAAGACAAATGGAAAATGTATAATCCTAGAATTCCTTCATCATCATCATCATCAGGGAATATGTGAAATGCTGCCAACCCCAACCCCAACCCCAACCCATCCAACAAGAATGTAAAAACAGAAAAACACACCCAAAAAAGAAAAAAAGGGAATTGTACGGCTTCTAGTTGCAAGTATGCCCTTGATTTAGAATAAAAATTGAATCTTTCCCAAAGAAAAGCATCAAGAAACACAAACTAATCATCCACAGTTCAAATCATACAAATACAACCTCCAATACAGATCAAAGAACTGAATGCAACTGGGATAAGTAAATTCATGAAACCCAAAACAAACTAACGTTCCAAAACACAAAAAATGGAGCCATTACAGGACTTACCAGCCAAAATATTCATGCAGAAGAAGAAGTGGCTCCAGTTGTTGACTTCTGGCAGTTGCAGAGAAGAAGACTGATTATTTTTAGTGAAAAAACGTTGTGTACGTTCTTTGTATTGGCTGCTAATTTGTTTAATCGTATGAATTACAAGGAACCCGTCACTCATTTTTGTTTAGAATTCTTTTTGTCCTAACGACTACCTGCTCCAATCCAATGGAACTAGCTGACAGACGAGAGCCCAGAAATTCTTACCTATTTGATTTTTCTAAAGGTTCTCTGTTTTTTTATCCTTATAACTACCGGGCCTGGTTAAGCATTCTTTAATTCAGAATTTAATTCATAAAATTAATTTTTATTTTTCTTTCATTATGATTCTTTTTGAAATTCTTTTATTTATTAAAATCATTAGGTGAAGAGGGCAAATTATATTATATTCATATAAAGGAGACATTGCAACGTGTCCCTACTTTTTTTTTTATATAATAATTATATAATGTGACCTCCCTAATACTCAATTACTTTTTTTCCATAACTAATATATTCTTTCACATGTACATAGGACATAAAACAATATAATTTTAGGACTATTATATAAGCATTAGTAATTAACGAGAGGATTTTCGGTCTCCTTTTTCTACAATATATATATATATGACAATTAGGATTAAAAAGTCAAAATTTAAATTACAAATTAAAATATCTGAGAAGAAGGAATTGACTTACGGATTAGTCCTCTTACTTAGGATGATGAGTCTTAAGTTTGAGTTATATCGGGGTAACATAAAAAATAACAGATCACACGAAAACATTTAGGAATACATTTTTCAAAAAATGATAAAAAAATATTACTATACCAAAATAGTTTGAGATTTATGGATACTATCACACATTCATATTTACTATACCGAAACGGTCTTATAAACCACCAATAATTTATATGTTATGAGTACAAAAACGTTATTTTAGTTGTTCGTAAAAATGTGATTTCACTTTCATTCTTTCTTAATATATAATTTTCCAGCATTTAATTTTCGATAGTATTAAAATAAAGATATTTTAATAAAAATGGAGCAAAATAATAATTTAAAAGCCATAAATAATATTTGTATTGAAATTAAGGAAATCAATTTTAAAATAGGATTAAACCAGATTTCCTATTTAGAATCCAAAAAGAATTATTTGGATGTTTATAAATAATATGTCTAATTCCATATTTATTAAAAATAAGGATATCAGTTTTAAAATAGGATTAGAAGTACCAATTTCCTATTTAGAATTAAAAGATAATTAAAAAAATTAGGAAACTAGTATATTTAGCATAGTTGTAAATATAGTAATTTAGAATTAGAAAACTAGTTCCAATCTCACATCGAAAATTTACAAGTTTGGTTTCAATACATGTAATTATAAATACTCTTGTTTATACATCAATGAAAATATGCTTTATACAAAATTTCTTATCATATTTTGTCATGAGATCAGAGCAGGAAATATTTTCTTAGTCTCTTCTTTAATATTTTGTAATTGTATCAGGGCGGGTTTTGGTCTCACCCGGCGGTATATTCGGCTTTTATCTCACCCGATGGTATATCCGGTTTGTTCGCCATTTGGGTCTGTTTATCTGATCCGGCAGTATATCCGGTTTGTTCGCTCATAATTTGGGCATGTTTATATGATCCGGCTTGTTTGCCCATAGTCCAACGCCGGTAGCACTTAGTCTGACGGCAGCTTTGTTATTGTTGTCAAAATCGCCAATTAATTGTGGTTTCTGGTCGGTCGCGATTCAACCACGACATCTCGGCCTGATCGAGGTCAGCACTCAACGGCGGCGGTCAGGTTCTTCTCCAGTTTCGTTGGTTTTCTTTAGTTTTCTCTCAGTCGGCGGTGTTCTTGGGTTCTCGATCGGCGGTCAATCCAGCTTCGTTGGTTTCTTGGTTCGATTCCCAACAAAGATATTCCCAGTGTTCTTGGTAAGATTTTATTGCATCTTTCAGGTTTTCTTTTAGTCAAAAGAAAAAATAAAAAAAATACTGTCGTTGGTTGTCGGTGGTGATCCTTCTTTCCGGTTTTATTTTGTCATTGATTTGTTGATTTTCGATGTGATGCTGCTTCCCTAAGTTGCAGTTCCTGATCGGTGGATCTTCTCGATTTTTTCGTCGCAATTCATCCAACGGTGATTTCGTTTTTTTATCGCAGATTTTGCCTCTGCTTGCGGTTCCCCTTTTTTCGTTCACGGGTCTTCTTATCACTCATATGCAGCTCATGTGCAGTTTGATGGATTACTTTGCAAGTTGGGCATGTGTGATTTGCCTGTTCCAACTTGAGGGGGAGGGGCGGGGTGTGAAAAAAATTAAGAAACTATTATATTTAGCATAGTTATAAATATAGTAGTTTAGGATTAGGAAACTACTCCAATCCCACCTCGAAAACTTACAAGTTTGGTTTCAATACCTGTAATTATAAATACCCTTGTTTATACATCAATGAAAATATGCTTTGTACAAAAATTCCTTCTCATATTTTGTACATTTTTGACAAATGGCATGAAAACATTAGTTAAATGGCATGAGAACACTAGTTAGGGGAGAAACAAGGCAAATTCAAGAGGGCCAATGCATTAAATAAGTTGTTACTATTGAGTCAACATATTTAAGAGTATTACTCCTAGTTCTATGATATATTTTACCTATTGTTTATTTAATTATATTATTATTTTACTGTAATTTTGGCAGCCCGATAGTTGTTTTTGATTCTCCTTCCCTGATCTTTTGTCTAGGGTTCGTGTTCCAATCAAGAAACCTGACAAGTGTTTGATGAAAAGTCTTCATCATGCAGGGGAAGAATGTCCGCTCTGATTTTGGACTTAAGAAGGTAAAATCAAATCACATTGCTGATGTATATTCAATGCTAGATTAATCTTCCAGTTGTGTCTGTATGATCGGCTGGGTCTCAAGCCACACACAACATCTCTGAAAGCTGCTTTAGCCTTTCCTCCTCGTCATCATCGTCGTCTTAAAGTTGTTGAGATATTGGGATACTTCTGCAAAACACCTGAAGTCGGACTTATTAACTACTTCGTAGAAAATTGTGTTGCCCTCTAAAAAATTGTGATCGACACTCGCCCGCCGCAAAGGCTTTCTGGAATGGAGGTGGTCCCTAAGACAACAAAGTGCGAGGAGTGTGCATTCGCTAGATATATATTGCCAAACAGTAGCTCCAAGAACTAGTACCTTCACATATCCAATTGAGTATCTTTACTCCAGGAGGCTTCTCTGAATCTTATCTATCCGTTTATGAGTTTTTCTATTGCAAATTATATCATATCTTGTTATTATGGGTATCATGTGTTTAATTTGGTATTTCATTTTTCATTTTCTGATGCCGTTAGCATGTGTAAAGAAAACCCAATTCTCAATCCTCTAAAAAGTTTAACCAAGACGAGGAACTAACAGTATTCCATCCAATTACCAGTTTAAAAGTTTATAAGGATTGAACACGAAGTAACAAAATCACAAATAGCCAACTTTTTCGTCCATCATCAATACTAGTTTAGTTGGGCAGATTGATAAAGGTTACATATGATTATGGGGGTTACTAGTTACCGCGTCTCAGATAGAGATTTTAGTTTAAATTAAAACGTTAAAAAATAAGAAGTGAGGCGGTAACTAGTAAATCTTTATGTTTAGTCTTATTCTGGGCTTGTGCCAAAATAGTATTTAGAGGAAGAACAACAACTTGTGGTCAGGATTTTTGAGCTTCCAAATCATGTTCTTATTGTCCCTTTTCTTTCTCTTTTGCCGCTGCGTAATAATTATTTTCCTCCATACTAAATAAAATAATCTTAGTAATTATGACATCACCAATCTTTTGCAATAGTAATTTTAAAATAGCTTTTAAAATGTATTCTAATCTCATATCTAAATCATTAGTATGATCAAAGAAAGCATATTGAGTAATAAACCTTAGCGAATCAAAATTTAATTCTTAAAAAATATTATCAAAATGTAGAAAATAGAAAACAAAAATTATGTTCCATTGAAATTATACATATTACTAAACAAATCAAAAGTTATATTAAATATGTAAAATTATCAGTAAACAACCTTTCTTTCATTTTTCAAAATATTTACATTAAAAACTAGATTACGAAAACTTTTAAAGATCGACTCATCGTAATATATATATAATCATATTTGTTAGAATCAAAATAATACAATAAAGACGACTATTTTTTTCTAAGACATAGATGTTATATTATACTGATGTAGTATAAAGCAAACTAGTGAACAGTGGAATTGTCTGTCTTCTAATATGTATTATTAGAAGATGGAGGCAGAGGGTTGATATTTCTATAACAAGAATGCAAATTTTTCCAACAATTATTACATGAAGCTAATTATTTTGCTTGCTATGGAGATTTTTACAAATGCACGACAGATCTTCAGCAGTCTGCTGTTAATGGTGGTAAGATGGCCAGAAGGACACCTTCCTTGAATTTGAAGGACTTACCCCTCATTTGCAGCCTCAGAACCTGCAGTTCAAACAGATAATAAATAGTAACATCATCTGAGATTAAGCTTTTGGTTCAAATTCTTCCATCGAAATGACAATGAAGACAAAACCGCGATGAAAATAGTTAAAAGGGTCTATCAAAATGAGAATCATAACTGCACGATGTTGTTGTTTGGTTGTTGTCGATGCTATTTGGTTCAACTCAATAAAGCGAATAAAAATCAGTCGAAACAAGCAGTAGATTTATCCAGAAAACCAGTTCAGATCAGAGAATTACCTACCTTTCAGAGTTTTTTCGAAGTTCCTGAGCTGTGACATAAAACCAGAATTCGGAGATGCCACTGGTCTTTTACCTTTGACATGGTTCAGGGCTTGAGATAGGCTCATCCCGCGCTTTTTAATTAGGTAAGCAAGAACTATAGTAACGCTGAAATGATAAAAGGCATAAACTTGAGTTCATCTTTTTCTCATAGAAATAAATGCAAGCAAAACTTCAACAGCTTCAGATAAAGATGTTTGATAGGCCGAGTTCAAACAGCATGGATGAAATGAAACTCACAAGAGAAGATGTTCAATCAACTGAAGAAGTACAAAATGCAAAAGTTCAGACATTTTCCCATTCTGATTCTCATCATCACTAATCTTAAATCACATGTTGGTGACAGATTTTCTGTGGTTAAATATGATAGTTCATATGAATAATGAATGTGGACAAGATTATAGTGTTAAGATATATAACATCCAAACATTACCTCCGGGATTTTCCCACGAAGCAATGAACCAAAACACCACCACCTTTCTTCTTAGCTTCGTCAATGAATTCAAAGCAGTCATCAAAATATTGTGAAATATTTATGTCTTCTCTATCCGGTACTACATCAGTTCACCAACCCAGAAAAGAAAAACACAGAGAGAGAGAAAGAAACAATTAACTGGACGCCACAAATTTAAAGAAAAATGTAGATTCTACTAAGCTCCTCTATTGCATCAGCAAAATATAAGAGAATTATGCAGCAGAGATGAAAGGTAAATCAATAGCATTGATAGAATGATACAGCTGCCATGATATTCTTCTCCATACTATATATGCTCTAGCCTCAAAAGCTAAATGGACGTTTTGGATTGACTTTCTCCTCACCCAAACAGAAGTTAATGACAAAAGGAAATAATTGGCAATATACCAATATCATAAATTTGCCGAAATTCAGAACAATAGGACACTGGTGAGAGGTCTTACTATCAACTATCTTGTAGACAAAGTCATTTGCATGCACAGGAGGCAGGGAATTGGCAACCGTCAAAATATGTGTGATATTCAAACTTTGCAAAGCGCTCTTGTTGTTGGCAGCTCCAAGAGAACCCAAGTAGAGGCCCTGTGCTTGTGTATATATGACAGATAATGAAGGAATTATTTATGCAATAGGAAGAATAAGCTTTTTAGGCAACAAAAAAGTAAAACCAATCAAAAAAGGAAACTAACTACATCATTCATTACCTCTTCAATTTTGGATGGTATATTGTCTTCTCTGATGCATTTGGTCGCATACAGTGCACGCCATAAAGCCGAAAGACGTTCCTTATAGACATCCTCGAATCGATCCATTGTTGAAATAAGGAATTATCTTGATGTTTCCTGCTTCTTTTCTTTCTGGAAGGAACTATGGTTTCCAGTTTTTACCGATGTTTGCGGGAAGTTAAATGATTCAAATCATTTAGCAGCTTATATCTGTTTCCAGCTGCAGCAGATAGGCAAAACCAATTGAGGCATTCATAAATAAAAATTCCCACCAACAACAATACAATCTGATGAAAGACATAAGGGCTCTTGTCAACAAAACAACCTTCTTTTTCTCCGGCTGCTTCAACTAACCTTAAAAGCTACATTTACTAAAGAAAAATCAAAATCTTCATGATACTAAAACGAATTGGAAAAAGTAAAATCCTAGCATTCCTTCAGCATCAGAGAACATTTACTCATCCATCCCAAACTTTTCTGTTTGTTTATCTTAACTCTGCTTTTGCGACCAAGGTAATATCATGTAACTATGTTTTAAAAGGACACAAAATTTTCCAGAATTTCAGACAAGGAAAACTGATGCAAACTGCAACCAACCAATTCAAGAAGGTTAACGTAGAAAACAACACAGAGGCATCAAACTCGCACTATTCAATTACTTAACTGCAGTGTTTTTAGTATGACCTATCTCATCCACAAGAAAATTTCTACTAACAATGCAATCTTTTCAAAGTCAGCAACATCAAAACCAGTCAGCAGTCACAACTCAAATTACACAACCCCATCATTCATATTCCCAAAAATACATATCAAAGAAGGGAATGAAATACTTAGGGGTAATCAAATGTAAATAAATTGATGATTTCTTTTCTGGAGCATAACAACTGAAGAAAACCCAAAACGAAATAAAACTAAACAATCAAGAAACGAAAGGACAACAAATGCATGATCTTCACAACCAAAAAGATAATAATAATAATAAAGGGCCATGATGATTTAGGTGTACAACGACTTACCAGCTAGACTTTCATGCAGAATTTGGATCTCAATCAATAATACGCGTGAGAGATTTGTCTAGTCTTTGTTGACGATAGTTGGAGGGAAGAATGGCGAGAAAATTTCCCTATATAAATGTCTAAAATACTTTACTCTGGAAGGAAGGAAAGTAAGAGCTGACCACTAATTCTTGCTGTGTCACCACCTATTGTGGGCCTCATAGCTATGCACGAGTTTCTTCCCCCATTTCTCATCTTTCCATCCTCAATCTTTTAGTTGGGCTATTGGCCCACTACGAATTTTGCAGAATTACTATTATTATTAGGGATTTCGGAGATTTTTTTTTTTTTTTTGGGATAAAATTTAAATATTTAAAAAAGATTTTGGTTTTCCCCATAATTTCTCCTTCCTGTCAAATCACTGTACTTGGGGATGGTTTCAGTTGTGGATTTCCATAGAATGGACTGTTTCTTGGAATATATAAATTTCATTTCCGGCCCTTTTGACTTGCTCACATAGAATGAAGGAAAGATGATATTTTTAAGGGATTATAATCTTTTTGTTCAACCTTCAAAATCCATGGTAGTAGAGTTGTGGATTGACTGTTTGTTTTTGCCAGCAAATGTGTAGTTGCTTATCACCAATAGACATTTGGCTATGGTTCTAATTCCCACTTCTGTAAATCAATTTCTCTAGCAAAGCAAAGAATATCCTTTCGAATAAAGGGATCGTCTTGATCTTGATCTACAAGAATGAGTCTCAATCATAGTTGATGCTGCCTGTTTTATTACGTTTTTCAGACGCCCACATGGGAAAACGCCCATTAAAATTAATGTAAATCTAGTCAGCGAAGCTCAGGTCTTATCCACTTTCCATATTTTAATCGTTTGTTGAAGTGGCACTAGAGTGTGGTTTGGATTTTGGACCAATCCACTTTCCTGATAAGTCGTACGCGGCGGCCCTCCGGGGAACCCAATAAATTGTCAGCAACGTTCTCCATTCTCCACATTTTTTCTCTTTCTTTCACTCAAATGGCTCATTTTGTTCAATTGCTCTGTTGTTTTGCAGTTATCTGTTTTGTTACCATTACCAGTGCCAAAGAAGGACCCTTTTTGCCAAATTCTGCAGTTCTTCCTCTCATCAAAGATGTTTCCACAAATCAATATGTAGCTCAGATGTACATTGGAAATGATTCAAATGAACCATTGGCTGCTCCTTTGAAGCTTGTCATAGATCTAGGGGGTTTATTTTCTTGGATTGGTTATGCATCTTCATCCAACCACCCCTTTAGTTCTTGCTCGTTGCAATGCTCAATGGCGAGGGCTAGTGGGTGCATTAGGTCCAGTTGGGCAGGGAATGAAACTTGTACTCTTCAAACAGAAAATCACATCACAAAAATGGTCAGAAATGGAGAATTGACAGAAAGTGTCGTATCACTTCAAGTCAATGATGGTGTAAAGACTGGTTCTTTGGCAACAATTCCTCACTTTCTGATTTCATCTGCACCAGAATTACTACTCAGAGGCTTAGGAAATGATGTTAAAGGTGTGTTAGGCCTTGGAAACTCGAGAATATCTCTGCCATCTCAAGTTGCTGACACATTTGGTTTTCAGAGGAAGTTTTTTCTGTGTCTATCCTCATCAAAAGGGGTGGTTCTCTTGGGCGAAAGTACTTATCTTTCCCTTCCTAATTTTGATGCAGCAAATTCATTAGTGTACACACCCCTTAGTTTCATGGGAAGTAGTTACAACATTGAGGTGAAATCCATCAGAATCAATGGAAAGAAATTGGTTATGAAGGAAGCTTTGCTGATTGGGAATCAAGAACATGTTGGAGGAACCACAATCAGCACAACTGTTCCCTACACCACAATGGAAAGCACACTGTACCATAGATTTACAGAGGCCTACATCAGGGCTGCTATTGCTATGAATATGACCATGGCGTCTCCTGTGGCACCATTTGATGTCTGCTTTAGTTCAGAAAGGGTGGAGACAAAAGGGTTTGGGCCAAATGTGCCAGTTATTGATCTTGTCCTACAGAGTGAGATGGTGAAATGGAGAATTCATGGGAGGAATTCAATGATCCATGTGAGTGATAAGCTTACGTGCTTGGGATTCTTGGATGGAGGATTGAATTCGAAGGCTTCCATAGTTATTGGGAGTTATCAATTAGAGGACAAACTTTTGGAGTTCAATCTTGCAACTTCTATGCTTGGATTTTCTTCATCTTTGTTGAGTTTGGAACACAGAACTCGCTCTGGTTTTCAAACTATGCCCAATGATTCATAGTTCAGTTGTATTTTTTGTGTAGTCTTAGATAATATTAACTTAGAAACCATGTGCATTGTACAGTTTTTGGCTGACTGACAAGTGAAAGTTAACAGTTGTTCTTGCTTCACCTTATTCCAATCCGTACTAGTTCTTGAATTTCTGGTTCTTTTTTGTTGGATTTCTGTAGCTGAGTAGTTTCCTTCCAATCTTATCCATTTTACATACTTTAATGGAGTTTAATTGATGACTTTGGCTCCAGCATTCACCAATTTCTCATTAAGTTGGCTGACAGCAGAAGAGTTGGGCAACTTCGTTGACTTTAAATGTTTCTTTTCTTACAGTCTGCAATGTTGTATAAGCTGACCGTTGACTGTTTCATGAGTCAACCATCTTATTTGTAATGGTGTATTGATATAGATCTACTACACATCTATATAAGTAAAGAACTGCAGATCAAGGCATATTCAAAGTGTTAAAGCCACCATCTTCAATGGCTTCCAGCAAGCTCTTGTGCTGCTTTCTCTGCCCTCTTCTTTTCTTTGTTTACCTCTCCAATGCCCAGAATTCCTTTAGTCCCAAGGGAATTATCCTTCCAGTGACCAAAGATTTGTCCACTTCTCAATATCTTACAGAAATTAACCAAAGAACCCCTTTTGTTCCTGTGAAACTCAGCATCCATCTTGGTGGACAAACCTTGTGGGTAGACTGTGAACATGGCTTTGTCAGCTCAAGTTATCGGTCTGCCGTATGTGGTTCACCTGAATGTACAATTGCCAAGCCCAACACTTGTTATAACTGCACTTCCACCCCAACCCCAACTGCAGGCTGCAATCCGAACGCGTGTTTAAACACGCCGGAGAATCCTTTCATCAATACTTTGTATGATGGTGGCGAAATTGCTGTGGACGTGATATCGTTCCAATCCACAGATGGAGTCAATCCAGGAAGATTTGTCACTGTGCCTAACTTCATTTTCACTTGTGTTCCAACTTTTCTCACTGAAGGTCTTGCTAGTGGAGTTAAAGGCACTGCAGGTTTGGGAAGGAATGATATAGCTCTCCCTTCGCAACTCGCCCGAGTTTTTGGCTTTCCAAGAAAGTTTGCTATATGTTTAAGTTCTTCCACAAGTTCTAGAGGTGTTGTGATTCTTGGTGATGGCCCTTATGTGATGCTTCCCAACATTGATATCTCCAAGAATCTGATCTATACTCCATTGTTCATTAACAAAATTGGAACTGGATATGTCCCCTACTTGAATGAGTCTTCTTCTGAGTATTTCATTGGTGTCAAAGCTATTAACATCAATGGTAAAGCAGTTCCAATCAATAAGAAATTGTTGGGCATTGACAAGAATGGCTTTGGTGGAACCAAAATCAGCACAGGAAAGCCTTACACTGTCATGCAGACTTCAATTTACAATGCAGTTTCCAAGGCTTTTGCTGAAGCATTAGCTAATGTCACAAGGGTTGCTGCAGTGGCACCTTTTGGTACATGTTTCAGTGCTAAAAGCATTGGTAGCACGCGAGTTGGACCCGCGGTACCTCCCATTGATCTCATCTTGCAGACAAAAAAAGTGTTTTGGAGAATCTTTGGTGCAAATTCAATGGTGAAGGTGAACAATGATGCTATCTGCCTTGGTTTTGTGGATGGAGGTGCTGAGCCTATGACCTCAATTGTCATTGGAGGATATCAGATTGAGGACAACTTACTGCACTTTGACATTCCCAATTCAAGGCTTGGTTTCAGTTCTTCGCTCCTGTTTCGACAAACAAACTGCGCAAACTTCAACTTCACTTCGCGAGTGTAGTTTCCATTTACCTTGTTGTGCCTTCATTTCTTGAAATTACAATTGTTTGCAAAGAATAAAATGAATATTGATGAATAAAACTGAACCCATTGTTACATTATCTGTTCTGATCTTGACTGGTTCAAGCTTTTACTCATTAGCAGAAAGCAACAAATATGGTGTCATATTCAAGCTATGAACTGTCTTTAATGAATGGGATTGCTTGTGCCAATTGGTCAAAAACTGAGAGTAATCAAAGTCCATGTCCACCCTTCATTATTATGCTGTGTTTTTTGACTCAATATTGTCAATGATCTCTATTTAAAGCATCAAAGAAAGGAGAAGAGAACCATTCCAACCAATCATGCATCTTTCTAAGTTCTTTTTTCTTTTGCTAGCTTTCTTATCTTGTGAATTATCAACAGCTGGAGCTCAAAAAACTCTTGTTTTTGCATCCATAACTAAAGATCCCAGTTCTTCCCTTTATAGCATCACTCTTAATCTTCATGACCACTATGTCATTGATCTAACTGCTACGTTTCTGTGGTATATTTGCCCACTGCAACACCCTCTTGTGATCTGCAGATCACCTGAATGTTTGCAGGCGCAAACTTACCCGCCCGAATCTTGTATTCAAGGGTCTAAACAAGTGTTTTCCCTAGTACCATGTACTTGTATTGTCACACCTATAAATTCCATCACCAAATCATGTGCTTCGGCTCAATTGACCTACAAAAACTTCACTCTCATCTCAGTTAATAATGGCAGTGTTACATTCAGTGGAACTTATGTATCATGTGCTCCTCAAGAACTCCTGCAATCTCTGCCAAAAGGAGTGATTGGCATGGCTGGCCTTTCCAAGGCTCCTTTAGCTCTCTCTTCTCAGTTCACTCTTCCAAATCTTGGAATTGCTAGGAAGTTTGCAGTTTGTTTGCCAGACTCAGATGCAGCTCCTGGTGTGCTTTTCTTCGGGGATGGACCGTATAACCTGATGCCTCCAACGATTTTTGATGTAGCAAGTATTCTAGCTTACACTCCATTGTTGAAGATTCCCAAATCACCAGATTATTACATAGATGTCCAGGCGATTTCCATCGGTGGAAAGGCGATCAACACGCCAAGAAAGTCTCTAGCAGTTAACACATTAGGCCATCGTGGAGTGAAGCTCAGTACAGTTGTTCCATACACTACACTCAGAGCTGACATCTACAATTCCTTCATTGAAAGCTTCAAGAACTCAACTCAGGCTTTTCCTAGACTCAATCCAGTGAAGCCCTTTAGCATCTGTTACAATGCCACTGCAATAGGATTCAGTCGCGTCGGTTTGCATGTGCCTCCAATTGATTTGGAACTATCCAATGGAAAGAACTGGACAATATTTGGTGCAAACTCAATGAAGTTTATTGCTGAAGATACAGCCTGCCTGGCATTTCTAAATGGTGGGGTGATGGCTGATCAGGCAATTGTGATTGGATCATTCCAAATGGAGAACAACTTTCTGCTGTTTGATCTTGCCAACTCAAGACTAGGCTTCAGTTCTACCTTATTCTTCATTAGAACCACTTGCAGCAGCTTCAATTTCTCAAATCCACCTTGATTTCAGGAAAAAAAAAAAAAAAAAAAACTTTAGTTTTATGTCTAAATAAGGTTAGGTGCCTAAGATTCATAAGAACAGACAACAGCCTTTGTTCTCTATTCCGAGGTTATATCATGTTTTTCTGCAAATTTTTAGTTCCATGACGTATACTATTACTTCTAAATTAGGAACTAAACCTGTCATCCTTGAAATGGTTTCCTCTGAACTGCTCCAAACTACACTTCTTTATCCATTCCCCACTCAGTTTTATGTCAATTTTGTTGTGAAGATTGGCTATCAAATGAAAGAAACAGAATATGTACAAAAAGAGGAATCACTTAGCAAATGTTTCCTCGGGAGTTTGTCGGTTCGGGCTTGTCGTAAAACTACTAAATAGGTGGAAAATATTGTCAAAAACTTGTTGGTGAACAATGAAAGTTTGTTCACAAACCAAAAAATCTACCAGATTGTGCAGCAAACCTTGTATGTGTGAGAAAATGCATACTTTTGTTTGGGATGTGATATTGTGATGGTTTAACCCTTGCATTATTTGCCTACATGTATTAAGTTTATGGTAACATTCAAGAAGTGTGAAAGACCTTATTTTCAGGACAACACAATTGGGGGCTCTTATAATAACTATCTAACTCCAATCAGAACTTTGCACAATCTATAAGTGGATGAATCTCCAAGAAAACCAACCTAGATCCAACCACAAACTACCTGAATGCACTAAAAAGTTGTAAAAACTAAGTGGGATTGATCCATAACCAAGGCTCAACATGAAATCTTCACTTGAAAATCAGCAACCAGAACATGTTGTAGTGAATGATCAAGAAATGGGAGCTGCTGATAACACAAGAAGCAGTGGCAATGTGTTGAGGAAAAAGCCATCTCATGCGTTGTACCGAACTCTTTTTCGAAAGGCAAGAAGTGTTGTTAGATTCATACATGGTTATCATCTGTGTTTGTAGCAATACAGACAGTGAATTTTACCTCATGTATCTGATTAGCCCATCTGAAAAAGTGCAGGTTTTGGCTGAAGCATTAGGGAGCTTTATAATTGTGTTTTCCACATGTGCAATCCTTGCAAGCATAGAGTTGATGGGAATAAAAGGAGGGCTAATGGAATATGCAGCAACTGCAGCTCTAAGTGTGATCATTGTTGTTTTCGCCTTAGGCGAAATCTCTGGAGCTCATGTTAACCCTGCAGTTACAATATCATTTGCAATTGTTGGTTCATTTCCATGGTTTACGGTAACGATTTCGCGCACATTCGATCTACAAAAACCATTGTTACAGCTATCAGTCAAGAATGTGCTCTTCAAAATGCTTTCTGCAGGTACTATTGTATGTCTCAGCACAAATTGGAGGTTGTGTGTTGGGAAGTTTTGCAGGAAGCTTGATATATGGAACAAGACTGGAACTTCTGATGACAAAACCAATACAAGGATGGGGTGCTGCCTTCTCAGTAGAGTTCATTGCAACATCAATCCTTGTTTATTTAGCTGCATCCTTATCAAGTGATCCACAATCTGTAAGATAATTTCTGCTGCCAGATTCTTATTACTGTTGTTAAAGGGATACTTTCTCTTCGCGTTATTGAAACAATATTACAAACACGACTATTTGTTTGGAAACGGAAAATATAAAGTTCTTGGCTCAAATGGAGAATCTGCTAAAATTCTGGACACTGCAACAATGGAGGAGGGATCCTAACATCAGAATGATCCCAATTGTGCATTACTCACTAATATCATAGGCCTAAAAGTATGCAACTTTGCTAATAACTTTATATCAGCCAGATTAGAAACATGCTAACCAAAAAAAAAAAGTGATATTGTAACAGGCAGGACCATTATCTGGATTTGTGATTGGAGCAGCCATTGGACTTGGAGTAATAATCACAGGGTATAACCTCCTCCTCCTCCTCCGTCCGTACGGTATTACAAACACGACTCAAATTATGAACAAAACGGGAGGAGTAATTCAAAAGGGAACATAAAAAAAAAAAACAAGAAATTGCTTCCATGTTGAACTAATTCCATGCATCTTGTTGCTGTTGCAGGCCTGTTTCAGGAGGATCATTGAACCCTGCAAGATCACTAGGGCCTGCAATTGTGAGATGGGACTTTGATCAAATATGGATCTATCTTCTGGCTCCAACTTTAGGAGCCATTTTTGGTGGGACATTATATCGAGCACTTCGCCTTCAAGGCTGGGCTTGCCACCATACTCCCCCTCCTCCTGCTTCAAGATAAATCATTAAGAACAATTTCAAGAACTGCTTTGAAGTTCCCCAGTTATAGTAGCATATCATTAGAAGGAAATGATGATTAGGTTATGCCTTGTCCAAAAATTGTGATCACTATATAACTTGGGTATGAAACTTGATTCACACGCTACAACGTAAATTTAATTATCCTAATTATAAGCAATTTTATACTTATACTTGAATATTGATTTTGACATCGAAATACTAATATCGACTTTTACTGAATTTTACAAGTACGTGTGTGAATTTTGACTTTATCAAATGTGATTACAACTTAATAGTCAATCACAACACAAGATCAAAACAAAATCTCATTCTTACAAAATTGAAAATTTAGTATAGTTTCCAAATGTGAGGAATAGCTATGGTTACAAGATGATCTTTTTGGCCTAATTAGATTGTATAGTTGGGCCAAAATTTTAAGATTAATTTATGCCTAAACCAAAATTCCAAGTCCTAAATTTTGATTAATAGATGATGAGTCATTTTCGTTTAAAAAATAGGGTTTAGTGACAAATTTAGACATAAACGTTTAGTAATCGACAAATTTAGTGTTAAATTTTACTATTTAGAATACATTTAGTTCTAATAATCGTTTTTTATTAAAAAATATATTTAGAATTCACGATGACGTGTTAGTCCATGTAACATATATCACGTGTATTAAATCAATCCACATGCATCTACTAGTACAGGGTCGACAAATATGTGCACAAAAAAAACTATTACTAGCACTAAATATATTAAGAATATCAAAATTTAGGATTAAATTTGTCGACTATTAAACGTTCAAAATTAAATGTAATGATAAACTGTATTATAGGACTATTCTTGTAATATTTTCTAATTTTTTTTCCCGCACTTTTTTTATTGGTATTAAGAATTAGGGATAAAAATATTTTTTATATTAAAAAGTTAGAAACAAATTTTAATACTAGCAAAATGCTGACATTTTAAATAAATATTTTAAAAATGGGCACCATACATAAATAAGTTTCTTTTAAAATTTTTATTATGATATTTATATATTAAATTAATTAAAATTCAAATGTAAAATTAAATTTTACTAAGAAAATAAGGATTGTACATTCCTGCATGGGGTTTG
This sequence comes from Knoxia roxburghii, assembly GCA_030378225.1. Lineage (NCBI taxonomy): Eukaryota > Viridiplantae > Streptophyta > Magnoliopsida > Gentianales > Rubiaceae > Knoxia > Knoxia roxburghii. The sequence continues at coordinate 2,569,204 of CM059420.1, forward strand.
TACTAAGGTGGAAATTTTTTTAAAAAAATTATTGCACCAGCCATTTCTGCGTGAGTGAGGTCTTCATCCTCGGCAGGGTCACCACGCTGATCTTTTTGGACGTCAAATGATTTCCACAGCAAAAAAGCAGCACCAAGCGCGCCAGAGTTGGCGGGAAACCCACCAATGTCAGTCCAACGGCTACTGCGGTAAAACCGGTCCCCTTCAGCTTCCACTGCGGCCAATGTTTTAGTAACTGCGGTACCGATGATTTTCCTAGCTTCTTCCATCAACATCCTCTCAACTTCATTTGCTTCTGTAGAAAACAGAGCAGACATGTCTTCGTCTCCTTGCCCCCATTCAGAACCAACAACCTCAAGTAAATCGGGATCCCTTTCAAGAAATGGAGCCAGTGAGCCAGTGACAGCTTGGGAAAATACTTTTTCTTGTCATCCTCCGCCATGATTGAGATTCTACTCCTCCAAAGAAGTTAATACGGATAAGAATCAATGAAAATTCTGTGTAAAATGTGCTCTTCATTGAAATGGATCTCAATCATGGCGGAGTAGAATCTTACACAGAATTTTAAATGGATCGATTATCTTCATCAAGATTGTAGTTCTTGATTGAGTTGTTTTCTTTACTTGTAAACGTGCAGATTGAAGTACCCTTTAGGAATCATCCTGATGGATTGATGGATGGAAAAGTTGGCTATTTGTGGGCTTGTTACTTCGTGGACAATCATATTGGTGTTGAACCCATTTCAACTTCTAAATTGGTAATTGCATTAAGGCTGTAATATTGAACTTTTGGTTTCTTTATTAACAATGTCCTGTTTTGTATGCCTTGGTTTTGATGGATTGATGAATGGAAAAGTTGGCTATTTTTTGGGCTTGTTACTTCTTGTTCAATCATTATGTCCTGTTTTGAATGCCTTAAAGTTGTCTATTTGTGGGGTTTGTTACTTCGTGGATTAAGGCTGCAACATGGAATGGAACTTATGTGTTTGCGTGCTGAACTGAACTATTTCTTGTTGCTTCCAACGTAGCCACGAGTTCATCATTCGTAATCTTAAGAGTAGAAATTGTTCTTTTCAGATTTTCCACTGCCTCATCAGTTTCATCATGGCCTCTTCTTTGCAACTCCATCTCTAATAATCTTCTAATGTCCAATATCTTCTGGTTTAATTCATCACCAACTTTTGACATCTCTGATGACAACTTATCCTTCTGTACTCTTAATGAGCTTAACTCCTGCTGAGTAGATTTATTCAATATCTGTTCCTCTTCTAGTCTTAGACTCATATTAGACAACTTTTCGCCTTCACCCTTCAATTAGACACCCAACTGCTTTATTTCTGATTCATGTGTAACTTGAAATGTAGCTAAAGCTCTACTTTTCTCCTGAAGTACCATTGCTTTGAATTTCTTGTTTAGATACAATGACATTTCGTGTTGGGCTTCCATTTGATCGATTTTTCACCAAACCTTTATTCAGATCTCTTTAGGTGCCCTCTTCTTATCAGACATGTTCTTCCATTCTTCACCTAAAATCTTTGCAACCTCCAAAACATTTTTGTTCTCTGCCAGCAGAGTTGGGCACCTCTCATTTGAATACAGAAAGAAAGCTGACAAAGGTTGCTTTGGTTTCAATGGATCTTTCTCCTTCTTGTTCTTTTTGTTATCTTTATCTTTCTCTGCTTCTTGTCTGAACAGCATGTACTGTTCAAGCAACTCCATAGCTGTCTTTTGCTTTTGCTCTTCTTGCAGAAGCCTTATTGCTTCATTCTCTCGCTTCTCATTTCCAACAATTTTCAAGTAAGCTTCCTTTTCAGCTTGGTACTTTTCCTCATAAGGCTTCTTCTCTTCAGGGCTAATGGTCTTCCATTTTGCCCCCAACAGATTTTATGTTTCCTTAAAATCTGCTTCTGGATTTGTTTAGATACACTGTCATGTTGAATATTTTCCTTTCTTTAACTTACAAATGCTCCGTTTGTATGCCTTAGTCCTGATGGATTCATGGACGGAAAAGTTGGCTATTTGTGGTCTTGTTACTTTGTGTTCAATCATTATGACTATCAACCCGTTTCAACTTCTAAACTAGTAATCGGATTAAGGCCTGCAATATTGAACTTTTTCCTTTGTTTAACTGTTTGGAATGCTTGTTACAGGAGAGTTTGATTGTAGAAATCTTTAAGAATGGACGAAAGTTGGGAAGGAAAAGTCAAGATGGATGTCCATTGATGTTTAAGACAAAGGGCAAGATGGAGTGGGGCGCAGCTTATGGGCTAGCTGGAATTCTGTTCGTTCTTATGAAATGCAAGAAGCTTCTGAAAGAAGATCAAAAGGATGACATCAAGGAAACTCTTCATTACCTGATGAACAATATTGACTCGCTTGACCTCCCCGTGACTTAGCATTGTGGATTTTCTGGACTTGCGCTGTTATTTGTCCAAGCTCATCTGGTAACACTACTATTTATTAGTATCGGTAATTATATATAATATATATATATATATAAAGATCTATATAACATGTTTATGTTTATATTTTCAGTGTTTTGAGGACAAAGCTTTCTTGGAAATGGCAGAAAATTTAGCAAAGAATATCATATGGGAACGTGGACTTGTGAGACTTGTGAGAGACGTCGGATTATATGATGGGACCAGTGGAAACGCTTATGTTTTCTGCCGACTGTACAACTTGACTAAAAACCGTCTATATCTCTACATGGCCAGGTCGTATGCTTACTTCTTGTGTTTTAGAAGTCAGATGCTCATCTCTGCAGGGAAGATGCGTGGTGGTGGAGATCAGCCCAACTCTCTTTTTCAAGGTTTTGGGAGCGTGACTCGTCTGTTCCTCGACATCATCTACCTTGAACCCAAGATTGAATCCACAACCAAAGATTATTTTGCTCTATCTAGTGATTTGTTCATGTAGTTCTAATACTCTGGGTAGCATTGTCTTGGGGTTTAAACTTTAAAGAGTTGATAATGGATGTAATACTGTTGGTTCTTTATCTTGGTTAAACTATTAGAGAGATTGAGAATTGGATGTAATAATGTTGGTACCTTTGTCTTGGTTAAACTTTTACAGAATTGAGAATTGGCTTTTGTTTACACATGTTAACATAACATCATCAGAAAATGAAATACCAAATTAAACACATGATAACATCAACTCATAAAAGGATATCAGATAAGATTCAGAGAAGCCTTCTGGAGTAAAGATACTCAATTGGATATGTGAAGGTACTAGTTCTTGGAGCTGCGGTTTGGCAATATATGCTGCCAGTGCAGCCACCTGCAGGTGCTTTCTCTGAGGGACAACCTCGAATCCAGAAAGCCACCGCGGCGGGCGAGTGTCGATCACAATTCTTTCAAGGGCAACACAATTTTCTACCAAGTAGTTAATAAGTCTGAGTTCAGGTGTTTGGCAGAAGTATCCCCATATCTCAACAACTTTAAGACGATGATGAGGAGGAGGAGGAGGAGAAGGAGGAAGAAAGGCTAAAGCTTTCAGAGATGTTGTGTGTGTCTCCAGACCCATCCAAACATTCGAACACAACTGGAAAAACAAGAAGATATGAAGATTAATGCTAGCATTGAATACACAGTACTAGGATTCATTAACTGACATTATATTTATGATAATACCTGCACGACAAGCTTCTCCAAGCTGGGGCAAGCCCTTATGAAACAAATAAGTTCATCCAAATTACTATCATCTATTCCACAACTAACAACAGTTAGTTGCTTCAGTTCAGTTAATTGAGGAAGGGCAGAATCCATAGCTGTTCCCGGTCCCTGAGATAGTCAAAGCAAACAAAAATAGCAAACGCAAATTAGCCCAACAGTTCATACTTGGCTATAAGTATACTAAAATAGGAACTAGACTCACCAGTACTATATGAGTCTTGACTTTTAAGGTAAGAACTTGCAGTTTGGTCAGGCAGGAAGAAAGCAAGGAAATAGCAGAGCTGACAAAGGATGATACGTGCAATTCGCCGATACATACGTCCACCAGCATAGGGACATTCTTGAGCATCAGCCTGTCCCCTTGAGTAACTTTAAGTGAAACTATATTTGTATCACATATAGTGAGGGATTTCAGGTAATGAGTACAAATTATCTCCAGATGTTTCAAAGCAAGAGATTGACCACGGACTTCCAACCGGGATAGACGTGAAGAGCATTTCACAGCCAGATGTTCAAGAAAAGGGCAATTTTTCAAGAAAAACTTGAGGTCTTGGTCAGACACATTTACATTCGTAAATGTCAGTGCCTTAAGGAAGTTAAGACCGGAGAGCACATCAGAATTGATGCTCGACGGGTCCAGGAGGTAATCAGGAAATCTATAAATGTGGTGGGGATAACATGAATTTGACCGATTGGAAAAGTTCAAATCCATTCTTTGTACTCTCCTTGAAAATGCATATTGAATCCACTTGCTAATGTCATTTTGCAAGTCTTTATCTAAATCAATGCGAAGTCTGAACATATCCAAAGCCATGGCTTTGTGAGATTGCAGCACCTTGTCCACCCAATTAACATACTTGCAATGATTGCTCCGACGTAAATCATAATACTCTATTACACACTTTCTTTCCACCCCTTTACAATCTTTTGCACCATCAAAATCAAGTCGAGAAACAAACATCCAAAGATCTATCCAACGTTTAGACAAAACACTTGTTCTAGCAGCATCTTCAAGCGGCAAAAGAGAAAGAATGCAGACAAGAACATCATTTGGCAGCTCACTAATCCTGTCCACAAGCTGCTCCTCTTCTTCTGCACACTATTTGGCACAAGCCCAGAATAAGAATAAACAGTTAGAACCCTTTATTAATCTGCCCAAGTTATCAAACTCATCAACAACATACATCAGCAATGTGATTTGATTTTACCTTCCTAAGTCCAAAATCAGAGCTGACATTCTTCTCAGTCATGATGAAGAGTTTTCAGCAAGTTTTAGTTGCTTCGTTCCAATCAAGAAAACGAAACCAGGGAAGGAGAATCAAAGACAGCCAAAGAGCTATTTCGACCTGCCAAAATTACAGTAAAATAATAATATAATCAAATAAATAAACTAATTTTGTTGATCAAATATTGTGGCCAAAGAAATAGGAACTTAAACTAGAGCTCTTACCCGTGCAGAACAAGCCTTCGTTTGTGTGTGCTGACAAAATATGGAATTGGACATATTTATAAACATCCAAATAATTCTTTTTCAATTCTAAATAGGAAATTGGTTCTTCTAATCCTATTTTAAAACTGATTTCCTTTTTTTTTTAATAAATATGGAATTAGACATATTTATAAGCATCCAAATAATTCTTTTTGGATTCTAAATAGAAAATCTGTTCTAATCCTATTTTAAAATTGATTTCCTAAATTTTAATAACTAATAATAATATAAATTTTTATTTTTATTTATCGTTTTTAAATTATTATTTTGTCTCATGTCTTTATTTTAATAAAAAAATGATATGTAATACTATCGAAAATTAAGGAGGTGCTTGGTTCAGAGTTAGTAATGAGACCCTTGCGCAACCCAGTAACTCAGCCCTTGGCACCCATAACCTCAACCACCACCATCTCCTTCACTTACCTGCCCTCCCATCCCTCTTTGAAACCCCTTCCTCCTTCTTCTCTTGGTCTATTCTCCAAATTCCAGACCATCATTTTTTTTCTTAAAATCAAACACACATTTCTTCCTAAAATTAGGAATCAAACACATCTCCAAATACAAATAAATACCCAATTAAAGACATAATTGCAAATTTTAATTTAGATAGAAACTTAAGAAAATAAAATGGAAAAAAGAAATCTGGGCAGAGCATGACAATGTTGAAACTTCCCGTTTCTTTCTTCAATTTCGACTGAGAACCCCATGATTAGAGTCTCCCATGGCTATACCATCTCTCTTCCTCGCTGGAATAAATGGAAAAATTTTAGTGATTTCTGCCCGCTTATTCTTCTTCCTTGTCTGTCTGCTTCAAAACAAAGATCTCTAAAAGATTTTGTTGGAGTTTTGGGCATTGGGTAGAGCTCAGTTCGAACTTTGATAAACCCTACTAGCGCTACAACAATGGCGAGCATTTTTCGATTAATATTCCTCGCCGGTGCAATTTTGTACCTTGCAATTCTCTGCCACTCGTTCTCACCGAAAAACCCCACAGATCGCCGGATCTGCCTCCGAAAATAGTGGTAGGTCAATCGGTAGTCTCTCCTCATTCTTCGTACACTGCAACTGGATAGGTCGTCGGTAGCCCTCCTCCTCCGTTTGCGCAGTTCAGTTCAAAGATGAAGATGACCTCAGGGGAAGGAACAACAATGAGAATCAATCCTCCCAATTTTAAGAGGAATGAGTCATTCTTCCATACTTGGGTTTGGATTACTATTCTGAAACCCAAATTCATAAACCAAGCAACAAGAATAAGTTTGAAAGCCATTGATCCAATCCCAAACCCACCAACCAAGCAGGCCCTAAATGGTAGAAAAATTAGTTACGGGCTATGGCAATTTGGGCAGAAAAAGGGATGCACAGTCTAATTAAATGGGTCATACTATTCCGGCGAGATAATACGACCAGTCAATCATATTATTCCGGCAAAAAATTAAATGGGCTTGTAAAGCTACAAGAAAAATTTTGTGGCTGATTATTTGGCCTCAATGACGCTGAGAGGGACAGTAGGTGTGACAAGGTTGGGAGACTCTCAAGAGGGAATGCGAAATTGGCTTCAACATGATATCGTGGGAGTTTTATATCTTTTAAATGTAGTTGTTTAAGTCTCAAGCTTGGCCTTCTTTTTTGTATTCGAGAAAAAAAAAAAAAAAAAAAAAACTAACTCGATTTATCGTCCTATCATCAAATTTGTCAAAATTTGTTAAATATTTACTTTCTCAATTTATATTATTAAAGATACAAAATGTAATATAGTTTGGACAAAAAATATAGACTAATTTTGAAAATTATATATTAAAAAAGAATGAAATTGAAATCACTATAATAAGTATTGAGTTCGATCATGTTAAACTACGATTTCTTTTTTTGTACGAAAAAAAAATCACTTATTTTACAAAGAACAAAATAACATTTTGATCTTATTAAAACAATACCCGTTCCAATAGTTCTGCCGTTTCAATCATAGTCCTTTTTTGTGGAATTAATGCCTCCCTCATATTTCATAATAATAATTTTATTCACGTTTAATATTTTTAGTTTGTATAAAATATAACCTACATTAAATATTTATACTTATATTTTTTTATTTATAACGTTATATTTTAATTATTAATTATATGAAAATCATGTATAATTATATTAATTTAGATTTTGAAAATAAAACGAAATTAATATTTAAGAAAAGAAACGCCATAGAATGCAATTTCATTCGACTGGATTACTCTGAACGTCCCCGTCGTCCAACTTGCTTTGGCCTTTTTTTTTTTCCTTCTAATTTTCTTCTTGATGTTACCCCTCACTCAATCAAAGTGAATCTCCTTTTTTTTTTTTTTTTCTTTTTAATGGTGACAGAATAATTATAATAAAACTCAGTAGATTAGTCAAAGTTTGGTTTTTAAAACCATCATTTGTTGCTTTGACGAAATCGCCCTCCAATTATCCTAATATACCTTTTCTCCGGAAATAATAGTATTGTTTATTAAAATCATTACGCGATGAAAGTAGTATGATTAAAAGAGTTTGATTTCATAAGATTGAGATCCATTACAGATCCAAAATTATTTAAAAAATTACAGAATTTTTTTTCTCCTTTCCAGACGATTGAAAAAAAAAAAAAAAAAGTTCATATATTCAAGATCATTGCATATTTACAAAATATCATTGTGATTCATCCCATTTCATTAGATCTCGAATTTTTTAAAAAATTAAAATTTAGTAATATAGGTTCAAAAGGTGAAATACGATAGAAGTTCGTATTCAGGGAGAGTTATAGTCAAAAATATTTTAAAATTCCTCCCAATGGAGGGGGCTTTATTTAAATAATTGAAGGGTTTTTTGTTTGAAGCTTTGTTGCAGACGAATGTTTTTTGGTAAGAATGAAATGATAGTGATTGGATGCTTTCATACATATAGTGAGACAACACGAATTCTATCCCGGATTTGTTGTTGTTGGATTTCATTAGTAATTTTCCACCAACATTTTAATTTTCATTCCTCAAATAAAAAATGTTTTATTAACGTATTTTAACGTAATCGTGATCTTGAATAATTTATTTTATAAAATTTGTTTGATTTTGACTACAATTTAACAATCACAAACATTTGTAATGGTACACAAATTTAAAATTAACTCATCTTCATATTGATAAAGAGAGCCCAAGATTAAAAAATAATGAACAGTTAAAATTAATAATGAAAATCTGTTAAATTTTAAATTTTTTAAATATACACGTATTCAACTAAAAAACGACCTAATTTTACATAATTTCACGAATTAAATTGTTTATAAGGGATGAAAAAGTAAAAACTCTTTCAAATAAATAATATATAAATCAAGATTCAAGAATCATTCAATTAGTGGAACATTATTAATTATTAATATTTTTGGGGGGGGGTGTTTGGCGTAAAAATGTCACTAGTTGAGTCCTAGACCATAAAATACGGAATTATTCGGGTATGGCATGGATCTGACTAGGATTGCCACTTAGTATACACTTGATTGAGACATTAATTTTTCCCAACTTGCCAAAACTGTTCCTTAATTCCAAGACCGAGGCACGTCCAATGCAAATAAACATATTTATTTAATACTCCCTTATTCTATGTACCACGTAATAATACGCTTTTTTTTTTTTTTTGGGTTTTAAGAAAATTATATATATATATATATCCTCACATTCTGATTGATTATTCAAATTCAAATATATTTATTTTAAATAAAAAAATATCAATCATTAAATTACAACTTATTTTTGTGATAATAGGCTTTAAAAAGTACTTCTTTCGTAAATAAAATATGTTATAAATTTTCAAGACATATATATATATATATTTTTTTTCAATTTTATCATTATAATTATATTTATTAAGAGAAATATGGTGAGCCTAATAAATTTTAGATGAATAAAGTTTTAGTTATTATTACAGTCAGTTTCGTTAAGATTTTAGCATTAAACTGCCCTTATTGAATAATATAATTTTAATATGATACAAAATATATATTTTTCGAAAAAAAACTATAATAAACTAAAAATAAAAATAACATTATTTTTCAAACTAAACAAACCATTGATCGTTAATTTGTGTAAATAATTTGAAATATCTTATAAAATAATTACAGAAGGAATATATTGTCCTATCAATTCAATAAAACATATATATATATATATATTCCTACCAATTCATGTAAAGGAATAAAAAAATATTTAATTTTAATAATAACAATAATTAGTGGTGAGTTTGCGAATGGGATTCGTGGTTCAGCACATAGATTAGATCATCAATCCACGGGTTTGGAAAATTATAATATTGGAAAAATAAAAGGTAGTACTAATTTGTCTGCTTTTTTAATTTTGGTTTCCGGGGCAGCCCAAAGAGATTCGTCCGCTGTTTTAGAGAATTTTAGAATATTCAACTCAATGATGAAACTTGAAAGGTTTTGAGCCAGTCTATGGGACTGAGATATTACACAAAGTGTTTCGATTAGGTGACCTGACGGACAATCATCATGCTTCACAGCCAAAACTTTATGCCGATAGTTCACTGCGATTGACCACAACTATTGTTCGACCAGCCACATTGAACTGCTATTTCTTATGTTCAGTCATGCATGTCCCCATGGAAATTGGTGTACAATCAAAACTCTATATATTTTTGGTGAAAAAATTACATACCTCCGTGTTTTTGTCTCTATTGTGGCCTTATTCCCCCATTTTCTGCTTGAATCTTCATTGTCGGCCAGCGAAGAATTTTTTTCTTTGTTAAGAAAAGGAGAACAATGAAGAAGGGAGAAGGGAGGGAGGAGAGAGGTAGAGACGGGGGCGAGAGAGAATGTAAGGTGAGAAAGTGAAGGAAATAAAGATATTCGGTAATTGAGAGCGGTAACTAGTAAAGGAAAAGACAATATTTAGTAGTTCACTATCAAATTTCAGATTTCTTTAAAAAATTCAATCGTGACCTTTCAAACTTCAATTTTCAACATTTATAATCTCAACACTTCAACATTTAACATTTCGTCTTAATATAGAAGATAAACTCGAAAATAATGAAAGAAACATATTTTCAACAAAAGAATAGAGTACCTAGCTAATTACTTCTAATTCAAAAGGGGGGGGGGGGGGGGGGGGGGTTGCAAAAATTGGATGCCTCTACCAAAGCCAACAATTCCATGTTGGAGGAAAGATCAAATGTTAGGAAATTTCTTTCTATTCCTTTTTGTTGGTTTTGAAAATGGAAGTTTCATTGTGAGAAAACGAGGAAGCCAAACAAATAACCTCAACACTTTCGATGGTTTCCTCAATAGGTAAAAGGATCTTAAATGGAACAAGTAATTCGAGTAAAACATTCCAATTTGAAGGATTACTAGGTTACTAGCCTTGTAGGAATGGAAGGATAATACAAAGAACATTCGGTTTACATTTCACACAATAATTAGAAGAGAAACGATTATATTAGTAAACGGTTTACTCCCTGTAAAGAATCTATATCTTTAAAATTATATGAAATCTTCATCTTGCATCTTATGATTAATAACGAACAATCGATTTTAATAAAAACGTATCATTTTAATGATTCTAAAATTTATAAGATGTCACGGAGTATTCACTTAATTCCCTTTAGTGCTTGCTCGAATGTTATTAAAAATGGATTACTTGTACACTACTATCCTTGTGGCACTTCGAGACTAGCCAAATCAGCTCTTTGAATTGTTTTAAGACTTACAAACCTACCAAAATTTACCGTGATTTATGTAAATAACGTTAGATATACTTTTAAAAGACATAACCCTTATTACTTAATCTAACAATAATTAATATAACTACTCTTTCATTTCCTTTGTTATGGGATGATATTTGACATACAATAAATTTCAAGAAGAAATATCTAAAATTGGGATTAAATAATAATTTTATTACAAAACTTTTGATAGTGTTTAAGGAAAAAAAAATATCGAAATTTATTGGTGCCAAAAAAAAAAAAAAAAAAGATGACGTGGCACAGACACACACTCAATCAGTCCATTGGTTTAATCTTGTCCATAATTTGCCAACTCCATCGCCACCCTTGGTTTCACACCTTTTCATCCCAGAGATTCCATCAGATGATAATCATACTCAATCGTGTCCGTTCAAAATTTCTCACCAATACGTCCTCCGTAGGTCCCACCTAACGCAATCCAAGCACACGGGAATCATCGCCGCCCATCTCCCTGGTCCCCACTTCACATGCCTGCCCTCTCCCCCATTGGATATTTCCCCTCACTCTATTATTTATTTATTTTATTTCCTCGATTCATAATTACGAATTCACGAAAATACCCTCGGACATTGTTCTATATATACAAAGCTTCCACCTTGCAAAATCATCCGCATTTCATGTCCAAACCTTCTCGATTCTAGAGAGAGAAACTATATCATTTTGTTTTCTTCTTCCTCTGTTCTTCTCAGTTTTAGAGAGAGAATTAATTAAAAATTTTTGAATTTTTTTGTTTAGTAATCGAATATGTTGGGAGTATTTAGCAGTGCGATAGTGTCGCCGCCGGATGAGCTGGTGGCAGCCGGCAGCCGGACGCCGTCCCCGAAGATCACCGCCGCTGCTCTGGTGAACCGGTTCTTACAAACCAATTCCTCGGCGGTGTCGCTTCAGATCGGCGATCACGCTCAGTTAGCATATACTCACCATAACGAGTCTCCTTTACTGCCCAGGTAATCAATCGTAATTACCTGAAGTACAAACCGAATCCGAATTTTCATTTTTAGTCAAAAACACAGTGGTAATTATGACTTAGAAGTGATCTGGGCCGTACATCAAGGAGATGAATTATGATGATGATGATGATGGTGATGATGGGGGCTGGATAGTTGCATGGTTATGCATGGGATTTTACTGCAGTAAATTATTGATAATTGCGAAATAATCAATTTTAACTTAAAGGTAAAATCTGAAATTGGCTATCGATCGGGTGTTTATTTACGGTAAAATCACTGTTTTAATTTGGATCAATTAATGAGTAATTTACTACTTAAGTTAATTTGCCGTAACTTTTTACTGAGTAATTTTTTACCTGCTTGTATGTATGATGAAAATATTTTTAGAAAATTAAAAAAAAAAGGTTACTCGATATTTTAAAACCATTCTGACAATCATATGACAGATTCCTTAATTTTTTCCAAACTCGGGAAAATTTTTATTTTTTTTGTCTTAAATTAATTGTTTAAGTGACATTTATCTTAATATTAATCCGTTAATTTAGGAAAAAGGAAATAAGGACATGAAGTGATAAATTTAATTTAGGAGTACCAATCTTGGATCAGGTAATAATATTTTTTCTGTCTTAAATTAGTTATATAAATTTAATTTATTAATATTAGAAAATACGTATGATTTAACTCGTGATTATGTTTCCGAAGCTGCTATTTATTTCTTACTAATAATAGAACGGTTAGTTTCAAGGTGGTAAATTTTTTAAAAAAAAATGTTACTTTCATGGAAATTGGTGATATATTATTTGGCATCCAATTTTGGAATTGGACAAATAGTTTCCTTGCATGCCTGCCACGTGTCATTTTTATATAATTTAAGCTTTTACTCTTTTTCAGTAAAAGAAAAATAAAATTTATATTTTCAATTTCGGAAAATACCAGTAGTTATTTTGTCCTTTTGTTTTTTCCCCCTTAAATGATTGTGGAGACAGAGAGCAAGGGGGAAAAAAATCTGAATAAATTATTTATTTAATGTTTTATTTTTCCAATATATTTTAAAAAAATTTACAAACGGTACATTTCGTGTAAATTTTCTTAATTCCACACTAATTTTTCTTATTAATGAAAACCACCTAATTTTAATTATAATAATATTAATTAATTTCCCGAACAATAAATATGAGTATATATTTATTAATTTGGTCAAATAGTAGTCTATTAAATTGACTTGGTCGCCCTCCTGACTGCCACGTTATACTGTTGAATTGCAACTTGCATCTTATCCTACACACGTGGGCCCTACAACCCACGACCCGGTGAAGCCACTAGAATCCGCCTTTGGGATCCACCATTCACCTCGTTACTTTTACACCAATGATTCCATTTAAACCCATTTCTAACACGGCAACCCGATTTATCCAATCGGGCCCTCATTATTTTCTTAATTTTATCATATTTATGATGATTCGATCTGCCGTTTGTTATTAATGATAATTGCAGTTTTCATTAAATAATCTAAGATTCAGAATTATTTATTTATGAGCTTACGTTTCTTGATTGTGATGGATTGCGTGTGTTGATGGGGACGGTTCATCTACATTTCCACCATTTCCACAAGTGGGCTGTGGAAAAATGAATAAATATAAGCAAGAATGATCAAGTTGTTGAAGTTAGAGTTGAAAGTGAATCTTTGCTTGCTTCTTGGAATATTAGTTGCTAATTTCGCGTAGTTTAATGATGATCTTGAAAACGTTGTCATTTTGGAGTGATTTAAGTGACTTTGGTTGGTTGGTGGTGAAAATGGCAGATCATTTGCCGTGAAGGACGATATATTTTGCTTGTTTGAAGGAGCCCTTGATAACTTAGGGAGTCTGAAGCAACAGTATGGGCTTTCAAAGTCGGCAAATGAGGTAGTTTTGATGATTGAGGCATACAAAGCGCTTCGAGATAGGGCACCCTACCCTCCAAACCATGTTGTTGGCCACCTAGAAGGGAATTTTGCATTTATAGTCTTTGACAAGGCTACTTCCACCTTGTTTGTGGCTACTGTGAGTAATTAATTTAATTTAATGAATCTTCTGGGATGAATGAATGGATTGTTCTTGATTTCTCACCTAACAATTTGGCAACTGTTGAAGAATTAAAATATTGATTAGGTGATGAGCCTAATTTGTCTGACAAAAATTGTGGTTGGTGATGGCTATGTATGACAGGATCAATTGGCTAAGGTTCCTCTTTATTGGGGAATCACTGCTGATGGATGTGTAGCCTTTGCTGATGATGCTGACTTGCTTAAGGGCGCTTGTGGCAAGTCCCTTGCATCTTTCCCACAAGGTATAATACTTCTTTTTGTCCTTTCGTAGTACAATTTTAGTTCAACAAACAAAATTTTAACAAATGATATCGAACCCTAATCCTAGAATACTCGAATGTTACACAAAAAGCGATACAGAGGCTTTGCGATAAGTTTCTTGATGTTATATAGACAAATTTTCATGTCCAGAAGCTCACTACAGATGTCACAAAACTAAATGAGTTGGTTTTCTGGTTCAGGATGCTTCTACTCCACAGTTTATGGTGAGCTGAGAAGCTATGAGAATCCAAAGAACAAAATAACTGCTGTTCCGGCAACAGAGGAAGAGATATGGGGAGCAAAATTCATGGTAATTAATTAATCAATCAATCACTTTTGTTCATATGGTGGGGGTGGGGGCCTGCATTTAGTGGGATTATGAAGATGGATGACTTCTTCTTGTGGGGTTTCTTTGATGATTCGCCATAGACTTTTGCTTTGATCATTACTATCAACAGTGAATCTTGATGATGATTTTGTGTTTTTGTGGGCTTTTTTGGTGATATTTTCCTGCATTTCAGGTGGAAGGGCCGTCAGTTCTTGCAGCCACAAAATAGATAAGAAGATGACTTGGATCGATGGTGACAAAAGAAGTAAATTATTGGGTTTTTTTTTTTCTTTTTTGGGATATATTAGAAGTTGTTCTTGAATGAAAGAGTGAGTGAGTGAGGATGGAAATGCTGAAATGGTGTTTTTAGGGCCAAATGTTGCCTTTTTCTTTTTTTTTTTTTTGGATCTTTTTCCATATTTTGTACAGTTCATTACCTCCTCTTCTGTGACTAATAATAAAAACCTTGCTTTCCTTATATCTCCATACGATTAGGGGACATGGAACATTATGTCTTAAGAGCATTGTTTTTACTATTTAATAGAAAGAATTTTTATTATTTAATATAGTAATTTTTTTTCAGTATCTATTCTTTTTCTCTTTAATTATTTTTGTTCTGTCCTTTGACACATTGTAATATATTTTTGGTATTATTTTTTTGAAATATAAATATAGTATTATTCAATTTAATATCTAAATTAATATAAGGATAATAAAAAGTGGATATAATTTTAGGTTGAATAATTGAAAAATGGACGTTGATGAATGAAATAATCGGATAAAATTAAAAGAAAAAGTTGATTTTACACTATCATTGACGTTTCAAACACTTCATCTATTAAAGGGACGAGTCTTTTTCACTTTAAAATTTGAAAAGAATTTAGATTTGTGGAGAGAAATTTAGTTTTGTCACCACCACTACTATAGTGAATGTTGTTTTCATCAAATTTTGGATTGGGAAATAGTAGCACTAAACAAAAAGTAAGCACTGAGGAATAAATTAAAGGAAAAAATACAAAAATAGTTCCTATAATATGTTTTAGTGATAAATTTAGTTTTAAATATTTGATTGCTAACAAATTTAATTCTAAGTTTTACTATTAATATTTATTTACTCAATTCTTTGCTCACCTTAGATAGACTAAAGGTTAGAGGGAAAGATTTTTAAAATAATGTGAGAGAAATTTTTAAGTTTAAATCACAATTATTGTTTAGATAATAATTTTTTTTGAAAAAAATTCTAAAAAAAAAAAGGAAGTAACAAAATTTTTTTTTTATTTTAATCAGAAGTAGTCACAAAGGTTTCCAAAAAATAAAAATAAATAAAAATGGGGCTTTATTGAAGGAGTGGCCCATTAATAAAAACTGGACTACTATTCGTAGCCCATTTTTTACTATTTATAGTCCTATTTTCAAAGTTTACTATCCAAAATGCCCCTCTAACAAAAAAAGCTCATCATTTTTTCTTATTTCTTCTTCTCATTTTTCAAACTCCACCACAAACACACTACCATGGAAAAAATTTATGTACAAAAAGTTTAATTAAAAAAATTTAAATTTTGAAATAATTATTTTTATTTAGTGCATAACATATTCTCATAATAAGATGATAACATAATAGGATTTATTCATAATTACACATATATATTTATTTATTTTTCTAATTTTTTAGAATTATTTTTCTTCTTGCGGATACCACTTAACGATGGCCAAAGCCACCATGAGACAATTCACGCCATCATCTTCTTTTTCCTTGTCTTCTCTGCAACAACAGTAGCAGGAAGAATCGCTCCAAGAAATGTTGTATTTTTCACAAAAATAAACCCTTTGATGAAGATGACAACGATGATCACGAGGATGCAAATCAAACTCATTGTTGCGATCATGCTCATGGAAACGACTGTGATGGTGATGGTATTGGTTCTAGTAATTAATCCGAATTCATTCGATTAACACAAGTGGTTGTTCAGTAATTTTTTACCAAAATTTTTTTTTTGATTATTTTCCTCCCCCATTTCTTCCCTTTTTTTAATCTTTTTACTTTTCTAAAAAATACTGTATGTATGAGAATTGTTCTTATAATTAGTTATTATATGATTAAATATATTTAAAATGATTAAGATATTATTCATTTTATTGAGATAAAAAATATATATTTATTTTGTTGAATTTTGATAAATTATTTAAAAATTAATAACATGACAATTTAAAAAGATTATTTTGAAAATAGGACTACAAATAGTAATACCTAATAAAAACCAAAGCTCATGACAGAACCAAGATGAAGATCCAGCCCCAAACTTGGGGCTTCCCTCGTATTGACTTAACTATTTTTCATTAAAAGCCCAGCAAATTCGAAAGCAGTGGTTAATAAACAGGAAAAACAAATTATATATTTCAGGAGTTTAAATTTAATTTTAAACACAAAATATTTTTAAATTTTCGACCAATTGTCCGACTGTTTGATACGCTCACAATTCAAAAAAATATTTATATAGTTATTGTTGTCGATGATCAAATGATAAAGATTTTGATAAATTGTGAGTGTAAAATTTTACGTCAACAAAAATATTGTTGAAAGACATTCCTCTTTACAAAAACCTGTTTTAAGATGAATATGTTCACAATATTATATCAAATTTAACTAAAATAAAATTTGATAATTAGTAATTTAATTATTCCATATTTAGGATAAATAATATCTAAATGAAAGTTTATAAGGAATTCTAGTCGTGTTAAGATAGAACCCTATTATTTCTGATTTATGTATGATAAGAATTTAAGTTAGACTACAAATAAAAGAAAAAAATCATAGAACATTGAGTTTGTAGGCTTATGAGAGAAATCAAGTAAACGACGACAAATTATATAGTATACATATAGGGCATCTTAGTGCCCCTAATACTTTAATATAAATAATTTTTTATCAATTTAATGCGGTGACTCCTAAATGTTCATTGTTTTTCTTCTTAATTAATGTTATCATGTCATCTGTCAAAAATAGGGCTGACAATTCGTGTTATTTCCGTATTATCGTGTTCGGGTTGACGTGTCGAGAACCCCCAATCCTAACCCAACCCATTTAATTTATTGTGTCGAAAACTCCAACCATAAACCGACCTGTTTATAATCGTGTCGACCTTAACCCGACCTGTGTAAAGAGGATAATGAATTTGTTAATGAGACTAAAACATACATTTTTACTTATAATAACACAATATAAAATTTGAATATATCAAATTCAAATCCAGCAATTTAAATTTAATCATAGCATCCTTACACTAGGACATCAACCTAAATTTCATCAATTCAAATTCTTCATAATACAATGAAAATCCAGTTCAATCCAACGAAAATAAATAAATCCAAAGTAATTAAAATTAGAAAGTTTAAATAACAAAATATCACCATAGGAAGTCGTGTTGAACTTTTAATTTGGAAGTTTCCTCAATTATTAAGGTTATAAAATTTAATTTTAAAATTTTTTTTGTTAACGAGCTCACGTATTAACCCACCAACCCGTTGTGTCGACCATAACCTGACTCGTTTATTATACGTGTCAAAAATCTCAACTATAACTCGTTTTTTTCGTGTCGTATCAGTGTCGGATTGTCGTGTCGTGTCAGCAATTGTCAGCTCTAATCAAAAGACACATTGCAATATAGTTCTAATACTACTAAATAACAATTGGTAAAAGATTAGTATAATTGTTATGATAGTCAGAAAATCATTGTGATTGACAAATGAACATCATCAAATATCTTGTTAATAATAGTCTCTATATTTGTATTATCTCTCATATAAATAAAATAGTTATTATTAAATATATAGAAATATATTTTCGGTTGTATTATTAAGTTATTATCAAAGTTAGGATTTGAAATGATAGTCATCAAAACACCTATGATTAAACTAAGAAAATGAAGACAAGAAAGAATTGAGCTAATGGTAGATCTCCTCACTTAAAACACATCATATATTCGTTTTCATAATAAATATATTTTAATAAAAATAAAAATAGAATAATAATTCAAATCAAGATAAATAGAAAGTACATATTTAAGCGTCAACCTCCAAAATTGATATGAATACCACGTTGGCTAGTGGCAAAATAAATTGAGTTTGGGGGATGATACCAAAGTAGGAACTTCTAGAATTACCTATACACTTTTTTGTTTCTATCCTAAACTAAAGTACTAACCTTAACCCAAATTATAAACCAAATCTGGGACGTGGCCCTAAGAAAATCCAATTTATTAAATAATCTTTTTAGCATTACAAATAAAACATATTTCTTTCTGATAATAACAATACCATTTACTACTCTTTTCAAAATAATTATTTAAATTATTGAAGAAAATACGAATATTATTTTAAAAAACGTAATTATTATTATTATTTTTAATATAAAAATGAAAGTCAAACTTACATCATCAACTAATTACATT
Source organism: Knoxia roxburghii (assembly GCA_030378225.1). Taxonomy (NCBI): domain Eukaryota; kingdom Viridiplantae; phylum Streptophyta; class Magnoliopsida; order Gentianales; family Rubiaceae; genus Knoxia; species Knoxia roxburghii. The sequence goes on from CM059420.1 coordinate 2,588,199, forward strand.
TTGTAAATATGAAAGATCGATAATATCATGAATTAGTCACTTTTTAATTTTACTGAGAAGTTCTTGATTAAAGTTAATCACTTTCTAATATAATTATTATATCATAATATCATAAAACACGATACTCCATGCTCCATAAGACACGATAAGTTTTGCTCCTAAAATTACCATATTATTTGCGGTGAACGGGCCTATAAATAGTGTTTGGGAGTTGAGTTTGATGTTTTTCCTTATATATATATATATATATATATATATATATGTGGGAAGGACATGACAATCGTCCACGTACACAGAACACAGTGGTCACAAGTCACCCACCCCTGGAATATTAAACAAAACAAAATAATTAGTCACAACTCACTCCGCCCCATTAATCTATTTTTAACAATTTAACCTACCCAATTAGCCTTAAACAACTAGTGTATAAAGGCCCTTTTCTGTGTTTGTGAGTAGTGACAACACCACATGCAGTTCGGTGGACTTTGGGTCTTACTCACTCGCATTCAATTTACCCCTCTTTTCCCCTCTTCTGAATCCAGGTTTCAGCTGCTCTGCTTCTGAATTTTTGCATAATCCCTTTTGTTTTTCTTGGTAGGAAGTGCATGTCTTTTAAGTTTACTGAATTATGGGCTGTTTGTGTTTGTATTTGTTTCTTTGTTTTTATGGAGTGAAATTTGTTGCCCACTTGATTTTGACGTGATTTCGATTCTGGGTTCTTTTCTGTTTTCTGTGTTTCTAGGGCATCGGATCAGTGACCAGGATTGGAGTTCACTTGAAAGGTATGAACTTTGGTCTGCAGCTCATAAAGTTTGAATTTTTTTTTGACTTGTTTAGTTGAAATTTTGATGTAATCTAGTATAACCTATTGTTCTTGTTCTTGTTGTTCTCTTGGTTGCTTTTGAGCTTCTCTTATGTGTTTACTGTGTTGTTGTGTGTGATTTGTGGTTATTGTTTTGCTGCTGGTAAAAGGTGCATACTTGTTTGTTCTCTCTTCGCTTTGTGGCTTTTATCTTCCTGTCTTTGCTTTTTATTATTGTTTTTCTACTGAAGCTTACTAATTTGGCTGGCTGATTGATGATTGGCTTGGTTGGTCTGGTTGGGTAATCAGGGTTTTTATTTGTTTTTTCGTTCCCTGAATAGACTAGGAATGGAAATTTTATACTTCCATTTTTGCTTTTAGGCTTCACAAATCATATATTCATGTTGAATGGTTTCCTGACCCAGAAAAAGGCCAGACTTGAATGATTTTCTTATGTGATTTTCGAAAAGATCTCTTTACAATAGAGGAAGAGAAAAAATGGTTCCTTGAATGTGTTGTAGTGTATCAATGAACTGGAGTGCTGTTATAGAAATTTGATTGGTCAGTGTGTTCCTAGTATTCTGATTTTCTCATTTAATGGTGAGTTTTGCGAATTTATTTACTTACATTCTAAAGACACCTCCATGATTAGGTTGTTACTTGTTTATCTAATTTGAAGTTTTTCAGAGTTCATTCTTGTGTATGGACACGTTGCTGTTCGTTCTTGGTTGCTCCTTCCTTCCGTGTTTTAAGCAAACACCAGACGACAGAAAAAGGAAAGAAGAGTGTGCATTATTAATTGCTTCGAGTGATTGTTTTATGTTATATGAAGCGTCATTCTGCGCCTCCCTGGTTCCATTATTATATCATTAATAATCTTGAGTTGTTGCTAAGTGGCAAACATTTTCGCCAAGTAGAAAAGTAATTTACTTACTTCTGCTCTATGTGTAATGCCTCTATTGGGTGGATCAGAACTGGAACGGAGACCAGATTTAGTTTTGTCAGTATTGTATTGTTCTGCTTCTAATACACATGGATTGAGTTTGGTACATGGCGCACGGGAAGTGTCTTTGTCCACCTCCCTGATTTCCCGCATTATATCAGAATTAATCTTGAGTTGTTGCTAAGTAGCAAACATTTGTGCCAAGTTATGCCTCTATTGGTCGGATCAGAACTGGAATGGCGACCAGATTTAGCTTTGTCAGTTATCTTATTGGTCTGCTTCTAATACACATGGATTGAGTTTGGTACATGGCGCACGGGAAGTGTCTTTGTGCACCTCCCGGATTTCCCGCATTATAAGAATTAATCTTGAGTTGTTGCAAAGTGGCTATAGATTTGCGCCAAGTCGAAAATTAATTTACTTACTTACCCTCTATATGTATTCCTCTATTGGATCGAATTAGTTATCTTATGGTCTGCTTCTTAATGTGCATTGATTAGGTTTCACTCGAGGCGCTCGGGAAATTATCGAAAGCTTTAAGCGAGACTTCGCCAAAAATGGATCAACAAGGAAATGGACAACTTCCAGGTAGCTCTGCTCATGTGCCCTATAGTGTTGCACCACCATATCAAACTAACCAAATGATGGGCCCCTCTCCTTCTGCATCAGCTGGTTCGGTTCAAACTCCTCAGACGGCTGCCATTCCTACCTCTTCTGCTCAGATGGCGCAACATCAACTTGCATACCAGCACATCCACCAGCAGCAGCAACAGCAGTTGCAGCAACAACTCCAGAACTTCTGGACAAATCAGTACCAAGAGATCGAGCAGGTGACTGATTTCAAGAATCACAGCCTGCCATTGGCTAGGATCAAGAAGATAATGAAAGCTGATGAGGACGTCAGGATGATATCAGCCGAAGCACCAGTCATATTTGCCCGCGCTTGTGAAATGTTCATTCTGGAGTTAACCCTGCGTGCGTGGAACCATACAGAAGAGAACAAGAGGAGAACACTTCAGAAAAACGACATCGCTGCAGCCATAACCAGGACTGACATATTTGATTTCTTGGTCGATATAGTCCCCAGGGAAGACTTGAAAGAGGAGATGCTGGCATCAATCCCCAGAGGAACCCTTCCTGTTGGAGGTCCTGCAGAGGGAGTTCCTTACTATTACATGCCACCCCAGTCTGCTCCACCAGTTGGAGCTCCAGCAATGTACATGGGCAAGCCAATGGATCAAGCTCTTTACGGTCAACCTCGCCCGTACATTCCTCAGCAGATGTGGCCGCATCAACAGCAACCACCTGCTGATTCTTGAGTGGAAATCAGAAACTATATCCTTGGCAAGAATGCTGCTATCTTTGTTCGTAATGATTGCATTTAGGGATCAAGAGGGTTATCATGTTTCAATTTGCTCGACTTTCGACTTGCAAACTGCAGTTAGTTGTTCACCTTTTCTACCCTAGTTATGTATACTTTTGGGGTTGAGCTGTCCAGCTTCATGTACTTCTTTTTGTTGGATAGAAGTGTAACTTATATAAATTTCTTCATGCATCCTCTTTTTATTGTTTGTCAGGTTTCAATAGTCAGTAGTTCTGCTTATTTTCTGTTCCTAAAAAAGAGTCTTATTTGTTGAATTAAAACAATTCAACAAACAAGACCCTCTTTTTCGGGACAAAGGTAGTATCTTGCTTGAGCATCCATGTGCTTAGCCAGATTCATTAACAAAATTGCTACAGCTGCCATGAAGCATATGTCTGGTATGCAGTAACCAAGTTATGCTGCACAATTGTTGTCAAGAGACATTTCATGATTGAGCATGTTACACTAATCATTGGATCATGACTTACTTTGCCATTTGTTGATTTTGATTACCTAAAGAAAGAGGCCTTAAAGATGTATTTTTTATGCTATACTACAAAGGGGTGAAACACCTATAATATCATGGCTCACTTTCTTGGGGTTCCAGCACTCCCAGCATCCTGCCCTTTGGGTTGATATTCAACCAGCATGAACATAAGTTGAATGTACTTGCCACTTACTTTTCATCAAATCTTTTATAGCACAAACAAGATTTCTGAGTAAGTCACCATTCACTTGCCTCTCTTTCACTACTACACTTTCATTATCTACCTCTACTACCACCCTTCATTGTCCCATTTCCCAAACTATTCGTAGTCCCTTGTAAAAACCCCGTAACTCAGCTCCCACTGCTATGGCATGTCCTGAGCTAGGGGTGAAAGCGCCATCGGGATTCATCTCAACCCACCCCAACTAAAGGAGGGGTGAAAGATGTTGCTTTTGGTTACTCCTTATAGCCAGCAGTTAGGCTTCTGGTTTCAACTGTTCACTCTTTGTACATGGTTCATTGTTGTTTTTCAAGAACAAGAACAAAAAGATCTATTTGGTCATACATAAAACTGCACTCATATGCACTAATTATGAACTGGATTCTGGGAATTTTCAAACACCACCACTAGAAATGCCACACAACTGCATCCTCAGGTATGAAACCAAATTTTATTAGCACCAAAAACTAAGATTTACGGCTTTACAGTCAGATCATTCATCCCTAACCTCCAGATATTGAGCAATTCCCCAAGACAGCAAATCACTCATCAGGATCCTCCCTTGGGGGCTTTTATAGATGCTATGAAGTAACAGGGCATATTGCTTCCAAACTGCAGCAAAATTGAATGGACAGAGGAACACCAATGGTTAACTTTCAAGCCAAAAAATTTCTGCCATGGAACTTCAGTTAATGTAGAGAAACTACTCACCTTTGTCCCAAGCATTCGATGATGTCGCCGGTAAGGGTGGACCTCTTCTTCTCCTCAAATGCAAGTGATGCTGCCTTTCTCAATATTGCAGATGCAGCAACACACCCTAACATCGTCGGATTCATGCCCAGCTCTCTTTTATCAGCGGATTGACGAGCCCACGATAGAAAGAGCGCAACACTAACAACAAATGCAAGAGATATCTTTCATAATATGATTGATGATGGCAATCATCAGCTTTTGGGGATGATTTTTGTTGCTCCAAAACACTGAAATTAAGCTATGAAGTCCAAAGTTTCACTTTCAAGCCATTTGGAACAAGCAGAAGACTTATTAACCAAACTTACCTTCCAGAAAGTATATCTCCCTGACCACCACAACGCCGAGGAGAACCATAAATGCTCACTGAAGTAACTACATTTAGCAAAAGAGTGTAATATGTCAGGCAATTCATCAACTCAACTCACATGAAAGTTCACTAGATTCCCAGTAGTTAAGTAATAAACACACTGACAATAGACAGAGAATACTAAAGAAGATTAACCAATTTACATTGATGCAACAAGGTCTAAGGTGCAGAAAGAAAAGAAGTATGTTACCAGTATCACCGTCGCTGATAAAATCAGATTTTCCTTTTCGCAAGATTGTCACATCAATCCTAATTAAGAAAATTTAACTTTGTTAAAGTGAATTAGGCTAAAAAGGACAACATGAAGGTGACAACTGACTACTATAGTCATAACAGCATCATAATCATCCAATTGTATGCATCTCAATAAAGAAACCAGTGCCCCAACTATTATCCAAACAAGGAAGTAGTAGCATTTGTCCCATTCACACTTAATCGGTGGTCAAGTAATATGGCAATGAAGTGATTGGGAGAAAGCTCAAACATAAGCACGGAGGAATGTTAATAATGTTCCCAAAAATAAAAAGAAAATCATTTGCGCGGCATCCAAGCAAACTTCAGATTATGTGAACCCATAAAATCCTTTGTTAAACAAGTTAAAAGTAGTTTAAAAAGTTAGAATTAGTACATACCTTTTAGCAAGTGCTATTAATTGCTTAGCTCCTTCTTCATCATTTACTTCACAATTCAGTACTTTCTCAACAAGTCGCTTGTATTCGTTAACATTTGGGGTCAGGACAGCCAAGGGATAACCTTCAACAAGATCAAGACAATTTGTGACCAGAAAGAGCCCATCCTGAAAAGAAGCCACAGCAAAGGTATGAGGTTCAAAAAGAGATACTTCGAAGAAGAGCTCAGCTACATCGGTTGAAACAAAATAAATCTGCCTTGAAGAAGGTACATACTCCATCTATAACCATTGGTACATTGGATTGCCTTGCATGCTTCATTATGTCAGACACACAATCCTGAACATAAAAGCTTGAGCATTAGAAGAGAGATTCTCTAAGCAGAAACAAACATGTCGGAAGATATTCAAATCTAACGCGATGATAAGACAGCTATAGAATATTAAAATTCTGAACCAAGGCAGTCCATCAAAACATAAAATAACCTCCTCATCTTTCCAACATTGGCTCCGAAATCATGGACATACAGAGAGAGAGCTGGAATTCATATAGTTTTAACTGTTCCCTAATTTGAGTAGTAACATATTAGTGTTTTTTTCCTTAATTTATTGAAAAATTGAATCACCTTGTGCATTTCAGTAAGCAATTGTCATTGTAGTTGGCATTTATCCAGATTTGAAAGGTAAACACTTCAATTATTATTAGTATATATTGACCTTTACACAATCATACAAAAATTCAGGCAGTTGCAGTAGACGAACTCGTAATCAAACGAACAAGGTTAAAATTTACGCACAAGTAGGAAGGGGTCCCTTCCGAGGCCTGGACCAATAACAAGACAATCAAATCTCCCCATCCACTTATCTACCTCTTCAATAATTTTTCTGGATATTGATCTTTTCTCCTCATCCCTGAAAATACATTCTCAGAGAAGTTAGAAATCTATACCCTAGGGAAGGCCAGCCAACTCCAGCAACAACGAGAGAAGTTAACTAAGACTTATCACCAAAAGGTCACCTGATGCTGTAAGATTCTTCGAGAATGGGATGCACAATTAACTCAGGACTATAGCTTTTAATGACAGGAGCAGCATCTTTGGTGCAAAATACATGTGACAAATCTGCACCCTGAACAAGTAGATTAGGATACAGATTTAGAATACTAATGAAAGTAAACAAAGTACCATGCAGAAGATCTTCATAGTAAAGAAATATAGTGGTGAAGACAACTGGGAACATCTTCACACAAAGACCACAGAGAACTGAGTAAGATGAGGACTAACCAGTTTTAAAGCTGAAATAGCAGAAAAGTATGGAGCTCCAGTGTATTCCCTACAGCCACCAATTACAGCTATCTTTCCTGTTCCATAAACACAGAAAAGCCAGATTACTCTCACATTAAAAACTAAAACTTGACATTTTTAGTCAAATAGCCTAGAGATCCACAGAAACTAGCAAAATCCATTGAAAGCAGTAGTAACCAGTCACAACAATGTTTACAGGATCATAATTCACTAGAAGAACATACTTGTTATGAAAGTTCTCGTTTCACTGTTTCCTTATCCAATCCAAATGAATAACACTGATTTTCATTGAACCATCCAAAGGAGTTTTTACCAACGCACTAAACAAAAAGATCATTCATTTCTTCCAAATTTTACTTAGATGCAAATGTCCCACTCATAATCATACTAAAAAATGGGTCTTTAAACAGCATAGACACTTGCAATCTCAGAACTTGAACATGTAAGTTTTTAACAATACGAGGTTGTTTATCAACATAAGCAATAGTGATGGAACTACCTATAAAGCATGTATTAGGTTCCACAATTCATGTCACAAACAAATAATTAAACGAAAGGGTTGATCTACCAGCTTGGCCTTTATGTCTAGATTGGTCCAAAGTTGGGGTAATAGATCTTAGAATCCTTGTAGAATCAGCTTCCACTGAGTTCCCACCACTCATTGCAGATTGCATTCTGAGTAGAAAACCACGACGATTGAAACTATGGCTGATCTTGCCAAAACTAGACTCATAACCATAACCCCCGAGACACCTTGTGACCAAATTCTGCCTCCTATAAATGGCAGCAGCAGTGGAATAGCCCACCATAAAACTATCTACCTAGATATCTCTGACCAAAAGAACCCACGGTTTTAGCATATAAAATTCGATAAAATGAGATTCTATCAGGTGAAAAAATGAGAAAAAAGTCCCAGAAAAATCGATTCTTTCCTTTCTGCAGGCAGTTAAATAATAGAATAATTCACAAATGAGATTGCAGCCCGGATGCAGATTAGGCCCAAAAGAGCCCAAGAAAAGGCCTACACTAGTGAATCATGTAAGAAACAGCCCAAAAACCTATCGTCAAGCTGTGTCCTTTGCATTTTGGTTGCAGCCTCTGGATGTGGAAGAGGCGGAAAGGCCAAGTTACAAAGAAGAAGAAGAAGAGAAAGAATGAGGGAGAGGGCGACGATGAATGCTATGAGGTCAGGGGTTGTAGTATTAGGAGCTTTAGCATTTGGATACTTGACTCTGCAACTGGGATTCAAGCCTGTTCTTGAAAGAGCACAGAAGGTGCAGCAGCAACGAGACCTCCTCATCCAACAACAACAACAGTCTGATGAATCCTCTGAAAACCTCTCCGATTGAAATCCACTGCGGGTTCTTTTTTCCTTTTTGTTTCTACGGTTTCAATCAATATGTGGCCTGCACCATTCCCCTGAAACTGTTGTATATATGGTTCCATTTCCGTTTTCTTTGAAGACTGTCATCAATCGGATAATTACATGAGTTTTGTCTCTACTTTCTAGATCTCTGGAGTGTTTATTCTTCTTATCCATTTTAAAGGGCATAATTAGTTCAATTGGGAGGACAATAGATTCCTAGATTAAAGATTCCTGCTTTATTCTTCTATGGAACAAAGTTGAATTGGGAGGTTTAAATCTGGAAGCAGAAAATGTATAAATTGTGAAATCTTGCCTACAAGGAGGGAGGAGAGCTCCAATTTTGTTTCTTGCAACGAACAAGAAGCAATCTTGGTGGTTTGGTTTCGGGTTCATCTTTTACTGAGCTAATTCTTTCTTGATTTTTGGTCAGATTTTCTCAAATGTATTGACTAATTGGGGTTATTTGCTGACAACCAAGTCTCTCTGTGTTAGTCAATGAGATTTCTCTAATCAGATTCAGAGGGCTACTTCATATTATCAGAGAAAATTCATCTTTGTTATCTTCTTGGTTTGATATTTTTTCTCAATCACCTCAGCTCTCTATGCATATTGGACCATTTTCAATCTGCAAATGAAGGTTCATCTTTTGTAAGTTAGGCCAGATTTACATAGTACCAGCAGCACAGCCAACAAAAAGGAGTAATACTGAATTGATTAGACAATAGCCATGGTGATAAATCCAACAGCAGAAAGAGGCTGCTGTGTTTGGTTCAAAAGATAATAATCAAGAAAGGCCTTTTGAGAGAAACTTGCCTAAACCCATAAATTGCAGATGCTTTATCAGTCGCCAAATTCACTAATTATTGTTCATCTACTCCCCCACAACAAAGCTTCTTCCAAATTCCAACTGTTTCATTTGTTAATGTTCATGATAATAATAATGATTCAACTTATAATTAATTATTTTGTGTCCCACATGAAGAGTATTTATTCAGACATTTGCACGGATCCTTCGGCTAACGTGGGGCGAAGTGGTGTATTTGTGGGACAAGGTGAGGAACATGTGGGAGGAAGTGATGAAAATCTGGAAGACTGAAATGGTGGGGAAGTTGATAAACAAACACAAACATACCCTTTGGCTTTGGTACTTTGATCTTGCTTCTGTTTTAATCTTTCCATGACCCATGTGCATCTGAGAATTCCCACCAAAATATGAATATTGCGCTTACAATCAACCATATTTAATATAATTACATAGTACGTTTTCAACTAGAATTTTCCAATTATGTTTCTATTAGATTCAATTGAAATTACGTAAAAATTTTGGTGTTTAAAACTTACCGTCTTCAACTAGATTTTGACGGTTATGTTTCCATCATATTCAATTGAAATTACATAAAGATTCACCATTTAAACATTAACGGCTCCAAAATTATACATTTTCAACTAGAATTTGACCACAAATTATATTATACTCCTAGGAGTAAACCACCCCAGTTTACTCCTAGTAGTATAATTCTCCCTTTTCTCTCTCTCTTTCTCTCTCTTTTCTCTCCACCAATTTCTCTCTTTCCCACCCCCCCGCTACACCACCCATCTCTCTCTCTCTCTCTCTCTCTCTCTCTCTCTCTCTCTCTCTCTCTCTCTCTCTCTCTCTCTCTCTCTCTCTCTTCCCCCACCCATTTCTCTTCTCGCTACACCACCTCCCCGCAGATTCTTCACGGACGCCCCCATTCCGGCCAACTGACGACCATTCTCGGCCGTCCTAACCAATGAAAATGTTCCCCACACTCCATAGAACAAAACCATGTCTTCGTTTCTCTATTTCGTGTCCGTTTTCTCTCTCCGCGAATCTCCTTTTCCCGCCGATCGTTCGCCACCGATTCATCCCTTTCCGGCCAAGATTTGGGTCGGTTCTCACCACTAAAAGATCCACCATGGTCCCTAGAACAAAACCCCTCCATTATATTTGCATTTTGGAAGAGTTGGAGTGAGGTTGGTTTTTGGAAACCCTAGACCGCCACTTCCCCGCCTCGAACCGCCGTTCTCCGGCGTCTTCTTGGGCTACGGACACCTTGCATGGACTCCTCTCCTTCAGAGCTTCAAAAGCCACCCAGAATCTTTGCATTTTGGTGACCGGAAGAAGAAGCGGCGGTGGAAGGAGAAGATTTCGTTGGCGGTGGTGGGACTGCAGAGGTCACGGTGGCAATGAAGGGGCTGGAGTGAATGGGGTGCAAGAAGGAACTTAGCAATAGGTTAGTGGGCTTATGTAAAGTTGAAACGATAGCTTATGTAAACTCGAATGTGTACTTATGTAAACTCGAATGTGTACTTAAGTAAACTCGTTATGTAAACTGAGGTTCTGAACTACTTATGTAAACTGAGGGTGTTGAACTACTTATGTAAACTGAGGGTTCTGAACTACTTATGTAAACTGAGGGTTCTGAACTACTTATGTAAACTGAGGGTTCTGAACTACTTATGTAAATTGAGGGTGCTGAACTATTTATGTAAACTGAGGAATAAATCTTGGTAGTAATAGTAGTGTAGTAGTAAACCAGCTGGTTTACTCCTAGGAGTAGGATATACTAACTGGAATTTGACCGTTAAGTTTCTATCAGATTCAATTTAAATTACACAAAGATTTGGTGTTTAAAAATTAATGCTTTCAACTAAAATTTGACGGTTATATTTTTATGAGATTTAATTGAAATTACATAAGGATTTGGTGTTTAAAACTAACTCTTCAATTAGAAACTAATTGTTTTGTTATTATTCCTAATAATAGAAGTAGGTAGTTAGTTGAGTAGGAAATCATCCTATTTTATTACAAGTAGTTACATAGTACAACTAGCAACTAGCAGAATAATACAAGATGCATCACTAACATATGACAGTAGTGTATTAGTTAAGGTAAAAAACGAGGCAAATTCGGAAAGTTATTCTATTAAATGATTTATTCCTATTAGACAAACACTATTAAGAATATCTACTCATAATTGTACAATATAATTTGCTATCTTATTACAGCATAGGGAGAGGGTAGTGAAGATGGCCTCTTATCCCCGCAAGAGATCGGATGAATGGAAGACTGGCCAATCTAAGTTTTCACGAAGGTTGGTGGGTAGTTCTAAAAGAATATTGAACAGTGGACAACTTACAGAGGCCACTAGAACTCTGTGTGTGAGGTCAATGCTCTTCTCGATAGAGATAATGAGTCAAATAAACAAGGAAAAAATATAAAAATAGTCTTTATAGAATGGTCAAGTGACAAATTTAGTCTTAAACATTTAGTAATTGATAAATTTAATCATAAATTTTGATATTAACAACACATTTAGTCATACTAACATATTTTTTATGTAAAAAACGTATTTTGGACAAAAATAACGCATTAGTCCATGTGTCATAAATTTTTTCACATTAATTAAATTAATTCATGTGATATTTGCGTGGTTTAAGGGTTTAAGAATAACAATTCTACTGTTAAATATCAAAAAATATAATTATTAAGACTAAATGTGTTGTAAATAATAAAATTTATGATTAAATTTATCAATTACCAAACGTTTCCAACTAAACTTGCCACTAAGTCATACTTTAGGAACTATTTTTACATTTTTTCCAATAAAAAAAAACAACTAATCAAATAGGAAATTGACAACCCAAAAATCCCCCCAAAACTTTATAATACTAAAATCAAAATCAAAATTTTATTTATAATACTAAAATAAATAGTATTTTGGTAACAAATTTGAAGTATGGACTCTAATAAGTGCAATTAAATAAGGTGGAGCCACCATTTTATTGCCACATGAAAATTCTTTTATAATAGTAGTATAGTAGTGCTACTCCAAGGTTAGTGACATGCCTGAAAGGGAAATTTTTTGGGGGACGCCACGGAAAAGCATCTCCAACCATATTTATTAAAATACAGTACAAATTACTCTAAAATTTAATATCTATAATATTTTACAGTATTTATACTCCAACTTAACAACTTTATCTTTTATTTCAAAATAATATTTTATTCAAATTTATTTTTATTTTTATTATTATATCACTATAATTTTTTTACTTATTCACATTATATTTTTATATACATATCTATCTATATTTATTTCATTTTTTAAAAAATTGAATGTTATATAATTTTATATTTACTTCATTATTTATAAAAATGAGGTAAAATTTGAGAATTTTGAATTATATAATTAAATAAAAAAAAATTTTAATCATACATTAATTATTAGTTTTAAATATATTTTATATCACAAAATTATATTAGTGTTAAAAATTGAAAAAAAATTGAACAAATCAATAAAAAGAATGAGAAAAAATGAAAATAATTAAGTTTTTTTTAAAAAAGAAAAAAGAAAGTTGAGCAACTCAAATATTATTAAAAATTATAGCTACAGAATTTCCGTTCTAAAATTCATACGCTATATTTACAGTATCTCTCTCCTCTCCCTAAAATTTTAATAGTAATTACTGTAAAATTACGTTTCAATTGAAGAAAAATATTACAATAGAATTGAGAAAAACGCTAAAATTGTGTTTGCATTGGAGATGCTCTAAGTACATAATTTCCCTTAAAAATAGGAAAAATAATTAAAATAAAACACCCAGTTAATACTACAATTTCTGCCGACGCCGACGATATCTACATTCCATACCAGAAAGCTCCATAATCTATACTACCGTCCAAAAATAATAATAATAAAAATATTCCATATTAATACAACGTATAATATAGAAGATCAATGGATAACACAAATTTTAAAATTTGAAGATATAAAATTGTAGGTATATGAAAAACGAACATCGATGGGATTTCGACCAAAATAATTTTACTATAAAAGATTTCTATTGTTTCAGAATAACACCCTCCAAAACCAAAACATAATTCTGCCTAATAATAAATAATATAAATATTGTCTCTTTTCTTATTTCCGATATTTAATACTACCCAACTTTGCCAAAACAGCCATAGCCTCGACAGCTTCTAAATTTATTTATTTTTACGTTAATTTTAAGTTGTGATAGAAAATTATATGTATTAAGAAAATTGGATAGCATCTAGTGACGAGGATTGATATAAGAGTGAATTGTAAAAAAGGTCATCATACTTTGGTAAAGTTTAGGTTTTGGTCACTAACTTTTAAATATTCAAAAAAGGTCACTAACTTTAGCATTTGAATTTTAGTTTTGGTCATTCCGTTAGAATGAACCGTTAAGTCCACTAACAATCCTATATTTGGAGGGTATTTTTGTCCATTCATTAATGCTGTACACATGTTGCTCGCGCTACAGTAACGCGCTACAGTGCGCGCTACAGTAACGCGCTACAGTTATTTTTTTTTAACGCATAGTCTTTTTTTAAAAAAATACTTTAAAAAAAAATAATTTACTAAAAATACCAAAAAATTTTATTTATAATTCCGCTCATCTATGCTACTTTATTTATAATTTAATCTACCAAAAATTATAAATAAAGTAGCATAGATAAGCGGAATTATAAATAAAATTTTTTGATATTTTTAGTAAATTATTTTTTTTAAAAAAGTATTTTTTTAAAAAAAGTATATTTTTTAAAAAAAGACTATGCGTTAAAAAAAATAACTGTAGCGCGTTACTGTAGCGCGAACAGCATGTGTACAACATTAATGAATGGACAAAAATACCCTCCAAATATAGGATTGTTAGTGGACTTAACTGTTCATTCTAACGGAATGACCAAAACTAAAATTCAAATGCTAAAATTAGTGACATTTTTTGAATATTTAAAAGTTAGTGACCAAAACCTAAACTTTACCAAAGTATGATGAACTTTTTTACAATTCACATATAAATGATTCTAATGTTACACTATTGACTCCTATGTTGTTTGAATTAAATAATGATTAATTTTTAATATGTGTATAACTTTAATTATTTAATTTTTGTTATTAAATTGTTATTTAATTTCGGTGATCTGGTGGGGTTCATGCATCCACCGAGTCAAAGCTACGATTTGTCTTTAAAGGGTGGATGCATCGGAGGTACGCGGTTGCCTTTGTTTTCCCTTTGTTTCTTATATTTTATACAATTAATAGTTATATATTTATTTTCTTATTAGAATAAAAAATAATTACGAGTCTTCCTCAAGTTATTTTTTTCCTAAATAATTATTTTTCTTATATATTTTTATCTAAATTTTAATTTTATTTCATGCATTCCTAATTATAATCATTTAAAACTAATAATAACAATTATATCATTTTAAACGATTTTTTTTTTTCAGCATCCAAAGACAATGATTGTTAAAACTAATAATAATAATCAATCATCTCAAATTGCTCTGTTTTTAATTGGAGTAGAATAGGATGATGATGAAAGCATAAAAGAGTTCGAGAGACTTTTACATCTGTCCCGTAATTTTTTAATTTATTTTTTTAATTCAAATTCTCTCCCGTTTGTTTGTTTTCTTTTTATTGGGAATTTATATGTTCCAATATTTTTGAAATTTATGGTATTTTTTGTTTTTGTTTAATTTTCTTTTATGAGTAGTTGTGGAAAAGATTTTGTAACGAACTTTTAATAGAAATTTATCTTCCCACTGAATATTAGAAATATGTTATTACTGACTTAATTTTTCAAGTTTGATGATAAAATTAATATTGTCTTCTAATTTTTAAATAACTATTTCATATCAATCTGACAGTTTATTTTTTAAAGTACGACTTTTAATTTTAATGTCAAGTTTAAGATCACTCTACAAAAATGAAATTAAATTTATATTTATTAGTGTAAACCTATCATTGATTGGAATTTTAGCCCAATCATACTAGGCTGTTGCATGACAAACAATCAGCATCATCTCTAATTCATATATTCATTTAGGTTTATCATTCCATTCTTATACATATATCAAATCACCTCTCTCTCATTATGCTACTCTACCCTACAAAATTAATCTCTTTTACCATTTCAATAATTTTTTTTTTAAAAAAAATCTCCATCCAAGCATGATAAAATCTCAATTGTCCAATTTTCCAGATTTTATAGTTATTTTTTACTAAACTTTTCAAATAATAGAGCCTAATTCGCCTTGTTTTACTATTTCGCCTTACAAGATGATCCTTACATGTCCCTTCGGTCAGAGCATAAGTAATGATTTTCGATTGCTAGATTTTCGCTATCTATGATTCGGCTAATAAATTTTCGTCATCTAAGATGCAGTTTTCAGGCTACTTCACCCAGTAGCACAATATTTGTATTACTCTTCCATAACCTTGTTTTCATGGCTTAGGTTGCTCTCATTTCGCTCGACGCAACTACGAGAATCCCTTTTGCTTTCTTTTCCTTTTATTACTAAGATGTTTCGGTTGATCAGATTGCCTCTTGCATGCCCATGAATTCAACAGCAGTTCCAAATGATGCCGTATTTAGAAATATCTAGATCTATGCTTATTTTTAATTTCCTGAAACGTTTTGTCGATAACTGCACAATTTCTTATCTCCAGATATCTAGATATTCATTATAAGTTTTTCCTTAATTAAACTTTGTCATTCACTTATATATAAATTTTAATTTTATAAATTTATAAATTGAATTAATCATTTTAGACTAACAAGATTAAGTGTAAAAGTTATTCGACTGTCTAGATTATAAGATTCGGACAAATGGAATGTTACATATTATTTTTTATTTTTTTTATGTCACAATCCACAATAAAATAGAAATAAAAATATATCAACCGTTAACATCACATCTGGCCCATTTAGACCGCGATTTTGGACCACTATCTCCCCACGAGACTAATCAATCCACATCTGCCTATTAACTTCTCTTTATTTACTTTCCACCTTCACACCAACCACAAAATCTATCCATTCATATTATGCTTAATCTCAAAAAAATCCCTCAGGTTTAGTAATATTTCAAATGATCTCTTCAAATTTAAAAAATATGAAAAAAAACTCCATTAGCTTATTAATCAATTATTATATTAATTCTCATGTATTATAAAATTACCGGAATTTTTTTTTTAAAAATATTTAAATAACTTTACTATCCACTAAAATCGCCCTAATTTTTTTTAAAATATTTATTTGAACAACTTTTATAAATTTAAAAAATTATACTGAAATTATACATGTATATTTTTTGACACGAAAAGATTAATACAATAGTTTTAGGAGGATTTTCAATATTTTCAAAATTTGAAGGAGATATTTGCTATATTACAAATGTGAAGGGAATTTTGTATATTAACCTAATAAAATAATATAATAAAAATTATTATTTTAAAATAGAGATGATATAAAATTAATCACATCATTTCCTACAAAATAAACATTTATATTTATAACTTTTACTAAAAGAAAAACAAGTGTACAACAAAAAAGGAAAAAAAAACAAGAGATAAATATAAAATAAAGATTACTTAGTCTCTATTTTTTATCCTTACCTCACAAATTATTATTTTTATTATTTATCTTTTTCCCAAATTTTTATTCCCTTTTCATTTTATTATAATTTTTAAATAAATATATTATTTTACCAATTCAATATTTTTGACCATATCAAAAGGATGCACTTCATTTTAACGCGGTTTGTTTGGTCCTTTGTGATGAAAAACCTTTATTATACTCTCCCTCCAACTCTTAAAATGCATTAAAGTAATAGAACATGAACATTTTTTTTTTTTTTTTCCAAAAAAGAATCATGACTTTGGATGTGGTGGTTGAGGATGAAGCCAATACCACCATTAACAAAGGAAAGGAAATATCACATTTGATTATGTCAAGTAGCCCTTATTTTAGATTTCAAGAACCATTGGCTTTGTTTAGCGAGCGCTTTCACTTGTTTGGTAGATTAATAATAGTTTTATTAAATTAATTCGATTGACTGTTAAATAATAATTATTTTTTAATAAATAAATGTATGTAGTATGTAATTATTTTAACAAATAATTAAATTAATCAAATTACTATTGACTTTCCTGATAAAAAGAGTTAACAATCAGAATCATTTATTGATTGCTCCATTTTAATTCTTGCGTTCTAAATACACTCTTATAAATACAATTTTTTTGTCCGTTTTAAAATAATAGTCATATTTATTATGATATTTTAGTTTAACAAATTTAAATTGTGATTATAAGATATCAGGAATAACTAATTATTTTAGAGTTTGAGGCTCCCATTGAACTTGGTTAAAGAGCCAAGAATTTTGGAAACTCTGTCTTCAACTCTACTGCTAAGTTTGAGCAGATGTTCCTTTTTAAATTCTTGATGTTTCAAGAGTTCTTACCATAAATATTCCACATTCCCTTTTTGCAGATTCATATTATACTTTGACAAACTCAATAATATTACAAAAATCTGCCTCCTGAGAATATAAATATTGGTTAACTAAGTTCCAACAAATCACTGATAAAACTGGTTGCTTTCTTTTAATTCAAAATATTGAAGTTTCCTAAAATGCAGAATGTCAGTAACATGAAAAAGACAAATGACTCTGGAAGAATCAAAGAATGCAAATATTTGAGTGACCCATTTTTGGTAGACAATTTCTTTGAAGACCATTTTATTGAATTGGTTCAAATTTGTGTAAGTTTCAAAGAAATGCCAGTGTCCAAGAACAGTAAAAGAAATATTACTAAATTGGTCTATTCTTTGGGGAAGAAAATAAGGGAAACAATTGCCGTAGTTAGATTTAGATATAGATATAGATAGTGGGGTTGAACCGCACTACTTTCGCTGTCCCCTTTTCCCTTCTTCTTCGTTAA
The DNA here is from genome assembly GCA_030378225.1 of Knoxia roxburghii. Taxonomy (NCBI): domain Eukaryota; kingdom Viridiplantae; phylum Streptophyta; class Magnoliopsida; order Gentianales; family Rubiaceae; genus Knoxia; species Knoxia roxburghii. Next base: position 2,606,208 of record CM059420.1, read on the forward strand.
CTGCTAAGATAATGGAATTTCATTGCCAAATTGTACATGATTATTACGTTATCTTTTTCTTTATTATGTCTTCTCTCCTCTGTCGCCCCCTCTCTGTTGTGAAATACTGAAATTGACGTTTTAAAGCATATTTGGATTTTTAAAGATTTGAAATTTGGCTACTCATTGCTTTGCTAGTCTACCACCACGTTCCTCCCCACCTCAATTTATTGTAAGCAATTTTCTTTCCATCATTTCCACTCCTCACCCAACTCCCCCTCCTTTACTCCTCCTCCCTCCCTCTCCGGCCTCTTCTTCCAGTTTCACTTTACCATTTTTTCCATGAGTAGAACCAGTAGTACCTTGCTTTCTTTGCACCCTTCTTGTTTCTTTTTGGAACTAATCAAATCCTGCAAGAAAAGATTTTTTTTGGGGGTCAGTTTTTAGCGGATTACTCCATGAATAAGTAAAGAAGCATAGAACAAACCCATGATTTTGTATAGAACTAACTAATAGGCCATGATTGTTGCTGCTTTCTTGAACTTGCTTGTACCCCACAATTCTTTATTGATGTTTTTGTCCGTTTGCACTTAAATTCGCCCTTTTAAGGGTCTGCTGATTTTGGGTTCTGGCCAAGAATTCCAAAGAGATGTTCTTTATGGATGTTTTCAAGAAAGTGAAGTGTTTGAGGATATTTGAGCCCTCTCTGGCGATTTTAGGATTTCTTGTAGTTGCAGGCTGTGTAATTCTTAGTTTCTTCTTGTTGGATTATAAAGCTGTGGTCAAAGGGTCGAGAGTTTTAGGACAGTCAGAAAGGCTAGCGTGGTTGAAATGGGATGGACCTGATGAGACGAAAATTAGGAAAGTTGATTTCTTGAGTGAAGAAGGTGGTAGATGTAATCTGTTTGAAGGTGATTGGGAATGGGATGATACTTATCCTCTGTATCAATCCAAGAACTGCAGTTTATTAGATGATGGATTTAGGTGCTCTGAAAACGGCCGGCCGGATTCTTTCTACACGAAATGGCGGTGGCAGCCAAAAGATTGCAACTTGCCCAGGTGAATGAATCCTTCATTCTTCTCCCATTTCAGTTCTTCAGCCTAAATTTTATTGATTTGAGCTTGAACAGTATCTGATTTCTTGGCCATGTTTGTTTCTCTGTGATTTTGCTTCCCTTTATTTATGTGTTTAGCGCAGAATTCTGGTCTTTCTTGCCGATTCTCTTTTGGGGCCAAATGAATTATTGATTGTAGGGACATAGCGGCACGGGTTCCTTGAAAGCGTGATTGAGATTTTTTTCTTCAACTTTTCTCTCGTTTTTCACTAATGACAAACAATGGCCACATATGACATGATAGGTGAAGTGAAGGTCCATGTGTCTGAAAGTGACCTTTTACTTAATATTTTGTTACTTGATAAACTCAATTGGTTTCTTGATTCTTCAATTGAGACGGGCTTTGGTGAAAGTAGCGATCTTGTTTTCAAGAATTTGAGAAATAGCAAGTAGATTAGGTCTTGCAAAATTGTGTTTTAAGCATGTGGAAAGGCTTCCTGGTTGATAAACTTTGTTCTTTCTTGGCTATTTTCTTATTGTTTGGAAAACCAGTAGGATGAAGACCATCTGCATTGTTACTTTTTAGTCAGTGAAATGATGGATGGATAGATAGATTGTGTGCAAATCTTATGCCGATGTATCGATGAAGAAGTTTTGATTTTAGGTCTGACTTTGGAAAGTCTAGTATTTACCATTGTCTCCCATTATGCTGCTTTTGTTAGACAAAGATTTTATTTTCTATGAACAAGAAAGACAAAAAAGAGTTATTTATGATGCATTCTACCCTCTAAATCATACAGATTTGATGCCAAGATTATGTTGGAAAAACTGCGGAACAAACGGCTGGTATTTGCAGGAGATTCCATTGGAAGAAACCAGTGGGAGTCACTTCTTTGCATGCTTTCTTCTGTTAGTCCCAACAAGGATTCAGTTTATGAAGTAAATGGCAATCCCATCACAAAACACAAAGGATTCTTGATATTCAAGTTCAAAGATTACAATTGCACTTTGGAGTACTTCAGAGCTCCTTTTCTAGTTCTGCAGAGCAGGCCTCCCGCTGGAGTTCCATCGAAAGTTGGAACTACGTTGAAGTTAGACCAAATGGATTGGAATTCTTGGAAATGGAGAGATGCCGATATTATTGTGTTTAACACAGGGCATTGGTGGAATTATGAGAAGACTACAAGAGGGTAACACTTCATTTTGTCCCTAAACTTTTTTTCCAAATTCCAACATATTGTTTTGCATGGAATGTGTGAGTATTAGTTCATGGTTTGCTCATAATACACTGAAATTAAGTTTCGGCCACTGCTGATGGAATATCTATATAGGAAGGCCAAGAGAGATGCATCAATATGAACTGGAAACATGTCAAATTAAGTTCTTGTTAAGAAAAATGATGCCTCTATTGCTTTATTAAGCCTCATTTACCTTTGTTTTAGGGGATGTTACTTTCAAGAAGGTTCGGAAGTGAAGATGGACATGGAAGTTGATGCTGCATATAAAAGATCATTGAAGACAGTTCTTGACTGGATCCATCATGAAGTGAATACAAGCAAAACTCAAGTCTACTTTCGCACCTATGCTCCGGTGCATTTCAGGTACTTGCTGATAAGTTTTCCCAAATTTTCGGTACCGGACAAGAATTTGTCATGTCATACTTTCTGCATTTCATTATGCTTTTTGAAATTCAACCTGATTCATTTCAATTCCAACTCATGCATCCTAGTATTATTACATGCTATTGTCTGGTAGTAGTTTCCCGAGCTGAATGTAATTACTTAAGGACTGGAATGAATTGGAACTAGTTCAATGTTGTGTGCCAAAGTCTGCAGGGCCAACTTATATGGAAATGTAGGACAAAATTTAGCCTGAAATGTTATGGAAATGTAGGACAAAATTTAGCCTGAAATGTTCTTGGTTTTTTTACTTTGTGCAAAATATGCCCTCAAGAACATCAGCAGTTAGTTTACTTTTGCACTATTCTCATACTGGTTTTTCCAGGGGTGGAGATTGGAAAACTGGGGGAAACTGTCACTTGGAGACACTTCCTGAGCTAGGTTCTTCACTGGTGCCAACCAATACCTGGGACAAATACAACCTATTTGTCGATGTAATGTCGGCGAACTCGAACATGACGTCGGTAAAAGCAATGGAGGTACTGAATGTAACTCTCATGACATCAAGGCGAAAAGATGGCCATTCGTCGTTGTACTACTTAGGTCCTCGTTCCGGCCCTGCGCCTTTGAACCGGCAGGACTGCAGCCATTGGTGTCTGCCTGGTGTACCTGATGCTTGGAATGAACTGCTGTATGCACTCATTCTTAAACATGAGAATCTACAACAAAACTCAACAACTTTTCCTACAAGCCCCAGACATGATTCTTAGCAACAAGTGTACATTATTCTTCATGTGGAGGTTGGAAAAACAGTTCATTCTTATGTACAAATGAACAGAAAACAGCGAGAGAACGACGAAACTGGCCCGAATCATCCGACCCTTTGCAAGTCAGGGTCTGATTACATCTTTTCAGTTTCTTCCTGGTTTTACAGGTAAAGATTGACATATCTGGTGCAAGTAAAAGTAGAAAGTAGTCGATTTTTTTTTTCCCATTTTCTTGCTGTCTTCCTGAGTATAGGGTTAATTGGGAAGCCATAGATCTAGTCATATAGATGATAGGATCAAAGTTGTTAATACAGTTACTATATATCAATCTCGTATCATATCATTTCTGCAGTTTTTGACTTTTCATGGATCAAAATGCTCAAACTATCACTGCAATTTTTGCATCCTGAGTAAAAACTATGAGAGCCCATTTGGAGAAATGACTCCATTTTCTTCCCTTTTCTTGATTTGTTATCCATATTCTTAACTTCTTATACCCAGATTGAAGAAGGTGTTTTGTTCACTGGAAATCATTGAATGTCCATTATAGGTCTCTTTCCTCATCAGGGCAGGGAGGGAAGGAAAAGTTATTAACTTTTTATATGTTTTTCATGGGATAGAAAGTAAAATTTCATTAAGAGAACCATTGAACAAGAAAATTCGGTAATGAAATTACAACCAGATCTGACAGAATCCATGGATTTTAGAGAATGGAAGCTCTTCATTTCTTCGCTCATGGGGTTGAGTCTGGAGAACATCTGATCTGACCGAGACAGAACTACACTCTGTGATTTTATAAACAAGGTGTTTGTTTGAATTTAAGATCACGTTTGTTAATAGTTTTGAACGATTCTAAACTATAATGATATTTGATAAGATTAACATTGAAAGATAAATAAAAAAATAATTATTTATAGAGAAAGATTAAAAAAAAATTGTATATATAAAAAAAAAAGAAATGAGGTGATTAGAGGAAAAAAAATCATTAAAATTGGAATACAATTTAAAATAAGAGGATAATGATAATGATACAAGTAAAAGATAATAATATAGATGGATTATAGATGCAAATTTAATTAAAATGATTTTTAAAGATAAATTTAACTTAATAAATATCATTTCACTTATAATTATTATAAAATAAAAACAATACTATCCGGATCATATTAGTCGAGTCATGTTTGATGGAGCAGTAGTACATTTCAAAATTTGAAAAACTCATTATATACTTTGAATACCGATTATATTTATTTTGAAATTTAAAAATTGATTAATTATTTATTCATTAATTAAAGATATCATAAAAAATTGATTTTTTAATTCATGATTTGTATTTCGATTTGGATGATTATGAATATTACTTTAAATTTTGAAAGAGGTGATCAGGGTGAACAGAAAAATGAAATTTGATTTTGTAATTAAAATAAGTGGACTCTTAAATATAGTACAAATTTATGGTTTTAAATTATTATTTTGTCTATTTATCTATTTTTTTTATCAAAATACTCTTATTATTTTTTATAATAAAGATATTTTAATAAGAAAAGAACAGTAATAAAAATGAGCAGTATATCTTTTTTTTAATAAAAAATGCCAAAACTTGGATGACTCAAAATCCAAGAAGGCACTACTTAGATTATAATCTTTTATTACTCACTTAAAATAATATAATTTTTTGTTGGGTCGATATTTAATAATTCATAAAATAAATAAAAATAATAACAATAAGAATTATTATTTTTAAATATTACTCATTTTTATTTTATTATTAAAATATCTTTATTATTTTTCATTTTAATAATAAAATGAGGGATAAAATAGTAATATGGGGGAGAAAAAAAAAAAAAAGATGGTATTCGTTTTAAAAAAAAAAAAGTGAAGTGAACCAAAGCGCGGCCCGCTTTTTGAACAAATCTAGCGCTTTTTCTTTAATTCCTCGGAGAGTTTTCCCAGAGAGTATAGTAGCGTAAACTCGAAGCTTTTTTCTTCTGCTAACACTTCCAATACCAATAACAATCCCACATTTCAAAATCAGCTGTCTTGGTTTTTGCTGAATCGAATTCAGCGGGGAAACCCAGTTGTCGGAATTCTCCTCCGGATTCAATGGCCGACTCCACCACCCAGCCCAGTCGATCAAAAGACCTGGACAAGCTCTTCCAACGCCCAGGTCCATTAGTTGCTCCCACCTTCGAAGCTTCCTCAGAGGTAAGTTTCCCCTAAAACCACCCTCTCACAAATGTTTTCTGTCCGTAATGGAGTTGTAATTCTATTCTTTTGTGGGTCAGATGATAAATGATTTGAAGGAGTATGTAAAAGTTTTGGTGGTAGGGGCTGGTGGGTTGGGCTGTGAATTGCTAAAAGACTTGGCTTTATCGGGGTTTTCAAACCTGGAAGTGATCGATATGGACAGGATTGAAGTCACCAATCTTAATCGTCAGTTTCTTTTTAGGTAAGCTGTTCATTGCTTCAATATTGGTTGGTTTAAGAGCACTTCTTGATGTATCTCTTAGGATTAATAGGTTCTCTGGGACATTTTGTGATATAGTTTTTGTGGGTTGTTCACTTTTGTCTTTAATTTAATGTGATTGAAGCAGTCTTGCTAAGAATTGAAGGGGCCAAACTTTGAATATTGAAGTACAAATGTACAGGGAAAAACTAATACTGACAATCAAATGCAGGTTAAACTGGTTGTTTAGTATTGAAGGGGCAAACTTTGCGTGTTTTTTTTTTTTTTTTTGGGTTATTTAGTGGTGATTCCATGTGCCTTTGTAGGTTTGAGGATGTAGGGAAGCCGAAAGCAGAAGTTGCTGCCAAACGAGTTATGGAAAGGATTAGTGGTGTGGATATCAAGCCCCATTTCTGTCGGATCGAGGATAAACCAATTGAGTTCTATAGTGATTTTAACATTATTGTTCTTGGTCTTGATTCCATTGAGGCTCGGAGCTTCATAAATTCAGTCGCTTGTGGATTTCTAGGTTTATGTTTACTTTTACTCCTTATCTGACAATGATTATGCTGCCTGCATTTGAAGTTTTAAATACTTATTGAACTCTTTTAGATGGTTTTCAGATTTTTTTACCTAAATTCATAGCTATATTATGAATATTCTTTCTTGCAACTTCTCCGTGATTTGAGATTCTCATTTATCACAGTGGAATTAGATGCATGACCTTAGACAGGCAGTCATGTAGTAAATTATAGGAATTTCTTTCCTACTTGTGTTTGAATTATCTCTGATGTGAAGTTTATGCATGCTTTTGCTGTTCTTTTCCATTTGTTGAAGATTCTTTCCTTTCTATTTGTATAGCAAAGTGGATTTTTTTTTGGTTACTTCAGCATTCATAAATTCTTTGATGTCTAGAATGATGGGACTGTGAAATAAGGTAGAAAGGAAATAGGAAAAACAAAGGAATTTGAATGTGCTTTGGAATAAGATAATTCGGTGAGTGTAATTATACAAGAAACACCTGTAGTTCTAGAATAAAGAGCACAGATGCCTTCAGAAATTATCTTCCCCTTAATGAAATGAATGCAGAACGTCATCTTCTGATGGATTGAATATGAGGTTTTCTTTGGTTATAGAAATCCTGAACTTGGGTTTTCTTTTTTCTGAACTTGGCCTCAATACATAATGTTGGAATATTATGGGTTCCACCATGTTTTGGTGTCAATCTGAAGTTGACTTGCTTGGTTCTGTTATGTGCATACACACACACGCACACACACACACGGACGTGTGCACATGCATATACATAACAAGTATGTATTACTTGTTTGATTATATGTTTACTTTTTACAGTAACAAATGCAGAACTTTTAAAAGTTTTGGCCTAATGTTGATTCTCTGAGATTCACGTGTAGAGTATGATTCTGATGATAATCCTCAAATGGATACAATGAAACCTTTGGTGGATGGTGGAACAGAAGGTTTTAAGGGCCACGCAAGAGTTATTCTACCAGGAATCACACCATGCTTTGAGTGTACAATTTGGCTTTTCCCTCCACAAGTGAAGTTTCCCTTGTGTACTCTTGCAGAAACTCCAAGAACGGCTGCTCATTGTATAGAATATGCTCACTTAATCAAATGGGACGAGGTAGTTCTTTAGCACACTTTTTCTATGGTATCAGTTCTTGGGTGGTCTTGGCTTTAGATCAAGTTTTTATTTTCATTCTATGATTCCGACTGGCAGGTTCATAGTGGCAAAACTTTTGATCCAGATGATCCTGAACATATGCAATGGGTTTATTCAGAGGTAAACTGGAGTCGGATTGAATTAGTTTTTCCTCATTTTTATCTTTAATTGCCATTCTGTTTTGGTTTCTCTGCTCATGTGCTCAAGTTGCCGCAGGCTCTGAAGAGAGCTGAGCTTTTCGGGATACCAGGTGTCACATATTCTCTGACACAGGTGAGTTCAATTTTCAATCTCTCTAATCGCAGTCTCTGATGTACTTTTGTTTTTGGGGCTTCAGCCTTCAACAAGCATTGCTTATTTCGCATGATTGATTGGAATTTTTTTTTAATAAAATTTGGCAAGTAAGGGCGACTTTTGACAACGGTGGCAGCTTCACGGATTTTGGCTTATGAATGCTACATATAGTAATACGTTCAGATGTTTGTTCTCCTTTCTCTGACAGGGTGTGGTGAAAAATATTATACCGGCTATAGCTTCCACCAATGCTATTATTTCAGCAGCCTGTGCTTTGGAAACCTTGAAAATTGTAACGGGATGTAGCAAAACCATATCAAATTACTTGACGTAAGTAGTGCTTCAGTATTACTTTACTTCATTGATTGTGCAACAATTATGAAGGAGTAGGATTGTAGGGGATTTGAAAATTAAACATCTTCTTTGGCTGTTGCATATTTCAAATTTAATGGTGATAGGCAAATTTATGCATTTTCAAATACTGATTTTTGATGGTTGTAGGAATTTCACTATTTCGAATGCTTCATCCATTTCATCTGCGCCTTTTGACTGCATCAAAGTCTTTGCAGCAGAGTGTATTTTGCATGTACTAACTGCGATTTGCACTTTCTTTGAATGTTAAAACCTTTTGTATTCCTACTCTTTCTAATCAATCTTTATTTGAGTTTGCTCATTTAGCTGAAATTATTCACGTCTTCCAATTTTTGGTTTCTGTTTGATTCTGGACACATGCTTCTATTTTATTCTTTCAATCCTCTTAGGAAGCAATCCCCCTGGTTGGACTCTTGGAGTTTTGATAAAGTGGTATCTCGTAGCATTTTTGTAAGATCTAATAACTAATATGTGATGCTGAATTTTTTCTGCAGGTATAATGGTGTTGAAGGACTCCATACAAAAGTGACCGAATTCGTAAGGGACAAAGACTGTCCTGTTTGTGGTCCTGGTGTTCTTGTCGAGTTGGAGTCTTCAATTACCCTAAGAAAGGTCTGTTCATTATCCTTGTGCTGTAATCTTGGTTCCATATATGGAGCATATTTGCAAATAATGTTGTTTACAAAGATTTCTGTGGGGAGAGGCAAATTTCAACCCTTTTCCTGGTTGCAAAATCCTTTGCTTAATGAATCTTGGGTTGTGTTCATTTTCCTCTTTGAGATACACTCTATTCATAGAATAAATGGAAAGTGGACTTCCTTTTGATACAAAATAGAGAATCAGGAGTTAAACCTAACTGGCACTTTTGGTAGAGCTATTATGCCTGTTCCTCTTTTTCCCCAAAGTACATCGTGAATGGTTCCTCATAATTTTTTTCGTTTTCTGGCTTGTAATTGATGTACTGTGCGATCTTTTATGCTCTCTCTTACTCATTTTGATGCTCACAAGAAGGATTTTTATTGATTACAATCTTCGTTTTTTACTCTTATCTGTATTTCTTTAGCAGCAGAAACACCTTTCTTTGGTAATTAATCTGCAATCCCAACTATGAATCTTAAGGAAAGAAAGGAGTGGCATCTGTTTGTTATCAAGTTAAATATCATAATTGAAATGCAAGTTTTCTGCTAGAACCTGTTTTGGTTGGATTTGTATTTGAAATTCTCTCTTGTGTTATTGCAACAGTTCATGGATATGCTCAAAGATCATCCCAAGCTCTATTTAACCAGAGTTAGTGTCAGCCACCGAGGTACAAACCTGTACATGCAGGCACCTCCAATACTCGAAGAACAGACACGGCCATTTTTAGACAGGCCACTTTTCGAGCTGATGGGCAAAGCTCGAAAGGACATCGTTAACGTTACAGGTCTAGCAGGTAAAGGCGACACAAAGCAATCGTGTTCGAGGAAATTAAGGGTTGTGTTTAAGGGGATTGATGGTGTCACTGATATGGATACTGCTGGTGGGGCATAAATTTTTTCTTGCTCTCAGTTACCATCTCTGTTTGAATGATAAAAGACATTTCATTTTGTTGTTGTAAAGTTTCCCATTAATAGCTTCACAACATTTTTCACAAGTCCCCTCACCTTTCTTGACCTCTCCAAGCTTCCTTTTTACCATAGGATGAGTAGCTTCTTTGTTTTCTGCATTTTAGGCACCTCCTTAAAAAAAACACATCTGGCATTCAACCAGGCAGTAAACTTGTATATGAATTCTGTTAAAACCCTAGTAGAATTTTGCCGATTCGATGCTTTTGGCTGTTCACTTCTCTCTTGGTGATTGTTTTTTATTACTTACATACTATCTTCGTCCCCAAACAAGAGTTTGTTTGTCGTATTGTTTTAGTATAACAGATCGGATTATTATTTTGGGACGGAGGGAGAATAATGTTATCATGTGGACATTTACCAACCTTGTTTATTATAGCTTGATCTCCAGCCAAAAATGTCCATTTTTTCTTGTTGCATTGTCCACTAAGAATCTCACCCCTTACCCATATCCCCTTTGCAAGATGCATTGAATAATCCAGAGTCACACATGGTAGAGGTTCTTATTATTCTCAACTTGAATATTTCTTTGTCTGCCCAAGTTGCCATTTTTAGTGTTTTGATTGAACACAAGAATTACCGTGATGGCTGAAATTGAAGCCCAGATCTGAAAGTAATATCAGCCACCCAATGAATAGTTCTCCCTCATTTCAGACTCAGATAATGCGTAATCTTGTTGGATGAAAATGGACGGCTCGTTTCTTTTCTGAGGCCATCAAATCTACATCCAATAAATTGGGAGACAAGCCCTTCTGCAATCAAATCTTGGACTATACTATTATTGATAATGTTCATTGAATGCCCACTTCAAAATTGACTAGTAAAATGCTTATGCCAATGTTTCATCATCATCCCATAATATATAAAATATCCCCCAAAAAAAACCCTTTTCTTTTCTTGCTTAGCCTTCAATCCTTGATTGCCTACTTGCTCCATTTCACATCTCAATATTTGCATCCAAGAATGTGAAAATGATTATCTTGATTTTGCCAAGAGAATCCCATGTACTCATATATGATTTCACAGCTTGTAGCGCACTTGTTTTTCTAACTCTTACTTTCAAAATCTCGACAATATAATTACAAATTTCGAAATTTATAAAAAATTAGTGGTACGATTTTAAACAATACTTCTTTTTGCTAACTCTTGCTTTCAAGATCCCGACGTGTAATTACAAATTAGGGGTTTAATAGGATTTAAATTGGGATGATTGCCTTCCTTCCAGCTATATCTTAACACACACTTGATCAAAACTGTCACACTTGGTCTAAACTAAATCCAAGGTTAAGCATAAATCAACTTGAAGAAGTAATCTAGCTAGAGTAAAAACATTCCCAACATGTTTCTTGTTCTATTTCATCTTATGATGATTATGTCTGAATCAATTTAGTAGCTTCAAAGAATAGCCCAAATGGATTCTAACACAAAACTGAAATCCAAAGGGCAGAAGATAAGTATATTTGAAGCTCTTGAAAATCACTTTCTCATTAAAATGTGAAACCTGACTTATTACAACTGCAGTCCAATCATGCTGCTGCTTTTAATATTATAAGGCAAAGATAGAAAGGCCACTGAACTCACTCAACTGATCATCAAAAGCTTTTTTCTAAGAGAGGCCAGCTGAAAAAATTAAAAAAAAAAAAATATTAGTCAAAAGTGCATGTTTGCCTGTTTTGCACATGCAAAGATTGAAAATATGAACCCAAAAAGAAAACTAGTGGATGTTAGATATGGAGAGATCTGTGGCTTTACATTCACAACCAAGTAAGTATATTCTGAAGATATGAAGCCTATCTTAATCCTATATCTTTTGTCCTTTGGAATTTCGATCAGATGTATTGTTTTTTATGAAAGGAGGATATTACTTGTATATATTATGCACTATTATACGAATACGGTTAATAGAGAATAGATGATTTATTGAGGGCGTTATAAATTATTTTCGTTGTTATAAATAAAAATCAGCCCCTTTAGGAGTCGAATGACAGGGATAGCGGACCAAAAGTTATGAAACTTAGGTGTCGATCTTTTGTCGCCTCGATGCCTCATCCTATTTTTTTTGTTTTACATCTCGTAAATCTTTCTCATCCAGACTTTGACAGAATAACAGAGCAATCATAAGTTTTAGTAACATAATAAAAAAGTCTTCCTCGTCATTCATATCTCGCGACAGTTGTGATATCTCGGAAGGGTCGATGACTGCAATTTTAGGTTTAGGGTTAAATATACAAGATTTTAACCGTTGGAAACATGAATGATTCCCCTATATATATGTTGAGTGTGGGCTGCTTTCTTTTTCCTATTCACTTTCTCAACTGGATAATATCATTAACACACTTCATGATCCTTGTGGGGTTATCCCCATACAGATTAGTCCAGCCAAGCTGCTGACCCTTTCCCCTCTTTTGTGTCCCCACTTCCCACATGTACTACAGCCCATATACCCTTATTATTTAACCCCAAAACCCATCCTTTTCCCACCCTTCATATCATCACTCTTTATATAAACCACTCCACCTTTGATTCCTACTCAAATACATGAAACAAGAAAGGTTGAAACTTGAAGATGTACTAACTCCTGTTCTTGTCAAGCCTGCTTGCTTAGCCAACTCTATAGAAACATCAAGTTAGCTAGCAGTTTTTGAGGACAGAAAAACAGAAAAAATGGAAGCTATAGCTGTGGAGTTGGATGATGATGTGTTCTTTGCGGATTTAAGTAAGCAAATCTCCCTTCTTATCATGGATGATGATGAAGATTTAGTTGCTCATTCTCCTTCTGTTTCTCTCCAGGTAATTACTGATCATTTTCTGCAGTGTTTTTAGCTTCTTTTAATACAATAGGCCCTGGATTTTGTTCCTTTGGGGACATCCGATAAAATTGGAACGATACAGAGAAGATTAGCATGCCCCTGCGCAGGGATGACGCGCACAAATCAAAGAGGCCCTGGATTTTTTATTTTTGATTTAGAATTGGATTGTTCTTCAGGGATTCTCTCAATCAATCCAATTTCCAGCATCCCAACAAGCATTATTTCCATTTGGGTATGATCAGCAGACTTGCAGAAGGGAAATCAGCAAAGGAACTGGAGTGTTCATCCCCATGATTTCCCAGCCCAGAAGAAAGAACAACAGCAGCAGGCAAGCTGGGAAGAACAGCAACAACAACAACACGAGTTACAACATGGCTTCCTCCAACTCAAAGTTGCAGAAGAATCAAGAAAACTCAAGAGGGCTGCAGCAATTTCTTCCTCACAAGCCATCATTTAATCCTACAAAATATTGATTTGATCATATTTAAGTAGTATAATCATAATCATAACTATATGTAATATTAATTACTATTCTTTAATTGGTGTGGTGAGCTCAAGAAAGTCATTGTATATACCACAGTAATAATAAGCTTGCTACTCACAATCAAGAATTACTGTAGTAAAATTCTACTTACAGTTGATGAATTATGTGTTTTTAGGGAAAGATTGCTTTTTTGATTGTGTAGTAAAAAAGGGTTATCTTGTTAGGAAACATTTCTTTTGTTTATTTTTATGTATTTTAGCTTGAAGGAGGATTTTCAACCTAAGGTTGAGCCCTCATGATCTATTAGAGTGAACTTTGTATAAGATGTCCATCATCAAAGCTTTGACACTCTTAATGCTGAATTGATTCATTTATTTGTTTCTTTTACGGTAATTTCAAGGTTTTCTCGACATATGTCTGTAAAAAAAGTAGAAAGAATGTATATTCTTGATTAGGGGTTGTTGGAAAAAAAAAATTCTTTCCATTTTACTGTTATAGCGGAAGAGAATCTCAAAATTTTGTTAATCCCTCTTTTCGTTTCAAAAACCGTTCGAATAAAACAAGTATCAACAGTCCATTTCTCGATGGAATCTCAATGTAATTAACATAACCGTCACTCGACGTTTCGAATCAAACAAGTATCAACAGTCCCTTTCTCGATGAAATCTCAATGTAATTAACATATATAACAACTTTATACGAGTTCGATAGTTATTATAGGTGGTTTATTCATACTTTAATCAGAAAATGCATGTTCATGGAAGTGCAACAAACAAAGGGAAAAGGCGGTGAGATCGATCTGGGGTAGCCTTTAGGACATTCTTTGAGTCATGAACAGGCTGGCTTTGAGTGGAACTTTGACATAATCACATGCTTTGAAGCATATTTCACATTCCTTTTTCAAGATCTGCAGAATGATATGTCGGTAAAGGAGCATATATTTAGCAGAAGAAGATGACACTTTGGACAAACAAATTATGGAATTCTGCCAAGTTTTGGGGTCAACGAGGAGGGGAAGTAGTGGGCAAGTGCACTTAACAATTATACGATAATAAATAGGGGCATTCATATTTCTAGACAAGTGTTCATTAATTTTCTGCCATCTTCCCCACCTAAGTACTTGTCATACATAAATAATCTTCGTTGCAGTTGGATGGAGCACACTTTAAAATCAATAATAAAATGCCGAATTAGATATTAATTAAACCGTTTTAAACCGTGAGACGTTTAATTACATGTTGAATCGTGTTTAGTGATTAGGGTATTTCAGTTAGACGGTTAATTACAAATTGAATCGTGTTTAGTGATTAGAGCATTTTAGTTAGACGTTTAATCACAAATAGAATAGTGGTTAGTGATTAGGGCATTCCGATTAGATGTTTAATCACAAATTGAATCGTATTTAGTGATTAATACATTTCGGTTAGATACTTAATCACAAATTGAGTCGTGTTTAATAATTAAAGCATTTCAGTTAGATATTTAATCACAAAACGCATCTTATTTAGTGATTAAAGTGTTTCAGTTAAATACTTAATAGAACGTTCCGATCAAACACTTAATCACAAATCAAATCGTATTTAATGATTAGAACATTCTGATCAAACACTTAATCACAAATTAAATCGTATTTAGTGATTTGAGCGTTCCGATATACGCTTAATTGGATAGGCAACATATGTACTTTCTCTGTTCCCTTCGGATGGATTAAGATTACTGAAGATTGCCAAATTGAAACCCCACCCCCACCCGACCCACCCCACCCAACAAAGGAACAAGAAAACCCCAAGACCATCCATGATCCATGATCCATCCAGGAGGATCTATCCAACGTCAGAACCACAATCTTTTCTCATACTTATTATTTAATTTCTTTCTTCCTTTTTTCAAAAGAAAAATCTTTTTTTAATGGGCCAATACGTTTAATTTTATTAAATAATTATAATTATATATTATTTTTACCAAATTTCATTAATTAGGGAGACTTTGACGAGTGACTTACTCTGCTACATCAATTTTCAATTTCGTAAGCATTAAACCCTAATTAGCAAATTCTATAGGATTCTAAATCTAGTAAGCTGTCCTTAGCCAATTGTTGAAGCTCCTACCGACACACCGACACCCTATTTCTGTATAATAAACTATGAATTTCCAATTCTTCAAACCATACCCAATATTACTTGTATATGCATTTTCATTTGGGCTGGGAATTATGGATATATTCTTCGGATAATAATATATAATATAGTGTTAGGTAGTATATTTTGGTCATTAAATTTTTTTTCTATTGATTTTTAGGGGTTACTAATTACCGCTTTACTTTTTAGAGTAGTATTTCATAAATTTTAATAAAATTATCTTTTTATTTAAAAGAGAGGGAAGATAGAGAGTATTGTAGAGGGTATTTTAGTCTAAATTAAACACGTAATTAGTAAAACTTATTCCTAAATTTAAAATCAGCATAATGGTTGTTTAGTTAGTTTTTACCGTTTAAACTGTTAATTTGAAGACTAAATTTGGCAATACATATAAACAGTAGTTAAAAGGATGTAATTTGACAGGTTAAATGGCCGAAAGTATACGACAAGTTTGGTGGTTACTCCTTCGGGTTGATATGTTTGATTTTTTTTTTTTTTCTTTTGTTTTACTTATTTTAAGGTTTTTTTTTTTCGCATTTTGATTCTCATGGACCCTTTTAAACTTTTTATCTTTTATTCCTCTTAATTTAAAATTGTTGTTTTTTAAAATTTAGTTGATTTGATTTGGATTTACCTGTTTTGGGCTAAACTAATTCATTTTTCATTGATCAACTGGTTTAACTTTTTTTCTTTCTTCTTTTTTTTTTCATTTTTAATAGGTCAACTTAATAGGGTCAAATGAAAAAATAATATTGACGTAAGAGGAACAAACGAAAAATTAAAAGAAATAACAAAATGTCAAACGGGTCAACTAGTGTCCAAATTTGTTGAGAAAAGGGCGTGAGCTATGATCTCAAATGGGAACCAAAACCACTTATTGACCTTTGGTTCCCCTAATTCAACTCACAAAATATCACTTATCTTTTTGCAAAAATATTAAAAGTCAAAACAATTAGAGATATATCGCAATCAAAAATGTTTTAGTGAGATATCGTGAAAACAAAATAACTAATTTGATAAACTAACAGAAGATTTTAGAAGTCAAAATATTTTTGATCAATTCTTACATACTTTTTCAAATTAAGAGAATAAAATGGTAAAATTTAACAAACTGACTATTAGTATATCGATTAAGAAGTATATGAGTCAATTTATTGATCATAAACGTTTTGTGGTAAAAAATGTCTTCAAGATGTTTCCTATCTCAAGCAGTTCAACATGATATATCCGTGATAATTGGATGGCATAGTATTAAATATCGTTTATTTTTTTATTTATTGTATTTTTTTAAAAATATATATAATAAAGACATTTTGATAAGAAAAAAAGAGAGCAAAATGATAATTTAGTGCACAGAAACAAATTAAGTGCTATGGATAATATTCGTGATATCCTATGATATGTGTTTCAGGTAATTCCGACATAGAGACATGCTTAATAATGTAAGAGGATGATTATGAAATTAATACAAAATTAGTAACTTCCAAATATCTATATTTAAAAAAAAAAACCATATGAGGGGCAATTAATTATGCTAGAAAATAGTCTATTTCCAGCTATAACTATCTATGCACCTCTTGACATAACAATCGACCAGATCGATTGTTATATTTGTTGTAGTGTTTTTGTATTAAAAAAAATAGTCATTTTTTAAATATTATTTTAAAATTTTTAAAAAATATTATTAATTAATCATCAATCATGATATTAACATTGGATCCTAACACAAATTGACAACTATTAACTATTGTACACTTTTGTCGAACTCAATTATCATATATATAGGCCTAATTAACTCCAATTTGAGAGATACTACATGTCCACTTGCAAATGTGTGTGTGTGTGTGTTTTTTTTAAAAAAAGATCGATATATGCTATCATATTACTAGTAACTCGAACTTACAATCTATTAATTTTCACTAAAAAGTATTGTTAACTGAGTGAGAAGAGTCAATTACTAGAATACAACGGCAATCACTAGATTATAACTTTATCGTCAAAAGTGTCAACCATTAAACTATTACATCAACCAAATGAGCAGTATCAACCACTATATTACAACTTTCTCGTTAAAGATGTTAACCACTAAACTACAACATCAACCAAAGAGCATAACCAACTACTAAACTACAACATCAACCAAAGAGCATAATCAACTACTTAAACTACAACATCAACCTAAAAAATAATATCAACCACTAGATTATAACATTCGCGTCACTTGCTGGTATTTTTCTTATTGAAACGTCAAATTAAAGAGGCAATAGTGATGATGGATTATTAATTCAAACAACAAGAGGAAGAAATTTTTTTTTTTTTTTTTTTTTTTTTTTTTTTTTTTTGGGAGAAAGAGGATGTGGGATTGCTTGTTAGATGATGGAAGTTTGTCTTAGCCAGCAGCATCCCACCATTTTTCGAGAGTTGAGAAGACATTGCTATCAAAGATGTTGAGTGAGGGCCACTACAACTAGGGCACAACTCATCCAGCTAACGTACGATGGAACATAAAGCTTTGTAGTCATCTACTACAATAACTACTAAATTATAATTTATACTTCTCTCTATATACATCAAATGCCCAACTTTGTCAAAAGATTATTTTTTTTAAAAAAAAACTTTATGGTTGAGGGTGGTAAAGGTGGATACTGGCGATATGGGCAACTTAGTCATTGAAAGACCAATCAAATAATTATTTACAGTTTGAAAATTTTTTAATCCAAATCGATCAAATAAATGTGTCAATTCAATTTTTTTGGACCAAATTTTAACACTTTGGTTTAGTCAATTTGGTCATGCGTGCCATATTGGTTCACACGTATGATCGCATGAAAATTATAATTGGTCGGTCTATCCGAAATGATCAGTTTTATCAATGAAATCGTCAATCAAATTAATATTATGATTTAAAAATTATTCAAACCACCAGTCATGGGTGATATTTTTAAACCATCTCAACCGGCTAAATTTGACCGATTTTACCAATTTTGATCAAACCATATCCATCTCTAGAGGGTAACATTAATAATTGTATACCCGACAAAAAAAAAAAAGTAAGTTGAGTTAAAAATTTTAACCTATTTATTAAACGGATTGGGTTGTGTTAATCTGTTTTACAAAAGGGCCAACCCTAACATTAAATATGAATAATTTAAAATTAAAAATCTAAATATTACATATGTAAAATATTTTATAAAAAATTTCATTCACATCCTAAAATATTATACATACAAAGTGGAGAGTATACAAGGAGAAGTATACTTTTGTGATCGATCAACAATAAACCTTTTTTTTTTTTAATCATTATTATCATACTTCTTTTTTTTAGGCCTCATTTCGAAACACTCTTTTTCCATTTTTGAAAATCCATTTTAAACTGACTATCAATAAGCCCATGAAAGTTGGGCCATGAATGCAAAATAGCCCAACCCAATTTTAAGAAATGATTTTAGGGAACCACTTTGTTTTGCCCGCCATTGGCATTTTTTCGCTCGGCGGCACACGCCGGCGGAAAAAACCAGGCGATAGGACGACCTCTGTGTCCCAATCCAATCCAAGCTTTCATAAGCCTCTCTGCCGTTTGTCAGCAACAAAAGCATACAATGGGACTTCTTCTTCTTCTACTCCTTCTCGTTCTCCTCGTTCCCATTTCTCTCCTCATTCTTCTCGCCATAATTGTCCGTCCAAAGCCCACCAAAATCCCGATCAAGAACCGCCACGTTTTCATCACCGGGGGGTCCAGCGGCATCGGATTGGCCTTGGCCCACCAAGCCGCTTTGGATGGAGCCCAAGTTTCCATCCTCGCCCGTGATCCTAATAAGCTCCAAGAAGCCAAGGACTCGATCAAGCTCGCCACCGGCATAGACGTCGCCGTTTTCAGTGCTGATGTCAGAGACTTTGATGCCGTCGATAAGGCCATTAAGGATGCAGGACCAATCGACGTGCTGGTTTGCAATCAAGGCGTTTTTGTACCTCAAGAACTTGAACATCAATCTTTGGATGAAATTAAGTTCATGATTGATGTGAACTTGATGGGGACGTTTCATTTGATAAAGGCTGCTCTACCTCTTATGAAGGAAAGAACTGGAAGAGGTCCCGGTTGTATCGCCCTTATGTCTTCTCAGGCTGGACAGGTATATTTATTTTTATAATTCCAATGCGTTTCCATGTTCTATCTTATCTGTGTTTCTGGTTTAGAAAGATTTGTTTGATGTTAACAAAGGTGATCTTTTGATTAATCTTGTAGGATCTTTTTAATCTTGTTTTTTTATTGATTGTGGATGTACTGGTGCTCTGTTGTAACTGATAAAGTACAATGCTTTACACTGTCTTTGGTTTGAATTTGGATCCAATTACCTAATCCAAAAAATGTCTGACGCTTGCAACTTAAGGAAGTAACCTTGCAAAATGATTAATCTTGTAGGATCTTTTATGCTGTATAATCAAACTTTGAAAATGTTGTTGTAGGTCTTCATGTTTTCCTAGTCTTTCCACTGCTTAACATATTTGGTTTGAGGAGACAAACCTCACTCTACTGGTCGTAGAATTTTTGCTATACTGGCAATTTGAGAATCCGTATGCACTTTGTTTCAGTTTATGCCTTCTCGGTGACAAATTTGGTTGATTTCTCTTTTTCTCCCTCCACCACATTACCTAGGTTGGCATCTATGGTTATTCAGCTTATTCTGCCAGCAAGTTTGGCCTGAGGGGCATGGCAGAAGCCTTGCAGCAGGAGGTTATTGGATATGATATTCATGTCTCACTTATATTTCCTCCAGATACTGAAACACCTGGTTTGGCTGAAGGTTTGCCTCTAGTAATTTCTACTTTATGAAGAAGTTTGTTTGGTTTTTTTAAATTCCTTGCATTTGATCCTCTGATCTATGCATTTGCAAAAGAAGGCCCTTTGGTTGTGTGCTTGGGAAGTCCAAACTCTGGCTAGATTTTGCTGCCATCTTGTGGCTCTGGTATTGTTCTACGTGCATAAATTTATTCTTAAAATCTGTTTGCTGGAATTAATGTATGAATGTCACTAATGGAAGCACAACATGCAACTGTAACTCTGCAAGGACAGATTCTTCATTTGGAGTTCCCTTGCATCATAGTTTTGCATGTGGTTTTTGGATCATGTTTGTCAATATAGTTCAATTCACCCCCATTCATCTATGCTGGTTTGAATTTGATACCAATTCAACTGCTGTTGTTTTTATGATAATTGCAGAGAACAAAAGAAGGCCACAACTCACCAGCATAATAGCATCCTCCTCTGGTGCAATGAAAGCGGAAGAAGTTGCAAAGAAAGCATTGAATGGCATCCGATGTGGTAGTTTCATTGTTTCTTGCAACTTCGAGGGACTTCTCCTGTCCATTGCAACTGCTGGTCTTTCTCCTCAGAGATCTGTGCTAATGGCATTCGTTGAGGTGATTACTGCTAGTATCTTACGGGTTGCAGGTCTATATTTTCAATGGGACTGGTACGAGAGCATCACCAAATGGCATACTCAAAAGAAGTAGTAAGTATTCCTAAACTAGATATGCTCGACTCTTCTTCTTTTACGTTTCACAACACCGTATATAAAATCACTTTACAACTCATTAGGCAGCAAATTGATTGGTATCCTTATGTGCTCATATCATATGTTTTCTGTACCGTATGATATTCCTTCTGAAAATATGCTTGTATCTTTGGTTTAGGGTGCATAAAGGCGTGTGCTCGCTTTCTACTTTCCATGGAAGTGCTTGGCTAGCATTTCTTCCCCATTACAAGAAAGGTAATTGATATTGTAGCAAATCAGGCAATTCCAATGATACACTTCGCCCAAAGGATTCTGAAAAAGCAAGGCTAAAATAGGATAGGATTGGAGTTGCCAATGTACCAACGCTGATTGAGGACTTCCATCTCTATTGCAAACTGGAAGTGGAACACTCGTCAGTCGAGTTCTTCTTGTAGTTTCCACTCATTATAGAACTTTCTTCTGTTATCTGTAGCTAGGATATCAGTTCTTAAGAGTTGTTATTGTATTCAGCCTATGAAAAGAGGAGCTGGTTTGTTCTCCTTTATCCTATGTAGCAGAGGTTTTTGTGTTTTTTTTTAACCTTACTGTAGTTTATTTCTCCATGTTCTTGATGCCCTTGTATGTAAAAATGCGATCTTGCTCGTTCTTGATGTTCTTCTCCGATCAGAATTTGCAGACTATCTGTTACCTTCGAATCTGGGCTGTTATTTGCAGCACAAATTTGTTATTTGTAGCACAAAAAAATTGATGAAATGCCTAAAATGACCTTAAAAATAGAAAATGTGAATTTTGCATGAAAAATCGCCTGTAATTTGCGATAGCTGAACAAAAAATCGGACCCGAAATGCAATTTTTAAAGCAAAAATCGGACGAAATGTGCGAAATGTGCGAAAATGGGGCGAAAAATATCCGATTTTTTGGAGAAAAAACGGATAAGTGGGGCGATTTTTTGCCCCAAAAATCGGATAAGTGAGACGATTTTTTGCCCCATTTTCGCACATTTCGTCCGATTTTTTCTTTAAAAATTGGAAAGTAGGTGCGATTTTTTCATATTTGTATCATACCACAAATTTGCTATTTGTATCACAAAAAAAAAAATATTAATTATGACCAAAATGCACTTATGAACAAAATCAGATTAAATTCACATGCATGGATGTAGACGTTTTTGGACGTGGTTCTAGTGTTTTGAGACGTGGTGATAGTTGTTTTGAGACGTGGTACACTGTTTTTGTGAAAAAATTCAGCTAAAATTGACATGAATGGATGTAGACGTTTTCGGACGTGGTTATAGTTGTTATGAGACGAGTTGAGATGTTTTGTGCAAAAATCAGTTTAAATTCACATGCATGGATGTAGACGTTTTTGGACGTGGTTCTTATGTTTTGAGACGTTGTGCTAGTGTTCTGAGACGTGGTTGACTGTCTTTGTGAAAAAAATCAGTTAAAATTGACATGAATGGATGTAGACGTTTTTGGACGTGGTTATAGTTGTTATGAGACGAGTTGAGATGTTTTGTGCAAAAATTAGTTTAAATTCACATGCATGAATGTAGACGTTTTTTGACGTGGTTATAGTTGTTATGAGACGAGTTGAGATGTTTTGTGCAAAAATCAATTTAAATTCACATGCATGGATGTAGATGTTTTTGAACGTGGTTCTAGTGTTTTGAGACGTGGTGATAGTTGTTCTGAGACGTGGTAGACTGTTTTTGTGAAAAAATTCAGCTAAAATTGACATGAATGGATGTAGACGTTTTTTGACGTGGTTATAGTTGTTATGAGACGAGTTGAGATGTTTTGTGCAAAAATCAGTTTAAATTCACATGCATGGATGTGGACGTTTTTGGACGTGGTTATTGTGTTTTTAGACGTTGTGCTAGTGTTTTGAGACGTGGTTGACTGTCTTTGTGAAAAAAATCAGTTTAAATTCACATGAATGGATGTAGACATTTTTTGACGTGGTTCTAGTTGTTATGAGACGATTTGAGATGTTGTATGGCCATTTTATTTGTCTTATCTTATTATAACACCTACTTACAAGATCATGAATATTGCTAAGAGTAATATGGTCATTTTAATTGTTTTATATTCACAAAACTCTTAGATCAGATATCATGAACATTTCTAAGAGTTGAATGGTCATTTTATTTTTTTTATCTCATTACAACTCTCAGATATGAGATCATGATCATTTCCGCCGCGCACCAACACAGAATATGTATGTATTTTGTGTTTTTTTATTTATTTATTATTTAATAATATGTTATATTGTTTTAGAATATATAAACTTACTAATGTAATCGTGTTGTCTTTGTAGTGGGTGAGCCGATTTACTCGCATGACCGAGGACTGCATACAGATCATGAGAGACAATGGAGTACCCGAGTCAGATGAATATGAAGCTAGGTTGAGGGCGGAGATGGATAGATGGCATCTGGCTGGGTGATTGTATTACTGTACTATGTTATTGTTATTAGCTTTTGAAATTTGTTTGTAAACCATACTGTACTTTTTATTTTTATTTCTTTAATTTTTTTGGGCTTTTAGTATTTCATTTACATACGATTTATGGAATTTTGACATAATGCAATTAAAATATGAATAATAAGTAAACTACAATTATTAAGAGCCATTAACAAAATAAATATTCAAAGGGAATTGCTATTTGTATCACAAATTTGCTATTTGTATCAAAAAAAAAAGAAAAAAAAAAAGAAAATCCACCACGTCTTAGAACACTAGCACCACGTCAAAAAATAACTAGCACCACGTCCAGAAACGTCTAAGCAATAGCTGTGAATTTTAGCTGATTTTTTCCACAAAGACAGTCCATCACGTCTCAGAACACTAGCACCACGTCAAAAAATAACTAGCACCACGTCCAGAAACGTCTAAGCAATAGCTGTGAATTTTAGCTGATTTTTTCCACAAAGACAGTCCACCACGTCTCAGAACACTAGCACCACGTCAAAAATAACTAGCACCACGTCCAGAAACGTCTACATATATTGATGTAAATTTAAGCTGATTTTTTCCACAAAGAACACTAGCACCACGTCTTAGAACACTAGCACCACGTCAAAAATAACTAGCACCACGCCCAGAAACGTCTACATCTATTCATGTGAATTTAAGCTGATTTTTTCCACAAAGAACACTAGCACCATGTCAAAAATAACTAGCACCACGTCAAAAATAACTAGCACCACGTCCAGAAACGTCTACATCCATGCATGTGAATTTAAACTAATTTTTGCACAAAACATCTCAACTCGTATCATAACAACTATAACCACGTCCAAAAACGTCTACATCCATTCATGTCAATTTTAACTGATTTTTTTTCACAAAAACAGTCTACCACGTCTCAGAACAACTAGCACTACGTCTCAAAACACAAGAACCACGTCCAAAAACATCTACATCCATGCATGTGAATTTAATCTGATTTTGTTCATAAGTGCATGTTGGTCATAATTATTTTTTTTTTGTGATACAAATAGCAAATTTGTGGTATGATACAAATAGCAAGTCCCTTATATAAACATATAAATATGAAAAAATTGCACCTACTTTCCAATTTCTAAAGAAAAAATCGAACGAAATGTGCGAAAATTGGGCGAAAAATCGCCCCACTTATCCCAGTTTTGGGGTGAAAATCGCCCCACTTATCTAATTTTTTTCTCAAAAATCGGATAAGTGTGGCAATTTTTCGCCCCATTGTCGCACATTTCGTCCGATTTTTGCTTTAAAAATTGCATTTTGGGTCCAATTTTTTGTTCAGCTATCGCAAATTACAGACGATTTTTCATGCAAAATTCACATTTTCTGTTTTTAAGAGCATTTTAGGCATTTCATCAATTTTTTTGTGCTACAAATAACAAATTTGTGCTGTAAATAGTAGGATCCCCTTCGAATACAGCCAGATGCTAATAGGTCTGGCTCTCCATAGTGGAACTATTATTATGAAAATAAAAAATAAATTTTTTTTTTTTTGGAAGCAATAAAAAGTAATGTTTAAATATGACAAAGGGAGTATTTTTATTTTCCTTTTTTTTGGTTTATTTTGTATCCTAAGCTTACAATGGGTGTAACAAAAATACGAATTTATTGGGAAATAATTTCAGAAAAGGGTGATTATCGAATAACAGATAATACTACTGTCCTACTACTATAATTGAGAATAAAATTCTGTGTTCGATTGTTTCCCAGTTATCATTTTGCTGGAAAAACCCATCATTTCATCACTCACCCGAAAAACCCATAAAGCTTTCTCACTTGGGTTCTTGTTTATCGTAAAAAAACAGTGAAATTAAAATCAGGAAGCTATGGCGTCAGCATTTCTGAGAAGAACAGCAATGGTGAAGTCAATGATTGCAAAAGGTCTCCAGGAGACATCCAGGAGGGCCTTTGCTTCGGTTGCAGTGGGTACAGATTTGTTATCAGCCGCACCTAATGTTTCTCTCCAGAAGGCTCGGACTTGGGATGAAGGTGTCTCCTCCAAATTTGCCACCACCCCTCTCAGCGACATCTTCAAGGTGCCAACTTTTTTGGGATTTTTTTATTGTTTTATTGTAATTTGTTAGGTATTGGGATTTTCCATTACCCTTTCAGTTGTGTTGATGTTTCTTTTAATTTGGGTGATTTATTCTCATTTGCAGGGGAAAAAAGTTGTAATCTTTGGACTACCTGTAAGATTACTTTCATCCCAGAATTTCATTTGCATTGTTCTTCTCGATATGTTATGCTGATGTTCAACTTTGAAACGGGTTTAGAGAAAAAAAAAAAAAAAAAAAAAAAAGGCTATCTGATATTTTTTATGTTTGTCATGTAACTTATGTCCAAAAAAAAAAAAAAAATCTTAATTTTAAGAGGAAGTTGCTACTTCGAATTTGGGATGATTTTTTTGCTTAAACTTTTCTCCAGAACTTCAAATTTGGCATAATTTTTTTCCTTAAACTTCTTCTTTCTTTGGAATTATGTTTTCAGAATTGCATTTCAGCTAGATTTAGAGCTGTAAAATATGGCTATATTAGGGTTCCATATTTATGTCATATTTATCTCTATTTGCTCCCCACTTGATTCTATTCATTCCATTTTACTTTCCATCTTGGGAGGGTGGTGGTGGGAAAGCTTGAAGAAAGGAATTGGACAGGGTTCTTGAAAGGTTGAAAAACCACAGTGGATATAGTGTTTCTGTAATTGCAGTACACAAACTACAAACTAAGTGATGGGTAGCCTTCACTCACTTTTAAACTTGAGTAGGTTTTGTTGATGATATATATCTACTGTACTGATCTTTTGTGTAATATTGTTCTATTAGTTTGGTGTATGTGGATGATATTGTTCCATGTAGTAGATATAATTCCGGTTAAGGATATGTTTTGTTCTCATGAGATTTTGAATTGCCTTCAAATTGGAACCACTTTAGTTTCGATCTCTATATAAATTAAATCATGTTCTTATTTAAATCTATTCCTCATCAGCATTATGTCTTTTAGAAGAAATATTGATGGTTTACTGGTTATCTGTGCTGAACACGTACAAAAGTTAGCAAAGCTGTGGAATGAATGACAATACATATGGATGGTTTAGAAGAAATATTGATGGTTTACTGGTTACTGGTTTACTGGAAAATGTAAATGACAATACATATGGTAATGAAGCTGTGGAATGAATTTGAATGTTCAGTGGATACCCAGAACTCTTAGTTTCTCAGGAAGTTTTTCTCCGAAAGAATGGGGACTTTTTCTTGGAAAAACAACTTAAAATTTCATTGTAAGTATTTGTTGGCTTTCATTCAATGTTTGTCTCTCATTTTCCAGGGTGCATATACTGGAGTTTGTTCAGCTCAGCATGTTCCCAGTTACAAGAACAATATCGACAAGTTTAAGGCTAAGGGTATTGATTCTGTGATCTGTGTGGCTGTCAATGATCCTTATACACTGAATGGTTGGGCAGAAAAACTTCAAGCTAAAGAAACTGTAAGTTATGGTCTCTAGTTGATTTGACATACTAATAAAGAAATCAAGATTTCACCGTCTATAATTTGCTGTCTGATGTCTTTCAGGTTTAGTTTAACTTGAAATATCCTACACCATCTATATAAACTTTTTCCCCTTTCCTTTTTGTGCTGCATGTTTAAAGAAAATAAAACTCTAAAATGCTATCTTATTACGCATTTGATGGTATTGAAATCAAAGTTGGTTTGGCATTGGTCAAGTGGAGTGGTGACGGCGATAGCAATAGGAAGAACTAGACCATTGGCGTAGGAGGGGAAGGTTGTTGCAGTCCACGCCTTCACCTGTTTCCCTCTAGGAAAATGAACTTTTGAGAGAGTTGAGGTTCTGTTGTAACTTTTTGGATATTACTAATCTTTAGATGCACCTTCATAATACTTGGTTCTCTTTCCTATTCTCCTCATCAAAATAAGGATCAGAATGAAGTATTTAGCAGACTTTGGATCGACGTGTTTGTTTATTACATCCTACATTCTGATATGATGATTTAATGGCATCACTTCCCTATGGTTTTGAGTTTGAACGAACAGAGTTCGTACAAGCCGTTGAATTTCTCTCCTGTAATCTATGCAGATAGACTTCTATGGAGACTTTGATGGGAGCTTCCACAAGAGTTTGGACCTGATAGTAGATCTCTCTGCCGCCTTGCTTGGACCTCGCTCTCATAGGTATAAAACTCATTTCTATCGTGTTCTGCATCCCCGGTACTTGGTGTTATCAAAGATTAGACTGCTTTCTGAAATTGCATTTAATCTGAATGCTGTTAGATTACTGGTTATTCAACTTGGTTTCTTTTCGACGCCAAATTGCTGTTGTTCCAGGTTTTTCTGTTCTTGGAAATCCTGAAAGTTTTTGTTGTTCTTTTTCAAAACAGATGGTCCGCGTACGTCGCTGATGGAAAGGTTAAGGCTTTCAATCTGGAAGAAGCTCCATCTGATGTCAAGGTTTCTGGTGGAGATGTTATTTTGGAACAGATTTGAATGATTACAGTAACAAGAACTGTATGCCTGGCTTGTTTTGCAGATCATATTATTACCCCTTTTTGTCTGTAGATTTGGCAGTGAAATCAATAAGTTTAGAGTTCATCACTTGTAATATTCTAGGATTTGTGTGGCTTCCATTTGTTTGTTTCGACTTACTCTTGAGATTCTGTCAAACATTGTACAACATAAAACAGCCTCATCTTTGCTTCTGGTTCATGCAAGATTTACCTTATTTCACATCCAAAACCCTCCCATGTTTTAACATTTTAATGAACTATAAAGCACTGAAGTTTGTCTGTATCAACAAACAATTCGAAATATCTCGATTCTTTTAGAAGGGATCCGAGTCAAATAGTAATGATTCGAAACACTTTTTTTACACTATTTTAGAAATCTAAATACTCAATCGAATGGATATAAAAAATACAGGATTTTCAATCCTAACATGGCAGTGTTAATGCCAAAATGTGAAGTGAATTACAATAAATTCATGGCTTCCTCCATAGAATATACACACATAACCACGTCAGAACTTCAGAAATATGATTTTGCCAAACGTTAAAGAGTGAGCAACCTTCATCCTCAGGACAAGAACTAAAGGACCAGATGATGCTGTTTCTCGAATATAATCCATGTTGCATCGAACTCATCTGTTTGTTTTCATGAATAAAAACAATGCAATCAAACAAAACCCTCTTAAACAACCAAAGCAATCGTCTTTCTGAGAAAATCACTCAAAGTATAAACATGAAAACATGCTCAGGAAATGTAAGTTCTTGATATCACAGCAGTACTCTTCTTCCAGTTCGACGATGATTAACGCGAGACAAACTGCGAAATCCTTCTGAATCGCGCGTTTTCTATCTGTCTGTCAATTATATCATGTGGATAAAGCCTTAAAAAGAGATCAGATTGAACTGAAACCTGCTAAATGAACTGCTTGGAAAGATGAAGTTTAAGTTAAACCTCACATTCTTGCTGCTAATACTATAAGTATAATGAATGAAACAAAGATCAGATTTCACTAAATGCATAATGCTGAAAATATTGAGGCATTTCATTCAACAAGATTGACAGAGAAACCAAATGATATACATTATTACTGATCATGCTGGAATTTCCAAAGGGAGAGGGACTTGATTGGAGATCCTTTCCACCCCACAACAATGCCTTTGCCGTTCTTCTCTACAGTGCAAGAACCCCAGCTAGGATTGTTTCTAAGAACTAAATCTAGCTGACAAAATGCAATGCTGCTCAGGGATACTTCGACAAAGCCGAATCTTGACAAGAAAGCTCTCCAAAAATCAAGCCTTTCGTGGCGACTAACTCGTTCTTCGCCTTCGCAGGTGATCACATTGAGAACTATCTCCTGGACGAATCCTCTTTCTACCAATGATCTGCATGGATTATCGCGCTCCATCACGTCCTCGAGGCAGTCGAAAACAGCTGCGCATACGGAAAGGGCTCCATCGAATCGGTTCAGGAAGACAGGTGAGTCTGTGCTTGCTTCAATTTCAGTCACTACCATCACACATGGATTCAGCTTTTCAATAGTTCCCAATAGTGATACTAAGTGATCAGGTGATGGGAGCAACTTTGCAAGACAAAGTTCTGAGTAAACTGCGAGAACTTCATCATCTGATAACTCAAACAAATCTTCCCTAAGATCTTTCAGGTCTGAAACAATGAGTTTGAATTCAAATGGAATGTTCATAGAGCTTGCAAAAGATGACAGCCTCTTTCCTACCTCATTGTTTTCTGATGTTCCTATGGCA
Source organism: Knoxia roxburghii (assembly GCA_030378225.1). NCBI lineage: Eukaryota > Viridiplantae > Streptophyta > Magnoliopsida > Gentianales > Rubiaceae > Knoxia > Knoxia roxburghii. The sequence continues at coordinate 2,635,756 of CM059420.1, forward strand.
GTTAGCTTGAGAAGCTCAAGTGGATTACAATCATGCCTTGCTGCAAGAGCTTGCATCATCAAAGGCCATTGTGATCCATTCACAATTCCCAAATCAATCAAATGAACCCTTTTGGCTGATGCCACATTATCCACTAAGGCCTGGATTGCTGTCAAATCTGTGACTTGACAGAAAGGAAGCAATGGATAAATCTTTATCAATTCAGCATGCAGATCTGTTAATCCCCCATTAGCAGAAACTTCACAAAGATTTCCTTCTCTTGCAACAGCCGAAAACTGTCCTCCTCCTCCTCCAAGTTCTCGGGCGATCCGCTCTTGAAGAGCAGCACAGAAACAGGATACAATTCTGTGGAGGGCATTGCCAGAAGGGGAAACAGAACTTTGACATATATTCAGCAACCATCTAGCCCGATCGAACTGTTGATTCGAAAACTTGAGAGCAACAGCTTGAAACAACAGTGCCAGTTCAAAATCATCAGACTTCTGAGGGGGCACAGTAGGATCAGTATGGAAAAGATCACCAACCAAAATGGAAGCTACATTCACTTTCTGATTGTTGTTGTTGCTCTGATTCAAACATTCTCTTGCCTTTTTCAGAATTCCATCAGTTGAAAACTCTCCAGAGCCAGTAGAATTAGAGCTGGATGCTGCAGGAGGAACTCTTTGCTGATTTATCATAGTTTGCAGGATACTCATTGATGTTGCAGGCAGAGAATTCTTAGGTTTCTTAGCCATTTTTGCTGATTCTTGGTGTTTAAGTTGTTCTTGATCAGGATACTCATCCATTTTTATAGGGGATCTTGAGTACTATTCAATCTCAGAAGAAACACAGAGACAATCCTGCAGGAAAATACAAAGAAACATAAGCCAAGTCAATAAAACAATGATGAAGGTAATTTCTCTGATATCCCTCCTGGTTTCATGAAATTCATCATTATATAATCTTGTAAAAGCCTAAAACTCAACAGAAAAAGAATAAAAAAAGGAGCCCTTGTTGGAAATTCAACAGATGAATTGATAATTTGTCAGGGTTATTACGCCAAGCAAAAAATACAGGATTGTTTTTTGAGCTGTAAAATACCAAAACTGAAGCCTGGAACCGCGTTAAAACATGAAATGATTTGATGTTTTTACATCAGAAGCCGGACCTAGGGTTTTATAGGAAGAAGATGCATTATCCAAGCATATAAATACAGCATGGCCCTTAATGCATTCATATATTAATCTATAATGGGTCTTTTGTCCACACTACAAAGCTCAAATCTGCCATTTTTTGAATGCTTGTTTTGTGTTCTTGGCATAAGCTAAGCAATCAGCATCAAGCTGTGATTTTTCCCAAGTTTTTTGGATTGTGGACTTGGTTGATACTTCATAAATGAAACAAATTATCAGTTCTTGAAAATCGAAACCCAAAAATCATAGGAGGCTATAATGTGACATTGTTGTGAGCATTTTCATTGATGTCGTGATCATATGAATGAGATATGAGCTGCCATCAAAGAAGAATCAATGCTGTTTAACTTCTTCTCTTGTAAGGGATCCTGATAATTTGACACTCAAATTAAGAAACTTCTGCAATATTACTGGAAAGTAGGAATTTTGGGCCGACTATTCCAGAATCTAGATTCTATTTCTCATCGAAACAATCCAATGAATTGTTTCGTCTTTACGAGCCCAAATCAGTTTGGGATGCATTGAGGAAGCCATGGATTCAAACTGGTCGAAACCAACAAAAAAAGAATTGCCTGGAACCTTGCCTCTTGGTTTTATCTCCTAATCTAATTACTAAGGACCATTGCTGGTAGATTCTATATTCGTTGAGGAGAATTTAAGGTTTTAACGTAGTGAAATTTTTTATCGGGTAAATTCTTGACCAGTACGAAAATTTGATGAAATAGATATATGTCTGTGGAGATGCGGACTACTTGCTTCATAACAGAAAGATCTTATGAAACTTCACTGTTCCTCCCTCGTATTGGCTTTGAAAGGTATTGATTCTAAGTGAACAATATCAATTACTAAATTATAATTTTATTGCGTGTAACAGCTTTGTATAATAAATTAAATAATATAATAAATACGAGCATTTTTCCGAGACGATTGTATTTGATTTATGTAAATTTAGCAAATCCTTGTTGGTTATATTTATATGGGAGGGAGGGAGTAATGGAAGCATCAAAATGGAATTGGTGCATGTTTTAGACAAAGCTTAGTTGAGAATCATGAGTGGATACTAGGTTAATGACATAAGTACTTCCAGATATTGCCAAATGGTCAGTTTATTTTGATTCCTTCCAGGAGCATCTTTGGGTTATGTCTGTAATTTTGTGTCTGGTAGAGTTTTTGTTTTAAAATAATAATTGTATTTATTATACTATTTTAATATAAGAGACATCATTATTATTATTTTGGAATCGAGAGAATATTTAATGTTTAGTGTCTCTCTCAAATTCTGCCTATTATATATATGATACCTTTGGCTCTTGTTTTGAAAACTTACTGATCCAGCATCACCCTAAAGCAGTAGATATTAGGCACAAGATTAAACCCATAATTTAAGAAAAATATGGTTTTTTTTTTTTTTTTTTTGTAGCTAACTAAGAGTTGTAACAAGGGCGGAGCTACGTGTTAGGGTGGTGGGGCACCAATTTATATTTTGCCCCACTAAAAATAATTAAATTAAGGGGCAAAAAGTAAATGAATTAAAAAATATATATTAATGAACAATATAAGTTAAAATTTGTACAATTTTTTTAATAATTAAATAAGTAAAATATAATATTTTTATCATATAAAGTTTGAAAAAACAAGGAAGAATGGTAAAGTAATTAATTCAAAACCGTCACCAATTAATTTGCTGAGGATCGTGCATCAACAAAAAAAATATTTCCAAAATCTTCTATATTCTAGGTATTTATGATATTTATTTCTTTTATTTGTTGAATTCATCACAAATTAGTATATAAATATCTGTGCGTATAGATAAAGATGGTGTTTTACATCATTTTTGAAAAATTTCAACATTAATTTTGCTTATTGAACTTTCATCAATAGTAGATGGAGAAAGTATTCAGGGATGGAATGAAAATGAAGAATAGAAGGGGAAAATTAATGGAGAGAGACTGGAAAAAGTTTGACAGATGATATTGTTATTGAAGAGATGAGCCATTATGTATGTTTCCAATCTTTTATATTTAAAGGAAAAAAGAGCAAGGCAAAAAAACAATATGAAGATTATGAAAAGTCGGATTCAGAATTGAATGAGAGATCGATGGATAAATAATTGTCTAGTTATATATATTGAAAATGAATTTTTCACGTGATTAATAACGAGCTCATTTTATACAGTTTTCAAAATATGAATACTCATAGAGGAGAATTTTATTAATATTTATAAAATTTATTACCCCACGGAATCCTGGGGTCTGACTCCGTTCCTGATTTGTAATTTTGAAAAAAAAAATATTTTATTTTGAAATAAAACTTTTTAGGAATTAAAAGTAATAGTTGAGCATGGTACACTTTCAAGAAAACTTTGAATAGGATTTTCGGGATGTGAATCTTCATCCATGGCTACTCCGTTATGTACCGATCAAGATTGCATTATTTTTTTGGTCGTAGAAAGAGAGTTGCCACGTTGTAATTTTTTATTTCCTTCTCTCATATTTTTAAAACCGCAACATTCATTCATTCTTCTTCCAATAACATTCCTTCTCTTTTCTTTCCCCAAAATTTAAGTATAAAATTTGCATCCTCATATCGAAAATTCTAGTACCGCGGGACTTGTCGTGGTGGTTAATTGCAGTTGTAATGGTGGGTTGAAAATAGAAAGTGATGGGTGGTGGGCTGGTGACTAAATTCATGAAAAAAGAAAATTAATCCAAACCCTGAAATTCTGATATCGTTTTTATTTTCATCTTATACTGTTATTATTTTGACTAAAACAACTCTCTAATATTTTTTCTTTTCTTCTCTTTTAAATAAAAAGATAATTTGTCAAAATTGAAGCAATAATAATTTAAATTGAAACAGTAACTAGTAATACCCATCCACTATTATATGCTGAGGAGAAAAGAACACAAAACGTAGAATCCAAGTTTTCTTTGTACGGCTATACGGACAATGGTATCTGGTGTCTGGGCATAAACCCATTCGAGATTCTGCTTCTCCTCGATCATATCCTAGGATATCTCAAACTGTCAAGTGTCAACAAACCTGGAATCCATTCTAGAAGAAAGAGAGCTTTATTGTTAGATTTTTTCGCCACCATGAACAAATGGAGAGGACAATCTGTTTCATAGATCGATACCTTAAATACCATCAGCAATACAAGATTGAATTCTTTCATTTTCTTGCCAAAAAAATATATAGTTTAATTTTCTTAATAATACTGATTGTAATGAGATTAAAAAAGAAAAGGCTAGATCAAGAAAAGGGGTACATACTATGAGCCCTTTGTCTCATGCATCTAACCAACCATGCGGTTTATCGGTTTCATCAGTTAACCCATTAAACTGATTCAGTTGATATAAAATTGTCAATCCGTTCAACATATTTGTAAATTTTTCAAAAATTATACCAACATGTGCTTTCAAAATTCAAGCACATTCTTCACATTTGTATCATTGTTCTTGTTTAGATTCATACATCTAAAAGGGTATCAAACTGTCTAGTAATTCAATAGCATTATTCTTGTTTAGATTCATCGATGTAAAATTGTCCCTTTTTTTATACATTTGTAAATTTCTCAAAGGTTATAGGAACATGTGCAAAATTCAAGCACATTGTTCACATTGTATAATTGTTCTTGTTTATATTCAGCAAATGCATCTAAAGAAGTATCAACTGTTGTGTATTCAAGGGCTTAATTAATCAATTAGCTTCATTATTTGGCTTATTTTGGGATATGCCCATTTGAAATGACCTTTTTTTGGGAGATTTGTGGGCGTCATATCCATTTTATCCAAGCAGATTTTACATTATTTTAGTTGAATTTCAGTATCAATGCAACTTCTTGTGGGCTGTCTTCTTCCTTGTTTCCAATGGAGGGTTTTATACCAAGAATCTTCTTGGTTGTGTTTGTTAATAATTTGCAGGGTATAATGGCTTTAAGTGTAGCAAATTGACACCAAGTCATTATCTAACGGAATGAAAATGGCCTCATTCACTGTTTTTAATCATATATTGTATTCACATGCATCAAGTAATAATAATATTATTTTCACAAAACAAGGTGAGGATATATTTTCTTTTAAGGTTTACATTACTATTATTAACAAAACAAATAAATTTGTGATTTTTTTAAGAAAAAAAATAAGAATAGTATGTGTACTCTGATATAATATTGAATTTAATTTTAAATGTTTGATAGTCGAAAAATTTAGTAATAAATTTTACTGTTCACGACACAATAGTTATAGTAACCATATTATCGATAATTTTGTCTTTTTTATTTATGGAGAATTAACCTTTCTTTAACTCAATAACTAGTTTCTGTCGCTGGATCATCTGGATTGGAACTTTCTCATCAACCATTGGCGATAAATGCTGAGGACTGCTAGCCAAAACATAACTTTTGGGGCAAAACCTCACTTCGAGACGAGAAAAATGCATCGTCCCTCTAATCCTTTCGGCCATTTTTGGCAGCTTCCAATAAGCTCCAAGTATTACTCATCTGCAGAAAGAAAACAACACAACAGATATAAGGCATTAAAAATTTGAGGGCTTTTGTTCCAATCTTCCCAGCATGCATCTGCTGAAAGAATAGCGGGAAGTTCCGTATTTAATTTAGAGGGTTGAGTCTAAATTGATTAAATCGGTGAAATTAACTAAAATCGGTAAACTGGTCAAACTGATTAAATTTGGCCAATTTAGTCAGTTTCAAATTTTATACAAATTTTATTGATTAAAAGTTTTTTAAATAAGGGGATATTTAAGAATAAAATATCCATAAATTTTATTTTTACGTGAATTTACTTTACTCTTTATCTTCTCTTCTATCGTCGTGTGTTTTCTACCCGTCTCCCTCATCCTTGCTCGCTTACTTAGGGATTGAGGTCCATCGTGGTTAATCATAAAATTAAAAAAATTAATTTTAATTTTTAAGAATGATTGAAGATGTATATATATATATGATTATGATTTGATTATGGTTGTTAAGTTGTAAGATAAAAAGTTTATGGATATTTTATATTGTGAATTTTATTTTTTAGAAAAATATAAAATATCTCTAAAATCAGATGAACTAAACTATTTAAATATAATTTGATTATTTAAATTTTTTAATACAACGTGACTCGTACTCAACCCTCTCGTGAGTTAACTATTTAAGTTGATCATATTTCACCATTCCTTTAAATATTTTCTTTTACTTATTTAAGTCGACTACTTTCAATTATTCCAAGAATTATTAAATTAACTTAAACCGAATTTGAATCTTAAAAAAGTTTATATAAGAGTCAAAAGTGCTTAACCTAAGTTAATTGGGGGGCCGAAATTGATTAACAAGAATAATCAAAAATTTAAAATCGTCCAAAATTATTATTGTGAGTAGGGTCGTAAACGAACAGAGCAGCTCGATCAAATCTCGGCTCGAGCTCGGTCAATCAGAGCTCGAGCCGAGCTCGATCGGCTAGTCTCACTGACAAGTTGAGTATCGAGCAGACCAAAAACAAGCGCGAGCCTACCACGTCTCAAACAACAAGAATCACGTCTCAAAACACTAGAACCACGTCCAAAAACGTCTACATCCAGACATGTGAGTTTAAACTGATTTTTTCACAAAACATCTCAACTCGTTTCAGAACAACTAGAACCACGTCCAAAAACGTCTACATCCAGACATGTGAATTTAAACTGATTTTTTCACAAAAACAGTCTACCACGTCTCAAAACACTAGAACCACGTCCAAAAATGTCTACATCCAGACATGTGAATTTAAACTGATTTTTTACAAAACATCTCAACTCGTCTCAGAACAACTAGAACCAAGTCCAAAAACGTCTACATCCATTCATGTGAATTTAAACTTATTTTTTCCACAAATATAGTCTACCACGTCTCAGAACAACTAGCACCACGTCTCAAAACACTAGAACCACGTAAAAAAATGTCTACATCCGGACATGTGAATTTAAACTGATTTTTTCACAAAACATCTCAACTCGTCTCAGAAAAACTAGAACCACATCCAAAAATGTCTACATCCATTCATGTGAATTTAAACTGATTTTTTTTCCACAATGACAGTCCACCACGTCTCAGAACAACTAGCATCACGTCTCAAAACACTAGAACCACGTCCAAAAACATCTACATCCATGCATATGAATTTAAACTAGTTTTTTCACAAAACATCTCAAATCGTCTCAGAACAACTAGAACCACGTCCAAAAACGTCTACTTCCATTCATGTGACTTTAAACTGATTTTGTTTCACAAAGACAGTCTACCACGTCTCAGAACAATTGGAACCACGTCTCAAAAAACTAGCACCACGTCCAAAAAAGTCAACATCCATACATGTGAATTTAAACTGATTTTTTCACAAAACGTCTCACATCGTCTCAGAACAACTAGCACCACGTCCAAAAACGTCTGAGGTGGACCGAAATGTTCATAATCTCTTATCTAAGGGTTTTGATAAGATAAAACGAATAAAACGACTATAGAATTCTTAGAAATGATCATGATCTCATATCTAAGAGTTGTAATGAGATAAAATAAATAAAATGACCATTCAACTCTTAGAAACGTTCATGATCTCTGATCTAAAAGTTTTGTGAAGATAAAACAATTAAAATGACCATATAACTCTTAGAAATATTCATGATCTTGTAAGTAGGTGTTGTAATAAGATAAAACAAATAAAATAACCATACAACATCTCAAATCGTTTCAGAACAACTAGCATCACGTCCAAAAACGTGTACATCCATTCATGTGAATTAAAACTATTTTTATTTTTCACAAAGACAGTCTACCACGTTTCAGAATAACTATCACCATGTCACAAACAACAAGGACCACGTCCAAAAACATCTACATCCAGACATGTGAATTTAAACTGATTTTTTCACAAAACATCTCACCTCGTCTCAGAACAACTAACACCACGTCAAAAAAAAGTCTACATCCATGCATGTGAATTTAAACTTATTTTTTTACAAAGACAGTCTACCACGTCTCAGAACAACTAGAACCACATCTCAAATAACTAGAACCACGTCCAAAAAGTCTACAATTAGACATGTGAATTTAAACTGATTTTTTCACAAAACATCTCAACTCATCTCAGAACAACTAGCACCACGTCCAAAAACGTCTACATCCAGACACGTGAATTTAAATTGATTTTTTCACAAAACATCTCACCTCGTCTCATAACAACTAGCACCACGTCCAAAAACGTCTGAGGTGGACCGAAATGTTCATAATCTCTTTTCTAAGGGTTGTGATAAGATAAAACAAATAAAACGGCTATACAATTCTTAGAAATGATCATGATCTCATATCTAAGAGTTGTAATGAGATAAAACAAATAAAATGACCATTCAACTCTTAGAAATGTTCATGATCTCTGATCTAAGAGTTTTGTGAAGATAAAACAATTAAAATGATTATATAACTCTTAGAAATGTTCATGATCTTGTAAGTAGGTATTTAATAAGATAAAACAAATAAAATGGCCATACAACATCTCAACTCGTCTCAGAACAACTAGCACCACGTCCAAAAACGTCTACATCCAAACATGTGAATTTAAAATATTTTTTTCACAAAGACAGTCTACCACGTCTCAGAACAACTAGCACCACGTCTCAAACAACTAGCACCACGTCCAAAAACGTCTACATCCAAACATGTGAATTTAAACTGATTTTTTCACAAAACATCTCACCTCGTCTCAGAACAACTAGCACCACATCCAAAAACGTCTACATCCATGCATGTGAATTTAAAATGCTTTTTTTACAATGACATTCTACCACATCTCAGAACAACTAGAACCACGTCTCAAACAACTAGAACCACGTCCAAAAAAGTCTACAAAAAATTCACAAATACAAACAGCAAAGACATTGTTTCTCTACTAAATTTCTTAAAATATACTGCAACTTCCAGTATAACAAATACAAAGTTAATTTTTTTACAAAAAATGGCAAATAGACGTGCAACGTCCACTATAATGGATATCACGTCCCGCTACGTCCACTATAATGGTTACCACATCCAGATACGTCCACTATAATGGTTACCACATCCAGATACGTCCACTATAATGGTTACCACGTCCCGCTATGTCCACTATAATGATTACCATGTCCCGTTACGTCCACTATAACGGTTACCACGTCCCGTTACGTCCACTATAATGGGTACCACGTCCCGCTATGTCCAAAATACAAAGTAGCAACGTAAGCTTGACTTGTGACTCAGAGAATAATGAGCCTAGCTCAAGCTCGAGTACTGAGCAAGGGAGCTCGCCGACCTTAAGCTCGAGCTCCCTTGCTCATTACCGAGCCGAGTTCGAGCAGGGCCCTACTCAGACTCGGCTCGGCTCGATCACACCCCTAATTGTGAGACAGGAAAAACGATACAAATGGAGAATATTAGATGGGTCAACATGATTCACTATAATCCTTATAAATTCCTCGATTGTGTTCACTTTCCTCAAGTACTAGTTTCAATTTTCAACCCTAAACATCTTCATTTTTATTCATGGTTTCAAATGCTTAAAAAGGCTTTCCCTCACACATTACTGTAGTTGTTGACTCTCTTTTTTCTCTCAGTTTCTTGACATATTGAAAATAGAAAATCTCGAATCAGTCGTTTTGTTATAAATAATTTATCGCCCTTTACGCTTTGAGATGTCGATTAATGGATTTGGCAATATTGCAATAATCGAAGCAGTTGATCTGAAGCAATTGTTGAAGGTGTTTTTCTGGTGCGAATGCATTGAGTTTTGCCATCGGCCAAGAGATCATTCATTCATCCCCAAGAAAGGGCTGTTTTTGGGGAGCTGCTTCAAAGAAACCCAAAAAAAGGGGGTAAGTTATTATAATTCAATTACTACAAGTACTAAATTCCCCTAGGATGGGGGAAGTTGAAGTTGATTTAATTATTTTTTTTTGTATAAAAAAATTGTTTTAAATGACAAATGTTTAAATAAATTATAAAAATAACATAATTAATTGAAAATGTAAGCTTAGAAAAAGGTAAATTTTATTTCACAAAGAAGATTTGGTAGCACCTCTCAATTTAAATGGTGGATTTTAAAATATTCATCCTTTTTTTATTTATCGCCTTTTGAATTGCTATTTTACTCTTATTTTTAACAAAATATCTTTATTAATAAGAACATTTTGATAAAAAGGAACGATAAATAAGAAAATTGGGAAGTATTTAGTACTACCCATTTAAATTTGATTGTAATCAATTAAAAAAATTGGGAGAATTTTGCTATGATTAGAACATTAGAGGGTTTTCTTTACCATTTGCAAGTAGTTGAGGGGTGAACTTTGCAATTTGCTCATAGACATTAAGCCCCTTTAAAAGCTATAAATTAAACGCCTGCCATAATCATTTTTTTTGTCGAATACTATCACTGGAAAGGAAGATATTCACAGGGTGAATTACATTTATCTCTTATATGATTTGGTCAAACTATCAATTGTTTTTTAAGATTTCTAACAATTACATTTATTTTTTTTTTCTCGAAATCAAACATAGAAAAATATTCAAAAAAAAAAAACATATGACAATTTTCGATCAAAATAAAGTTATAAAATAATGTTAATTTCAATAATAATATTTACGTAAGTATTTTTGCTCATTTTTTCAAGATGAATTTGGATAGTCAATGGATAGATATAATTTTCAAACATAATCAAACATAAACATATGAAGTCTGAAAACACACTTGTTCATAAGATTCATGGCTTACTGTGCTAAGCAAGCAAATGAATCAACACAGCAAAAGAACCAGAACTAAATCAACACTTCCAAACAGTGAGGAAATGAACTGCAATTCCCTTCCATCCAACAATCATCCCTTTACCATTTAGCTCAAGAGTGCATGAATTCCAACGAGGATTGCTGTCCACAACCAACGTTGCTTGGTACAAAGCCCAGTTGCTGAGTCTCAATTCCACCATTCCAAATTTACTCAATAAATCTCTCCAAAAACCAATACTTTCTTGTCTATGAATGCTCTCTTCCCCTTTGGATGTGACAAGGTACCGAATCCCTTCGCGCAGAAAGACGCCTTCGATAATTGCTCGAGACTTGCTGTTTCGATCCATGCAAACTTCAAGGCAATCGAAAAGGGCCGAAGAAACAAAAAGGGTCGCATCGAAACGATCCAGGAAGTTAGGTGTGTTTGTGTTTGAGTCTATTTCAATGGTCACCATCACTTTAGGCTTCAGGTTCTTGATAGTTTGCAGGAGTGATTCCAGGTGATGAGGCCATGCTAGCAGAGTTGCCAGGCGCAGTTCTGAGTAAACAGCCAGGGATTCATTGGCTGATAACTCGAACTGGTTTATATCCAGGTTCTTCAAATCCGATAAAACTATTCTGAATGCAAATGGGATTTTCAGGTTTTCAGCAAATGATGATAGCTTCTTGCCTGTTTCCTCAATCATCTCTTTTGATGATCCTACTGCAGTTATCTTGAGATATTCCAGGGGACAGTCGCGCCTGTTAGCGAGAGCTTGCATCAAGATTGGCCATTGTGATCCACTTTTGATTCCTAAATCCACCAGATGAACTCTTCTTGCTGATGCCAGATTATCCAGGATGGCCTGAATTGCTGTGAATTGAGTGATTCTACAGAAGGGCAGTGTTTCATGACATTCCAGCATAGCAGTTTGCACAATTGAAAAAGCTTCTTCAAAATCTTGCTTTTTTCCACTCAAATTTGGTGATTCTTGCAGAATCATGTCCCCCATTTCTCCCTGGATGCTCTCCTGGAGAGCTTCAGCAAAATAATACAGGACTCTCTGAAGTGGATTTCCATTTGGAGAAGCAGAAAGTTGACAAAAACCAAGCAGATTTCTTGCCTGATCAAACTGTTGTCTGGAGAAGTTAAGGGCAGCAGCTACAAGACTTACAGCAAGCTCAAGATCTTTTGATTTCTCGGATGACCGAACAACGTTATTTTGGAAAGCAAAATAATCAGAGTCCTGGGAGATGCGTTGCGCAATTGCTGCACTGGCCTTTTTCATCAGATCAGTAACCGAAATCTCTTGAGAAGCGATGATGGATGGCTTGGCAATGCAGTTTTCTTCACGCATCTGTTTCCTTTCATAGTTGTTCTTAAGGATGCTTAATGACACTGAAGGAAGAGATTGATCTTTCTGCTTTTCCTGAGCTAGAAGAAAAGACATGTTTTTTCCAATATGAACAAATGAATGTTCTTGAAATGCTGATTTTTCTCTCCACTTTGGGGGGGGGGGGGTTTAAAACAAATTCAAGTAAATACAACACAAGGAAGAAGCCAAACAAGAAAGGGCAGCAGAACTATAAACCCGAATAGCATCCAACAATGTTAGACCTGAAATGATTGGCATCCTCCATTAGCATCGAAATGAAATGCTGAAATATTTTTCTAACATGGGTTTCAGTCCCTGAAATCTTGTTAATACACAGTCAGTTTTGTTTCATCTGTTTGGAAATCGAAAAGGGCCGGCTGGCTTATCCTTGTTGAATAAACTAAGCCAAAGAACACCCATCAGCAGCCTGATGTTCTTGATAAATGGCAAAATATTTTGTACTTTTCTGACAGTTTGCTTCTCAATCATGTTCTTGAATTGACATCTGAGTGAATTTTTTAATAGTTAGATGCCTTTTTGACATTATATGGTCAGTATTTTATGCATCAAAGGCATAAAAACATACTGAAGAATCTAATTCTAGAACTACTTATCTTTGTCTGTTCTTCTCAGGATATTTAACTATATTCCAGCTGAGGAATCAGCATTTGGTCAGTGAATTTGAACTAAACATGGATCATAACTGCCCTGAGACCTAATCTGCTAACTTTGTTCCATGATTTTGCACAAGTTAAAGTGCCAAGAAGACAAATGAAACTAAGGTTTTAACTTCAACTACATTAGTTAGGTGGTTTCAAGAATGTGGGCTGTTCTCCATTTTCATTTTCAGGGCTCTCACTTGAGCATCAATCCAAGAACTAATCAGAGTCGATTATTTCGGAAACTATGCCAGACTGGTTTTTAACTTATTATTGCACATTGTTTCTAGAATACATTGAAGTCACAATCAGGCTCATTTTGTTGGTTCAGCTGCTTGTTTTTGGACAAATGTTGTTAGCCATTTGCTATAATGATGCTGAGAAAATGCCAAAAAGATCACAGTTTTAATCTATTCCTCAATGCCCTTTCTAATTCAAGAATTTCTTAGCAATTTGCTGCAGAATTTTCTCCTCCATACCAGAAGAACCATTTATAGAAGGATCCATCTGAAAAACCACACTCATTTGATTTAGAAAAACTCAGCAGCAGGCCTAGAAAGTTTACAGATACGAATACTTTTCGCAGTCATCTGTAATGGAAGATGCAAGGTTAATTTCATGTTTTTCTTGGATGATGCCGATTTTATCTTTTGACCTTGTGATTCTTTCACTCTTTGCAGCTTCAGAAAGCTCTTTCTTGGCTAGAGGAAGAATCAGGAGACAGATAAAGAAATGACATGACTAATGGTGCTCATTCTTACAATTGATAATCTGCAAAGGAAATCTACTTTAGTCACATCTTTGATAAACATGGAAATCTCTTTTCCATTATTAGTTTCAGGGCTCTGGATTAAAGAAGAAATGTTAAACGGCGAAAATTGGTGCAAATCTTCCAATCAAGAAACTCCTTTGTGCCAGGAATGAAGCTAAAAATGGAATTCAGCACTTGAAACCAAAGGATTTCAACACAAATAAGGTGTCTTTAAGGTATTTTAGCACTATCCAAGAAAAGAAGTTGTACAATGAAACTAAAGGAAGATTAGAATTTGATAACTTCATTGAAACCCATATATGCAAAAAGCCTACACTTTCATGAATATTAAGAAAGGAGGACATCAAATCAACACTTCCAAACAGTTAGGAACTGAACTGGAGTTCCCTTCCAACCAACCACCATGCCCTTTCCATTTTGCTCCATAGTGCATGAATTCCAAAGAGGATTTCTTTTGACCACCAAGTTTGCTTGATATAAAGCACAGCTGCTGAGAGCTATCTCAACCATACCAAATTTTTCAAAGACAGCTCTCCAGAAACTGATAGTTTCTTGGCGATGGATGCTCTCTGCTCCCTTGGAGGTAACAATGTAACGAATCCCTTCGCGGAGAAAGACACCTTCAATGATTGCTCTAGTCTTACTTTCTTGTCTCATGCAAACGTCGAGACAATCGAAGATTGCAGCAGAAACAGAAAGAACTGCATTAAATCTGTCCATGAAAAGAGGCGCATTCGTGTTTGAATCGACTTCCATTGTCACTATGACTTCAGGTTTGAGCTTCTTGATTGTCTCCAACACTGATTCCAAGTGATGAGGCCATGCTAACAATGTCGCCAGACGCATCTGGGAGTAAACAACAACCATTTCTTCTGCTGCTAACTCAAAGAAATCTATATCCAGGTTCTTCAAGTCTGATACTACTATTCTGAATTCAAATGGGATGTTCAAGCTAGCAGCAAAAGATGACAGCTTCTTACCTGTCTCCTCAATGTTCTCTTTTGATGATCCTACAGCAGTTATCTTGAGATACTCGAGGGGACATTCCCACCTGTTAAGAAGGCCTTGCATCAAAATCGGCCATTGCGATCCACTTTTGATTCCAAAATCAACCACATGGATCCTTCTGGCTGATGCCACATTATCCAGAATGGCTTGAACTGAAGTGAATTGAGTGACAGGACAAAACGGCAATGTTTCATTAAATTCCAGCATTGCAGTCTGCATATGTGTGTAAGATTCTTCAAATGCTGGACTTTCTTTTCTTTCTTTATGTGCTTCTTGAAAATTCAATCCCCCCATCTCTGATAGGATGCCCTCTTGGAGAGCTTCAGTAAAATGATGAAGCACTTTCTGAAGCGGATTACCATTATGAGAAGCAGAACGCTGACAAAATCTGAGCTGATTTCTTGCCTGATCAAACTGTTGTTTGGAAAAGTAAAGGGCTGCAGCTTGAAGACGCAGCACGAGCTCAAGATCTTTCGATTTTTCAGATGGCCGAATGAAAAAAGAAAAATAATCTGAGTTCTGAGAGATGCGTTCTGACATTTTTCTTCTGGCCTTTCTTATGAGATCAACAACAGAAATTTCTCGAGAACTCATGCCAGATGGTTTGCCATTGGAGTTTTCCTTATGTATCTTTTTCCTGTCGTACTGTTTCTTTAGGATAATCATTGATTTAGAAGGGAGAGGCAAAGCTTTCTGCTTTTTCTGAGCAAGAAAATGCATGTTTTTTTCCAAGTTGAAACTGAATGTTGTTGCTTGAGATGCTGATTTCCTCCTCCCACTTTGTAGAGGGGTTTATATCACCAGCAAAAATTCTGATTTTGTTTACAGGCAGAAAATACTCACAAGCAAGAATCTAAACAAGAGAGTACACCAGAAAAAAAACAAGAATCTGATGGATACTTTCTGATGCACTTAAGTTCAAGAAGGCATCCCTGAAATGCTTCGGCATGAAATGATTCTTTTAGACCTCAGATGCAGTCCCTAAAATCATTGTAAAACATACTGGTTTTGTTTTATCTGTTTGGCGAAAAGGGTTGCCGGCTTTTCCTAGTTGAAGAAACTAAGCCCAACCACAAACATCCAGCAGCCTGAAGTCCTTCAGAAATGGCAAAATTGTTAGTGCTTTTCTGTGTTTTTGCTTCTCAAATCTAGTCATCTGAATTGACATAATATTAGTTTTATGAAATTAGATCCCTTTTAGACCTTATATGACCAATGTTTATGCTGCAATAACCTCCCAAGAATCTAATCTTTCTGGAAAGTAGTGTTTTGTCTGTACTTCTTCTTCTCAGAATATTTCACTATTCTAGCTCAGGAATTAGCATTTGGTAAGTGAAGTGAAGAACATAACCCACTTTTCCCCTACTGAAAATGAGGTTCTTGAGAGTCACAATCTTCAAGCACATTTCCAGAAGTTAAATTTGCAAACACTGATGAAAATTTCTGATTTTTTGAAGTTAAATTCGCCATTTTTGCTTTCAGCGCTTCGCTTAAGCTGTGGAGCGACTGACTTTTATATTTATTGCACATTGAAGTTGCATTCAGACTCATTTAGTAATTGGAACTGCTGCTTTTGGACCGATGTTGTTAACCGTTGTATAATGATGTTGAAAAGATCACATTGTAAGCTATTCCTCAGTGTTCTATCCAATTGAACAGTTACAAACGAAAGAATTATATTGGTAAGATGAGAAAATAATGAACATTCAAGGGTCCACAACATTAAAGTGATTACAAATTCTATATAATGGACTGTCGTGCATGATAGTCGTCATAGTTAGGACAACGAATCAGAGAGCAAAGAAAGAGCTTTAGAGCACGGGATGTAGAAGGAACTTTCAAGTTTCCTCTATGGATAAAGGACTATCCATCTAAAGCAGCAATGGGTGAATTACAATTACTTCCTCTGTAATTTGGTCAGACTACCAATCGCGTCTCGAAATTCCTGGTAATTATATTTATTTCCTTGACCAAAGTTAAACATCGAAAAATGTCGAAAAGCGAAAAAACATGACGATTTAAGGTCAAAATGAGGTTATAAAATTATGTTAGTTTTGTCTTTCAACACAATAATAACGCACCCGATATAAGAATGATTTGTAGAAGGAGCCATCCGAAAACAGGCATTCCTTTGGTTTATGACAATTCAGCAGCAGGCCTGGAAAGTTTAAGGACAATACTTTCTGCTTTTATCTGCAATGCAACAACATTAATTTCATGTTTCCTTTCAGTCTTTACAGTTGAAAACTTTATAAGAACCAAATGCAGGAAATTAGGAGACAGATAAAGAAACTGGACAATATCAGTGATGACCTGCTAAGGAAATCAACTACTTTAGTCATTTAGTACTAACATCAGATCACTGGTAAACAGAACAAATCCCTCTTCCAGCTACCATTTCAGGGCTCAGGATTTATCGACTTACTCGCGCGATATGATCTTAAACCACGCCAAAGAACAATTTTACAAACAAAGAGCCATCTCAAAAAGAAACCAAGAACAACTTTTTTCAGCAGTGAAATGGAACTGATCTGTTTTAATCTAAGAACACAAGTAGGTGGATTATAGGGGAAAACAGTTTGGAGAGCACGAAAAGCAACGCATGCGAAACGACCTAAATAGGTGGGCAAATCGTATCGCAGAATGTGCGTACAGCAAGAACGAACGAAAACCATCTCCTGAGTGCCAGTAAACGAAACTAAAGATGGCATTCAGCACTTCAAATCAAAGCATCTCAACACAAGTAAGGTGTCTTTCAGGTATTTTAGCAGTATCCAAGAAAGTAGTAATACAATGATCAACACATGAAAGAATACAATTAACTTCATTGAAACTATATATTCAGAATGGCCACAAATGTATGAATATCAAAATACCAGAAAAGGAATCAACACTTCCAAACTGTTAGGAAATGAACTGGAGTTCCCTTCCACCCAACTATAATCCCTTTTCCATTTTTCTCCAGAGTGCAAGAACTCCAAAGAGGATTGCTTTGGACCACCAAGCTTGCTTGATATAAAGCAGAGTCACTGAGAGATATCTCAACTAAGCCAAATCTTTCGAAGAAAGCTCTCCAGAAAGCGATGGTTTCTTGACGATGAATGCTCTCTTCGCCCTTGGATGTGACAAGGTAATTAATACTTTCTCTTAGAAAGACACCTTCAATGACTGCTCTAGAAATACTGTCTTGTCTCACGCAAACATCGAGACAATCGAACATTGCAGCAGAAATAGAAAGGGATGCATTAAACCTGTCCATGAAAAGAGGCGCATTCGTGTTTGAATCGACTTCAATGATCACTATGACTTCAGGTTCGAGTTTTTTGATAGTCTCCAACACTGGTTCCAAGTGATGCGGCCACGCTAACAATGTCGCCAGGCGCAATTCTGAGTAAACAGCCAGGGTCTCATCCTCTGATAACTCGAAGGAATCTATATCCAGATTCTTTAAGTCTGATACTACCATTCTGAATCCAAATAGGATGTTCAAGCTCTCAGCAAAAGATGACAGCTTCTTACCTGTCTCCTCAAGAACCTCTTTTGATGATCCTACTGCAGTTATCTTAAGATACTCGAGGGGGCATTCGCGCCTGTTAAGCAGACCTTGCATCAAGATCGGCCATTGCGATCCACTTTTGATTCCAAAATCTACCACATGGATCCTTCTGGCTGTTGCCACATTGTCCACTATGGCTTGAACTGCAGTGAATTGCGTGACTCGACAAAATGGCAATGTTTCATTACACTCCAACATTGCAGTCTGCAAAAGTGCAAATGATTCTTCATATGCTGAACTTTTTATACTCCCTTTATATGCTTCTTGTTCTTGCAGAATCACTCCCCCCATCTCTGCTATAATGCCCTCCTGTAGAGCTTCAGCAAAATAGTGCAGCACTCTTTGAAGCGGATTACCATTACGAGAAGCCGAACGCTGACAAAAGCTGAGCAGATTTTTTGCCTGATCAAACTGGTGCCTGGAGAAGTTAAAAGCAGCAGCTTGAAGGCATAGAACAAGCTCAAGATCCTTGGACTTGTCCGATGGCCGAACAAAACCATTACAGAAAGTAAAAGAATCAGAGTTCCGAGATGTTCTTTCTCTGGCCTTTTTGATGAGATCAAGAACAGAAACATCTCGAGAGGCAATGCCGGATGGCTTGGCAACAGGGTTTTCTCCAAACATCTGTTTTCTTTCATACTGTTTATTTAGGATACTCATAGATGTTAAAGGAAGAGGCAACTCTTTCCTGTTTTTCTGAGCAAAAAAAGACATGTTTTTCCAAGCTGATTAACTGAATGCTGTTACTGAAATGCAGATTTTTCCTTTTATCTTCCACTTTATGGCTTTTAAACAAAATCGCAGTCGCACAATTCTAATCCTTCCAAAGTAAAAAGAACAAGCAAGGAAGAATCAATGATGTATCTCCACTTGTTGCAGGATCTACTCATCTACATGAAATTATGGGATCTTGTAAACGTTCGGCTCAGGCACTAAAATGCCTTTGTTTGATCTGTTTGGAATGCACAAGGCCGGCTTTCTAGGCAAACACAAAAAAACTACAACAACCTAAGCATATGGCAGCATCTAGCAGCCTTTTTCTAGATTTGCTGTTCTTGGTACCATGTTGTTGACTGTTGCTATAATGATGCTGATTACTATTTCAAAAAGCCACTTTCTAATCTTTTCCTCTTTGTTCTGGCCGATCACTGAATGTGCCTAAAAAACAGAAGGATTTCTTGAGGATAATGGCAAGTATTCCAATCTTGAAGTTTGCGTATTTTAGAACCAGAACATAAATGAAATATCAGGGCATTTTATATCATAGTCTATGAACTATCACGCAAGATAATCAATTGTATAGAGTCTATAATCACTTTAGTATTGTGAGCCCCCTGAATACCGATCATTTCCCCCTCTAACCAATATAATCCTGTCATTTGTACTATCCTGCAATGTAGTCCTTGAACTACCATTTACGGATTGATCAGCATTTCATGCCTCCATTTCTAACTAAGAATATCGTGTCCGTCAGCTTCAGAATGAGATGTTTCAATCCCAGAGGCAATGTTTTGTTCAAAAGTACTAATGCAATTAGCTTGTCCGATGATATAAGGTTTTGTTCGTGAGTTTCGACAAGAACCAACGCTCGTGTCAGGGTAAAACAACAAAGATCCAAAAAGGGAAGAAGTAACAGAAACTATGTGAAGGCAGAGATTGCTTTAAAGTGGGATGCAAGGTGTTCTGAGTTTCGAAGAACGCCGTGCATCCTCTACTATCCATTTATGACAGGACAATAATTCAAGTTTCAAGTATTTGTTCAAAGAGAATCGTATCTGATTTCAACAGTGCACATTGCAAAGCTATGCGATTTCATAATTCGATTACACATTTTTTAAGATCCCAGTTCTGAAGTTAAAGTTCAGCTGCCGGATGCGAATCAGCTATCCTCGTGATCGGATACATCACTTGCAGATCAGGGTTCACAGGACAAACAGAGAAACATGTTGAACAGAAATCCCAGCCATCAAACTATCAACTCTACACCTAAATGAAGAACTAACAAAATGAACAACAAGATGAGTCAAAACAAAGATTTTCAGGTGACTGAATGGGATGTGTAACAAAAGTATGAGTGTCAAATGTAAGATGCAAGATACCTATGAAAGATGAGTTTCACAGCCTGGAGTGGTGGTAGAGTAGAATGGGGGAACATCTGAACTACGCATCGTGTTATCCCCAAGAACTGCCCTTGGCGAATCGGATACAACACTCTGAGCCAGATTCTGTCTTCTGTCGGCAAGGATTGGTTTTTCAGCTGAAGAAGTAGCGAAATGAACAGGAGTACCCGTTCTTTTTGAAGAGAGATCAAATCTTTCAATCATCCTCGCAACTCCAGCAATGCCTGCAGTCATCTCACGCTGAACTCCCCTGCCCAGTTCCTTGACTGTAGAGTTGCGAGCTAACAACTTTTCCTTAAAACCACGTGTGCTTTTTGTAAATGATTCCTTATAACTGTAACATAATGGCTCCAGAACTCAGATTAAACCAACTCAACTAAATCACCGATGATAAAATGCCAAGATTAAACCATTTACCGGGCTGAAGCAGCAGATAGTTTAGCTTTGACAGACTCTGAAAAGGCAATGAACTCAGAAGAACTCGATCTCCAAGGAACATCAGGTGATGATTGGCCCGAAAAATTCCTATAGAGCACATAAATAAGTAAGAAAGATGTTACTGAAGAAAATTTCTGAATAATGTACAAAAGGGAACAAGCTCCTACATCCCATGGTTGTCGCAATGATACATGAATCTCAAAGCATTAAGAATAAATCTCCTGTTACTTAAGAATCTCTTTGTGTTTGCAACACAATCACATCTAATATCAAGTACACAAGCAACTTGAGGTCAACCTATATATGGTAACTTGAAAACTGCTAAAGACACAAGTAATAGTGGCGACATCTATACAGCAGCTAAGTACTTAGTTAAGAGATCTAAGACGACAAGATTCATTAGTGTGGCAGCCACGGGCATTACATTGACAGGATTATGCGACTTGAAGCTGCAATTTAGATAGAGTGATTCGATGACAACAACAACATCAAGCCTTTTACCCATTATATGGGGTCGGCTATATGGATCAAATGTCGCAATTGTGCTCGATCAAAACACAATTTAAGAATACCTATTACCCAGAAATGTCCAGTAATAACCTCTTGGGTGATGCATACTGCATTATTGTTGCATCACAATTGCATTCAGTTTACTCTATCCAACCTTCACAAGCCACACAGACTACATATTTATGAATATACTAGCTCTCTAAGAATAGGCATAATATTAGCAATATATTGGCAGCTATTAGTAGAATGTTCTAAGCAAGGTACTTAATCACATTGAAATTTGAGAAGTTACATCGTTCAATAAAGGAGGATATGCTTTCCTTAAATTAAGTTAGGCGGATTCTTACCACGATATAATAGTGATATCAACTGATATTAGTTTGGTACCCTTGGACTTATTACAAAGGTTAAGCTATTCCTGTTACTAACTTCCACACCATAAAAAAGTAAGAGTTCTTGCGGTACCTCTGGTTAACAAGATCATCGCCATGTTCAGCAGTAAGCATCGGTGATAACCGTGATTCAGTTGGTGCACCTGTAGGGGTGAACCCAACCTCCACCCCATAATTTACATTCTCCATTTCATTGCGGGAGTTGTGGGAAGAATGTACATTCGACATGGTTGCAAAAGAAACAGAAGGAAGAACTTCTGAAGAATCTAATCCTGAAGATGTTTGCCTCCTCCTCCGACCACCATTACCAGTTCTTCCTGTAGCAGCAGCAAAATGGTGCAGAATTCGCTCCTCCAAATCAGAATCATTCACATAAGAAGCCACCTGCAAAATCAGACTCCTTCGACTTAGTATATACACAGCACATCCCTAGAATATTTCAGTGTAATGCTTATTGGTTTAACTGCAATACAACGTACATTGATAACTCTGTGGTCCCCTCGAACAATGCGGATATTATTTTTTGACTTTGTGCTTCTTTCACTCTTTGCAGCTTGTAGAAGTTCTTGACTATAAAAGGAATTCAAAATAACAATCAAATGGAGCAAATGAGGAGATAGATGAAGAACACCAAGGCATTTGGTGTACCTGGCGGGATCCTTTAAGACAAGAAACTGACAACATATCGGGCATTCGGTACTTCTCTCGGCCCTGAAACATAGTAAATAAACATCATCAAACAAAGAAATATATACTTATGAACTCATTAAAGTATAACGATAATTCAAATACTTTCACAAAGAAGAAGCCTACCATTCAAGAATGCAGTGCAAATGATAATCATGCTTACAGTTGGTGACCTGCAAAGGAAATCAACTTAATCACTTAAAACTAACATCATCAACAACTATTCAGGAGATCAGTAAAAACTATAAACAAAATTCCCACTACAGCAATCCCAGGCTATGCACAAATAATGTTAAACCTCTAAAACAAAGCAAAAATGGGGTTAGGGCCAGTTACAGCCAAAGGGTCTTCTCAAGAGACCAAGAAACATTCTCCCTCCAGTAAAATGTAAATGATCTATTAAAATCCAAGAACATCTCAGAAAACTGCAAAGTTCATAGGAATAGAGAATGATAAAGAGATAGTCGGAGAAGACAGAAGAAACACCATATAAAAGAAGACCAAAATAGGCATCCCAAACTATTAAACAAGTAAAATGTACACAACAAAATCAAAACAAAGCCATAGATCGAAAAAAGAAAACACTGTCTCACAGCAATCCTAGCGATTTCCAAGAGTAGTACAGCAAAACTAAACGATCGCCAACAGGTTAAGGAATGTACTAACTTTATTTGAAATGGCACTAGCAAAAAGGCCACAACTTTAGGCAATCCCATGATAATCTAAGCATTCTTGAAACTCATAACAATAACTACAAAAAAAAAAAAGGAACTTTACAAATATCAATCTTTGTCCCCATCTTTCATAATCGATCAAAAGAAACAGTAGATTGGCCACTAGTCACTCCATTAACAACTGAGATATATTCACACTACACACATAAAATTCAAAGCCAATAAAGAATAATAATATATTACAGTGGGAGGATCTTGCGATGAAAAGGGCTCCAGACAAATGCTACAACCATCCTCGAAACAGTCATCAGAAGCAGCAAGAACACCACAGTCGGCAGCTGCAGATGATGAGGCTAATTGGGATGATCCCGATGCCATGATCGCCTTCATGGCATGATCAGAAAACGGGAAGCTATCAGTTGCAGCCACAGTTAAGGACATTATTATCTCAGAAACTGATCCACCACAGCTCACACACTGAAAAGGGTTGTTGTGTGTTGGAGACAAGAAGCCCCTAGGCGTGGAAAAATCGAGAGGGAAGAAAGAAACAGACAACACGAGTAAGAACAGAAGAAAATTAAGGAGTAAACAGTATACTTAAGGAGTCTGAGTGAGAGTGCGTGCAAAAGGTTCAAGTAAAGAGGGCCCTAAAATTTTTTTTTGTTTTTTGGGAGGGAAGAAGGAATCAAGAAGCCATTATTATTGCAAATGGATATTGATGGTGGCAGAGACAGAGGGGGATTAATATTTTGATGAATTTTTGGAAATGTACATCTATTACTCCGATGTTGGAGGGGGAGTTGGTGGAATCAATCAACGGTTTTACCTTTTCAATTCCACACCTAATGTTTCTCTCCTTGTTTTTTCCCCCACCATTTGGTGGAATATTGACAAATTTGTGGGATTAATTTATTGTGAGGTTTATTATTATTATTTTTTCTTCAAGGATCTTCATTGTTGTCCCTGCATCATACTCTCTATCTGTCCAATTATCAATAAATTTGGTCATATTTTTTTAGTATTAATAATACATAAAAGGGGTGAATCAAATTACCAATCCGAGTTTCTTAATAATTACACCTAGTGATTGGAGTGAAATCATAAAAAATAAAGTTATAAAATGATATTTATTTTATATTATTTTTAATATAATAATAATATTTACATTAATATTTTTCTTTATTTTTTCTATTAATTATAAAACTGATTGTTATTAATTTGAATAGTTAAATAATGTATACCTAATATTCAAAATCTACGTAAACAACGGTATAGTAAGTATAATTTACCCTATATAAATTAAACAGTTAATTTAAATTATGGAGTGTGCATGGGAAAGCTCGCATTCATCCTTCAAAAGGGTGTCTAATTATTTTTTTTTTTTTTCTAACAAGATAATTTATTTTAAACGTTAAATATCTAATCGTGTTAATTTTTAATCGAGTTTTTCTTCAATTTATTAAAATGCATGATAATTTTTTATGAATTTAAAATAATAGTCGTGTTTATTATATTATTTTATTTCAATAAATAAAATTATTATTTTATGATGTAAAGATTGTTTATTATCTTTGAACACAAACTTAAAAAGTGTATCAAATATAGGTCATGACTCTAGCTAGCTGTTAGGCATAAAAGGGTCATTCTTCAAAATAGTTGTGAGTTAAATATTTATGGTCTAGTGGGTCATTTTAATAAATATCTTTCAATTCAATCTCACAAGATGTGAATTTCTTTTCCTTTGAAAATATGCTTATGATTATTTTCATATTATAATTAATGTATTATTTAATTATATTTAAAACGTAATATATTTTTATATTATAAATGATATATTTTTCAATTGTAATAGATATAATATAATAAGACAGAGGACTTATCGTGAAACATGCGAACTAATTTATTTATCAAAGAGTACTAAAGAGTATAATATAAGAATTATATCATGTAATACTATATATGTCTTAATAATATAATCAAAAATAGTTCGTCATAAAAAAAAAAAAACTAATAGCAATATATTTTTTTAATAATTTTTTATTAAATATATTTTATCACGGCCTAGTAAATTAAGAATTATTTAATTTAAAAGAAAAAAATAATTCTTTGAATATTGTAGTCAATGTACCACAACTTTTTGCATAGACGTCAACGAAGACTGAGCTTTGTACAATCTGTGACATTGATGCCTTGGACGACTGAGTCTTCTCTTCACGTGGACCGACTTTTATTGTAGGTGGGCTTTCTTGGATCAATGTCATTTTGATTGGGCTGGCCTGGGAAGGAGTACACTCTGATATTGGGGCTTCAAGTTCAAGGCCCAAATAAGAAACACTTCAAGTCCTCACCGAAGCAAAACTGTAATAACTGAACCAAGCTCGCAGAGCAGAAATGGCTACGGAGTTACGTTTTTCTGCAACTCATCTTCCTTCGGTTATATGGACATCGCCGGCGAAATTCCGGCGCCGTTGTTCGAGTATTTCGTACGTTAACCGCAACCATTTTTTCGTAGCCGTTAAATGGAGGAGCCGGACTAAATGCGACAAGCCTTTCAAGGCTGATTCTTTGGCGGCATCATCTTCCGTACAACTTGCCGGAGTCGATACCCAAGACAAGGGCTTCACCACACTACGCGAATTCTGTGAAGGGCACGTTCCTGAGCACGTGATCAACAGGCCAGTTTTTTTTTTTTTTTTTTTTTTTTTCCTTTCCCCCTTATCTTGTGGTTTTCATGAAGATTCTGTTGAATTATTGCTTCCTGGTGTCCAATTTAGCTAGTTTGGTTGTGAAAAATGTTTTATTAGTTAAGTTTCTATGATGGGTTTACATTAAAATTTTGATCTTTTCACCATGATATTAAGTATGTGGATGGTGAAAAACGAATCGCATTCTTGTTAAATAGTTTTTTTTTTTTGGACGAATAGCAGGATGGAAGAAATTGGATACATTTTGCCTACTGATGTGCAGCGGGAATCTTTGCCTATACTTTTCTCTGGCCAAGATTGCATTCTTCATGCTCAGGTACATTTTTAATGAAAAAATATGGAAGATACATGTTCTTCATATTTGTTGATTGGCAAATCTTTCTGGCTGTAAAACTGCTCTGGGCGAACAAATCTGTATAAGTATTCTGTTGTCTGTTACTTGTTTCATAAGTTCCAGAGCAGTCTGATCGTTGTTGGTTATTTTATGTTTAACTTCCAAATGTTTTGCATTCTTCATTCTCTTGTTAGGATTAGATATTTGCCCAAGTTCTTTTTCCTTGTTCTCTCTAGTGAACTGGTTTTTGTTTGGAAAAATAAAGCCTAACATGTCTCATTTTGTTTAAGGATATAATTTGCCGCCTCTGACAGGATTATTTTATTTTCTTTTGATCTTCTAGACAGGTTCTGGAAAAACGCTTGCATACCTGTTGCAGGTGTTTTCAAAAATTGACCCCCAAAGTTTTGGTGTTCAAGCACTGATTATCCTGCCAACTAGAGAGCTTGGCATGCAAGTAGGAATTCTGTTTCTAAATCTTTTGATTATCTGAAAAGAAAGAGAATCTTATTGCCAGTCAAATTTAAGGTTACAGAAGTTGCCAGAAGGCTTGCTGCTAAACCTATCAAACCTGCACCAAACCAAAAGTCCTGCACTGTTATGGCTCTTTTAGATGGCGGAACATTGAATAGACACAAGAAGTGGTTAAAGGTACAAAAGTGACTCAAATGTTAATATTTTTTTCTCACGAGTATATTTGATCTGAACTTGATCTGGAAATGATGGGAGGGCAATGCGAGACAATGCTGTAGATTTGACAGCCTATTAAAGCATATGCATCATGCATTTTCAAAAGAAGCGTTGATGGCATGCAACTTTCAAAGATGATCAGGCTTTGTAAATGGCAAACAAATCTATGTCCTAAGAGATTAATTGTAAAAGAAATTGTTTCATTGGGATCACGGCATGTAATATGAAGGAACAACCAACTTATTTTTCAATCTTGTCATGAATGTTATAGGTGGTCTTCACTTTTTTTTTTGGTACCTGTTGCATTCTTTGTGATTAAGTAGATTTGGAATGTAAACACAAGTCAATTACTTTCTGTTACATTTTTTTCTGTTTATTATTCACTTTTTTTGGTTGAATTCATTCATGTTCTAGCGTCCTGTGTTTAAATGAACTTTCTTGTTCTCTTAGTGAGGTGCTTCTCTTCATGCAGGTAGAACCTCCGACTATAATAGTTTCTACTCTGGGAAGTTTGTGTCAAATGCTTGAGAAGCAACTTTTTAGGTTAGAGACTATAAGGGTGCTGGTAATTGATGAGGTAAACTGCTCAGTTTCATCTTTCAAGTCTGGATGCTTATATTTGTGACATCTTGTGTATCAAGACATACTAAATGAACTTGCTCTGTACTATCTTCAAGATATATATGTTATGTTGCTCTTTTCATGGGATCTCAGATTCATTTAGAAAATCATCACTGGAGTTTTTTTTTTTCAGTTTTTGAATATGGTATAATAGTCTTTGTCCGCTTTTAGGTTGATTTCATGTTCAATTCATCAAGGCAAGTTGACTCTCTTCGAAAGCTTTTGACATCATTCTCTTCAAACAGCATCCGTCAAACCATTTTCGCTAGTGCATCAATTCCGCAGCCCAAACGGTTTTTGTATGACTGTATGCAGCATAAATGGACCAAGGTATGAGATGTTGCTATTCAATTGGCACTTCTTTTGATCCACTACTACATATGAAATCTTCATTAGAAACTCTTTTTGCTTTTTTGGGGTTATATGGATTTTTTAATGGTCTATATTAATTGTGATCTCTTGTTTACCTTTCTAACCATGGCAGCGCGATGTAGCTCATGTCCATGTAAATGCTTTTAAGCCAATGCCATCATGTCTACATCATAGATTTGTGGTAAGATGGCTTGAACATAACCCTTTTTTACTTGATAATATTATGTTGTGTTTTTTGAGGGTGTATTTTCCTTCTTTCTTATCTAATGAATTTGCTTGAAGCAAAATTTTAGGGTCATTTGGTTTTTGTCATATGTATTCTATGAGGTGTTTTAAGTTGTTTTAGCACTCTTAATTTTCATCTTGGGGTTTCAGGTATGTGGCAAAAAGGAGAGGCATCAAACATTGATCTCCTTGTTATGTTCAGATGCACCTCAATCTGCAATAGTTTTTGTTGGTGAACAGGTTAGCGTTTCATCATTTTCTATTTTTTTTTTCTAACACTTGAATGTTTACGTTTTATGCTAATGGCATAAGACTCTCTTAGTATGCTACATCTGTAAAAATGTATTCAACATGCATCATATTGTCCATGAGTTTAGTTTATACATTTTCTCAGTGAAGCTAACTATTTCTTGTATTTTATTTTGCAGTCTCAAAAATCAAAGAAGGCTGGAAATGCTCCACCACTAAACCTTTTAGTTGATTTTCTCAAAGTTTCCTACATGGGTTGTTCTAAACTGGTTGTTTTGGAAGAAGATATAAACTTTAATCAGCGAGCAACAACTCTATTAGTGAGTATTGCTTGAGAGTTGATCTTGGATGTACATCTTTTTTCATGCGTCCATGTGTGGGAGCATGGAAGCACATAAAATTCTAAATCTCATCATTCTCCTGATGCAGGATGTTAGAGGGCGAGAAGATTATCTTTTGGTTGCAACAGATATAGCTGCTAGAGGAGTTGATCTGCCCGAGACTACTCATATCTACAATTTTGATCTCCCAAGGGATGCGGTAAATTATCTTCATCGGGCGGGAAGGACAGGTAGGAAACCATTCTCAGACGATAAATATTTCGTGACCAATATTATAGCATCTGAAGAGCGATTTGTATTGCAAAGATTCGAAAATGAACTGAAGTTTTTTTGCGAAGAGTTATTCCTGTCAATGTAATAACACTGATTCTTTTTGTTTTATGGTGTTAATACGATTCGCCAAATTTTGATTAGGTTAGTAGAATGAGTAAATCGTTCTTATCTTTTCTTCATATTTCTTTACCCCTATGTTATTTTCTTATCCATTTAGATTATTCAATAGTCTAACTTGGGTCTGCTGCAAATATTCTGAAGTTTGTTCATTTGTTTTTGGTATGGATCTGATGCATTGGGAATGCACATCAACTGCACAGAACCTAAGAACAAAACTGTAGCAATTAGTTATAACAAACATTTACTGAAAAACACATTGGGCAGACATCATATCACCAGCTCCATTTCTTAGTAATTGACACAAGCGAGTCAAGAGTGGTGTAATTTTGTCAAAATCATGTAAAGATGTTGTCGATTTAAGCTCAATAGAGTCTGAGATCTTTAAGAACTGAATCTTTACATGGTCACTGGATGCTATGAATTCCTGATGCTGAAATTGTCGAGCAAGAAAGTAGTGTTGTTACTTCCTGCAGTGGAAATATATTCAACCTTTCTGATGACATGAATTGAACCCCCGGTTCTGTTAGTTCTATAATTTGTTTGTAGAAACTAACTCACACCGGATTATGTTTTGGTCCCATTTCGTTCTGCCAAAATAGTCTCTTTTTGCCCTCTTCTGAAGGATGATGGAAGTTGGTACACAGGTTATATCACGACTCCATCCTTAATTGTTGAGTTTTTCAATATGACTGTAATTCCTGACCGGATATAAAATCCTTCTGAAGATCTGTCTGCTTCCTGTATGCCCTGCACATTCATAAAGTCACTAGGAATAAGCCTGTGATAGTCATTAGTCAAGACATTTCAAATCTCTATGTTAGAATGGTTCATTATCTCTGTCAGTGGAAAGAAGTTATGGTTGAAATAAGAAGTTATGGTTCATTAATCTATGTCAATAAAATACTTGCTTGAAATATTATCTGCTTAATCCTAGCTTGAATTGTTGTTTGTTTAGTCATCAGTTAAGGGTTAAAATCATGTTGCAAGAAGATAACTAGGGTAGAAGGCTGTGGCTTTGTCGTTAATAGGACACATTTGATAAAGACGAAACAGTGTACTTATGGTAGAAAGACCATGCAGTCTTACGAGGAGAACTGGAAATAAAGATCTAGAAAAATGTACCTCAGAATTTTCAATGATGACATTTTTCCCTATTCTGGCATTCTTGTCAATAATGCATTCTCTGAAAAAAGACAAAAGGATGTGTTTAGCCATATAATATGACAGAACTGATTATATATATGTCAAGGTAGAAAAGAAGCTAAGAGTATCCTAAGTTATTTGTACTTGATCCTTGAGTTTTCTCCAATTCCAATTGGAACTTTTCCTTCAGCTAACTGTGAAGCGATTTCAACGTCAGTTTCATAGTAATCAGCACCCAGCATCACTGTGTCCTATAAAGATAAGAGAATACCAAAGCCTAGAGTTAGAATTTCAGAATCTGAAACTCTTTGCCATCGAATCAAATCCCTTTGATTCTCAACATTTTCAGCCAAAATGGAAAGAACCCGCTTCAGGTTATAGTGTTTTAAGTTTAGTGCATATGTAATTTGCTAGTACTGAAATGATTCGAGATATACCTTCAAGTGAACGTTGGAGTTTATACGGGACCTCACTCCAATGAGACTGTGATCCACAAAGGAATTGGTCAAGAAACTACCATGTGAGACGATTGAGTCAACAATCTGCAGATGTATGTGTCCATAAGAAAACATTTAGCCGTGTCTTTCCCTCAAAATTAAAATGGACGGATCATGCTATCATCAACTATTTCCTATCCTTCAGAGAGAAATAATAACCTTGCAGTTGTCGATTTTTGAGGGTGGCAAGTTTCTCCTTGATGTATAGATCGGCTTTGTTGCATCATAGAAACTAAATCTTGGTGGCTGAAAAGAAAGCACATAAATAAAACTGCTGTAAGAGGCATAGGGAAGTAATTTACTATAGACTTTGTTCAAGAGTTTGTCATGGTCACATTGAAAGACACTAGAGATGAAGTTGATATCTAGCAATTGTTCATCTCTAAAACAGAGTGCAGATTCGATTGACTGTCTTCTCTCACTTCTAAAATCTATCAAGCATGGAATACATACAAAAATCGAATTTAAACTAAAGTAGTTATCTTATCTTTCTGCAGCATATGTGTTTTGTAAATTGTCTATAGTTACAGATCTGTCCTTTAGACATGTGCCTGAACTTTTCCCCTCCAGACACCCTTCTATGTGCAAAGCAATATCCTTTAGTTCTACTAGTCAACTACTCAATGTAGCCCCACAAAAGTATGGAGAAAATATAGGTGTGTGTTTGATACTTACATGCTCAGTGAGGGCAAGGTTTGCTTCAAAAAAAGATTTTATGGTTCCAATGTCCTCCCAGTAGTCATTAAATAAATAAGCCTGCAAAAAAAAAAAAAAAAAAAAAAAAAAACTGTATATTTAGGATGAAAACCAACAGTGCTGCAACACAACTGATATTCTAGTGTTCTGAAATGGCAAATCTAGTTTGAGTTTTGTAGTGTTATGAATTCCAGAAACAGTTTTAAGTTCTGTCTGAGAAAGCCTCAAAAGAAAGAACAAAAGATAGCAGGAGGAAAGGAAAAAGGGAAAAAACTAAACCTGCCTTTATGTAGAATTCTCCTGCTGAGGCAGGTATTATTTCTGATCCAAAGTCATTGGCGGTAGGAAAGCGCCATCTGAAGCAACACATTAGAACAATATTGTTTCATATTTGCCTGGCTTGTACTAAAATGCAGAAACACCCCACAACATCTATAACAGCCCTCATCTCAACAGGCATGTAAACCCATGGAGAAAGGATAATACCTCAAAAGGTTCAGAAGAATTTCCTTTTTGAAGACATAAACCCCCATTGAGGCAATATATGGCTTCTTCTCAGCTTCTTCTCTAGATAATCCCAGTACGGTTGTATCAACTGCCTACAGTACTAACTGTTATTGGCATGGGAAATCAGAAGTAAGTTTGGACATGAAAGATTGTTGGAAAAATTTGACTATTACCATTGCTTTCAAGTCAGCTCCTTTGGGTTTTTCGCTGAAAAACAGTACCCTTCCTTTGTTGTCAATCTTCATCAACCCAAAATCCGATGCACGACTATCATGGAAAAAGAAATATACACAAATAGGCTGTCTTTCATGAGTGAACTTGTTTAACTGATTATCATTATAGACTTGAACGTCTTAGAGCATTTACTTTGAACTAGTTGAGTTTTACAGTGTTAAACTATTGAGGTTATTTGTCTACTTCAGAAACTTAAATACTGCATCTGAATTAATAGGTTTTCCTGTATTCTGTTTGTGGACATATCCTACCTGTCATCGATTGGCAAAGATGATATTGAGATATCTGCACCACTTTGTCTGTGATTCTGTGAAAATGAAATTAGAGCATGTGTGAAAAAGTAGTTTATGGCCATTTGGAGGAGACGGCGCATAGTATATATCTTCACCTGAATGAAGTCCATATAGTCCATTCTGTACAAGTGATCTCCAGATAGAATGAGTACATCTTCTATATCCTTGCTTCTTTGATCCTACAGTATGTCAAATGTTCATCCCAAATGTGTGACATGAATGACAAGTCCATATGGACAAAACAGATGTTCTCTCACTTGTGTCTTTAGAATAGACCAGATACCGATTTTGTTTAGTTTCATATTCGTTTGCGCTAGTTATCTACTCAAGAGGGGGGAATCTCTGAACTGTATGCCTTAGGTCTGCTTAATGTTTCCAAGCACAAATATACATGGATGTGAAACTGAGAAATTTGGTAAGCTTGTAAATGATGCAATACACACAACAAAGTTTTGGCAAGGGTGAAAAGTTTCATACCTCGAAAAGCCAGTGGAACTGGCGTACCGCATCTGCTGTACCTTGGAACCATCTTTTACCTGTCTCACCAGGAGTTTGAGTGGCTGCTAAGACCTGTTATATAGTTTGCAAGGAGCAACATAGTAAAGGAAAAGGATGGAAAAGCTGTAGTGAATGCAGCGCTATGATCAACTTCTAGAGATTTGATGCTATATGGAAGAAGAAGAGAGTCAAGGAATGCATACCTCTACATATCCATCTCCAAAAGTGACACCACTGCCAAAGTTGTAAGCCCTTGCAAGGTGCCTGTTAAGTGATGCTGAGTTGAACTGGGTAAGAATGTAGACCTTATTGATACCACTGTTGATACAGTTGCTCATGGGTACGTCGATTAGCCGGTATGCTCCTCCAATAGGTACCTGGAATCATGAGAAGAACAATAATTGACCCTCTGTTGATTTTCTACCAATCAATCCCCTACAGAGGTACTGTATATTGTTTCCTGTATTTGACTGAACATCTGTTCAAGATTCTCAGAGTCTCACTATTTATCTATCTTTGGCAATGGATGCATTCTGTAAAGATGATTTAACAGTTAACAGGGATAAGAATTGTGGACATACAGCAGGCTTTGCTCGGCGTTTTGTCAGAGGGAAAAGACGGGTGCCAGCGCCACCTCCAAGTATAATTGCAACCACAGTTCTGGGATCCCTTTTCTCCATCTCCAAGTCTCTTAGCTGCAGTTAATCATGTTGGAGTCAGTCAAGAAAAGGGAATGATGGATGATAGACATGATCATGATATCAAGGTATGGTAATTCTATTCCTGAATGGGACTGATCAAGGCAGCAAAACTCCACTTGAAGTTAAAGAAAAGCAGCAATGGATCCTATTGATTAACGTCTTGCATACAGAAACCAGTTGCAGTAACACTCACCTTGCCCTCAGTAACAAAATCAGCAGTGAGGGACATGCAAACTGGATGCCGCGGCGCTGCTGCAACACCACTATGATGATGGTACCTTTGCTTGATGAGTCTGGTGCATTGGAGCTTCTTCCCCATGAAATCTCCATTACAGAAGTTCACACTGATGCTCCAGTTCCTTTTACCAGGCAATGCAACAGTGCCATGCAACTGTCCAGCAGCCGACAAGGCGAGCCGGCCGTCGGGAGCCACTGCCATTTTCTCCAAGAAAAACTGGAATTCAGGCTAAAGGAAGTTTATGTTAATATTATGGTTTGAAATTGAAGGGCAATGCTGGAGAGTTGGGAGGACCAGGAGGAGGAGAAGCTGCATGCTTATTGGAAGGATAGAGCCATATTTATCCAAATTCATTTTCATCCACCAATGTTTTTTTTTTTTTGTTTCCATGTGAACCTTCAAAAGGAGAAAATCTTCTTGTTTTACTAAAAAGCCCTCAGGGGAGGTTTTGGTGATTTTAAAATTCAAAAGAATAGGCTTAAATATGTTTTTGTTCCAAATAGTAGGGTATGTTTATGTATTCGCTTCCTTTTAAATTTTGTCGACAAAAATAATCTCATTTAATATTTTTTATATTTTTATAAAAAAATTAAAAAAATAACGAGTTAATTCATTTGATCACTAGTTAAATTTATTTTTTTAATAATAATTTGTATCATAGTTTGTTCAACTTATTTTGAGATTAGAATGAGTTAAACAAATCATGATTTAAAAAAATATATATTTCATAACTGGTCAAATGAATTAAATGATTATTTTTTTAATTTTTCGTAAAAAAATCAGAAATTACAATAAAAAATATTTAACAGATTATTTTTTCAACTAAAATTTAAAGGAACAAAACTGATATATCCACCCTGACCAGGATCAAAAATCATTTGAACCAAAAGAATATTCTATTGGTTTCTCCTCTTAGTCTCTGAAGATTTTTGGTTCAAAATTTGAAGCTCAAACATATTCAACAAACTGGCATATGCTTGAAAAATTGAATTGAAGGTACATAAGTTTTAAACTTTAATTGAATTATTTTATTCAACAAAATATTTATAACTCGAAAAAAAATAATAATTTGTGTTCTCGATAATAAAAATATATTTTGCAATATTCATGATTCACCTAACTTTAGATATTAAAGGAATGATCTTGATTTCTTATTTTCATGTCTCATGGCAACAGAAAAAATCATACTATTTGCATTTTTTCAAAAATAAAAAAATTTATAGGAAATGGAAATCCCAACCAACACGACGCCGTATAGCGTACGACTGAGATGTTTTTGTTGCCGCTTATAAACCGCTCAGTGAAATCCTCCCCCCATGATCAACCTCCGAGCTTGCTTCAATTTCATTCCACAACACAACAATGGCGTCTCCTTCACGCCATCTCCTCCTCGCTCTGCTTCTCAAATTCATTCTCTTCACTACCCACACCGCCAATGCTGCAGGTAATTTCCCGCGAGCTTTATTTAACTGTCTGCAAGATACTATTTTTTACGGCATTTTGGATTGGTTTGTGGTAGTTCTTGAATCGGCAATAAGATGCTCAATGTCGATGCATGTTGGATTAATTTTGAATTTTTATCAAATGGGTTGTTTTTGTATAGTGTAAATGAAGTTTATAGCGATCAGGGAACTGTTGCATTTAAATGGGTATAGAGTAAGAGCCCAGATTTAAGATCTGGTTTTCGTCTTTCCTTTTTTAGTATTTTAGTTACTTTTGAAGTTTAATGAAGTGGGCTATCTTTGTTCTTCCTTTTTATGATTCTTTCCCTTTTAAGGATGTTGTAAATCTGGGCTTTTAGACGGATCTTCTTCATCCGAAGCTTTTTGAGTATTGGTAGCTTTTTGAATTCTTTTGGGTCCTTAAGATCTGATCTTCAGTTCTTCGATTTCTGTGTCAAGTTGAAGTTAGTTTGATAGAATTTCAGCACTTTCTTGATTGGGATAGAGTTGAGATCCTCACAATTGCTAATCCACATTGCTTCTTATTTTGCTATTCAACTATTGTCTTTTGGCCTGTTTCCTAAGTTCTAGGCTGTCTTGTTGGTTGATTGATTGCGTTTTGATCATATATTTGGTTGGAATCTCAACTTCTTTTCCTAATTGGGTTTAGGCTTCAGTTTAAAGGGTATCATCAATCAATTCTGCATTCCTTATTTTGAAATGAATTTAATGCTTTCCATTTCGATAAGAGTCATATAATTTGGTATATAATCAGATTCATCAGCTTGATCCATTATTGAGATTCTTTTAAAAATTGTTCTGCTTAGATGAACTTGAAACTTGATCTGATTACCAGGTTCATAACTAGATCTGGCTGTTGTTTGCTTTTGTCTATGATGTGGCCAAATCTTGCTCAATATCTTAATGCAATTCTTTTTACACATCTACAAGACAGGTTGTCAAGCTTGCAATGAGCTCCAACTTAAGTTTTAGTTTAGCTTCAATTTTCAGTTTCAGTCGAATCTAGGATGCGAATAAGATTGTAGTTCTTGACTATTCGTGTATTTCTATTTGCAAACTATTTTCGTGTCCCGAATCTGTACGGTTGCACTTCCTTTTAAGAATTCCTGTTTTTGTGACTCTTCTAGTTTCTTTCTATCTGTTGCATCCTACCATATTTTTGCAGATGAGGATCAGAATCTTCTGCAGCAAATTAACAGTTACAGGACTTCCTCAAACTTGACTGCTCTAAAAGAGAATGACAATGCAAAATGCCTTGCTGGAGGAATGGCGAACGCGTTCAAGAATCAACCCTGTACAAACTTGACAGGCGCCAACACTGTTCCGGGCACTGAATCGCAGTTTGATTCCTATCCAGCCATTCTACAGAGTTGCCATTTGAATGTCACCACCACAAGAGATGGGGCCATAATGCCTGCTTGTGTTCCCAATCTTGTTCCTGATCTTGTTCTATCCAACTTTACAAAAACACAGTACTCAGGCAACCTCAATGACACCAAGTTTACTGGAATTGGAATCAGCTCCAAAAATGACTGGATCGTTGTCGTCTTGACAACGGACACACCGAATGGAAACTTCGCGACTGCAATTAATGATGACAGTGCAGCCAATTTGGCTTTGGTTCTTGGCCTGTTTTACCAAATACTACTTTTGTGTATGTCATTCTGGATGTTGATGTGAACTGGTAGTTAAGATGTTTACAATTTTCTTACATTTGATGCTGATAGAATGTTTCTATACCAGGCTAATGAATCTTGTAGATTGAGAATACTTATTGATCCAGTGAAAGAAAGAAGACATCCAGTTTTCCTTTGAAGCTTTCAGCAAATTACTTTAGCTACTGATTGCACATCTTCTTTTGCTGTGTTAGATATAGTATTTTCCATGAGCTTTGGCTTGGTAAATCGGAATGGATATAATAGAAAAAAAAATGTGTATGAATTTAACTAATGTTTAATTTGCTGAAAGAATTCAAATCGAAATGTAATAATATATATATATATATATAAAAATTATAAATATATTTTTATAGGCATACTACCAAATGCATGATTAAAATGGCCGCATGTGGGGAATCAAACCCAAAGGAGAGACGGGTATGAAAATTTTGGAATCAAACCCACCTTTCCATTCACATTCCCACTTACCAGACGATAGCAATTATTCTCATTCTCATTCCCCTACTAAACAAACGCTCCCTAAAACTTCGGAATTGGAATAGGTATGAGATAAGTGAGAATAAAACCGGTGAGGGATGGGTTTTGGAAATTCCCACATTTTTTGGAATGAAACCCAAATTTTCATTCTCATTCCCGACTAACAAACAGCCCCAATCATTCCAATTCCATTCCAAACCCATTCCGAGCCCTAAACAAACAGCCCCTTATTGTGAAACCAAAGGCAACCTAAGCTCAAGAGGAAAGAAAGGAAGCCAAGAACGTAGGAATGATTGGATTTATTACAACAGTATCAGAGAAACATAATGCATCCACCAACCCACTCAACCAAAAGGTAAGAAACGAAATGATACAAGGCAGGAGCATCTAACTAAATTTGAACCCAAAGTTAAACCTAGTGGACATTTTCTTCATATTCATTTCACATCATCACAAGCTGCATAAACCCAATGTATCCATTTTCTATACCCCTGCACCAGATTCCTACGCTCGCACCACCAGAGTTTACGAGCTCTTTAACCTCGACTTGCTCCTCGTTTTTACAAGATACCTCCTCACTGCAAGTAAAAGAACCCAAGTGGCATTTGAGATCTTCTCCTTTACCATCAAAAGCAAGGCTGAACTGAGTACAGTCTTAAGGATCTGTGCCTGTAACCCTTTGAAAAAACCTAGTAGTCCTTCCCTCTTCCAAATGGTATATAATGCACCTGATATCGTTTTCCTAGATATTACTTGATCTTCATCCTCCTCGTCTTCCTCAGATTCGGCAGACTGAATTGTCACCTTGCACCTATTCGTCATCACTAAACAGTATGATTCCATCCTCATCATAAGAATGCCAAATCAGAATGAAAAGGCAATGCAGCCTAATCTTTAAAGCTTTTGATGCAAAGATGTATAGAATTAACTGCCATCAATGTACTTCTATTAAGTCCTCTTGCTCATCCAGAGTACTAAGTATATAAAAGATTAAGCTATTGCAAAGAAAGATGTCGCCACCTAATTGCTGCAAATTTTACCAAGGTAATACTGAATAAGCAGGAATGAAAATTGAGCAATTGCTTAGAACGAATTTTATACCGAATTGCTGGGTATGTCAGACAGGTAGCGATACATTTTGAGACAGCACCTAAAAGAAAGGCAGAAAATGCAGACAGAGATTGAGGAGCTGCATCTACATCTCTCCCGCTTCTCATTTTTCCCTTCAGCATTCGTTGTTTAAGTTGATCAAATGCCGTGTACTGCAAAATATTATAGTTCCAGCTTTAAACTTTCATTGAATAGCAAACTGTTTCCAAGGGGGGCGGGAAAGAATTACAAGGTTGCTAGAAATGATAAGAGGAGCCGCAGCAGTTCACTAATGATGACCTTTCCAATGCTAAATATTTTTTCCCAATTCATTTAATCATTCATAATATCAAAATAAATAATGAGAAGTTCTCTAACTGAATTTTTAGAAACATTCAAACAGATAAGCACAAAGGAAATACCTGGATGGAGGGATTTGTAGTGAGGAGGAGAGAGATACCAAGTCCGTCGTACAATTCAGACCAAGAATCCTCTGAAAATGTCTTCCAAAGACCTTTAGATTTCCCAAATTCACTGGTCTGCATTTTCGAAGATGCTGTATCCAGAGGCTGGAAGATTGATCAATAACAAGATTCACTTTTTAGTCTCGTTACACAAAACTTTCAACAATCGCTTTCCCATAAGTAGTTTTAGCTTTAGAATAGTTGAAGCCATTGAATAAGCATCCAATTGCTAATGGAACATGAAGAAAACTGTCTCAAAAATGCAAAAGTAATAAATATCTTCAAAAACAAGAGATAATGTTACCACCAGAAACAGAATCCAGAGGACTTACATGTGTCACTAGAACTGTACTCACACCAGTAGCAGCAGCAATCATTAGGTTTGCCTTTGTTCCAATTGATTTGGATCCACTTTTCTCCAAGTACAGTCTCTTAAGAAAGCTATAACCATAGAAATACACAAACGAAGAAATAAATGATTGCAAGTTCTTGGTCCCAAGTCCCTGGTACAATGAAAGAATCTGACGAGTAGATATTGCTTCCCAAAGAACATCAGATACGTTCCTGCATATAAGCAGACACAATTAGACTTAATTTCCAGAAAGAGAGCTTCAAGTCAGGGACAATATGTTATTGTAGTTACTAAAAATTCTAAATGTGAATTTCAACATTTCATCAAGATCAAGCATATTGTCTATTTCATGGGTTGAAACGAATCAAACTACTGGGACATGATGAAACTAGTCAAACTACAGGAACATCTTCCCAAAGTTGGTATCAAGACGTGTAAAACTATGTAAATGAGACCAAATATCCAAGTGCAATTAATTAAAGAAGAAAGCCACCCAATGTAACAGCTTAAGCAGCCTCAAGCTTATAGTCTTACAACTGACTCATGATATTAAACATCAACTTCCAATTAAGTAAGAAAGTCACCAACCGATTACACAATGCAATTCTCTAGTGCTAGCCCAGATAATCGTTTCTTTACACTAGCAGCACTAGCTTAAAGTTCCGCAAGTCAATAAAAGTCAATGAAATTGACCATATTCCTCAAACAGGCACCAATGAAAAACACGAACAGAGAATAGTAAACAAGGTAATCACTGAAATGACCTCAAATTATCATAAAAAGACCACACACAAAAGAGTAATTTTTTTCATGTGGGGAAGAAACTGGAAGACAATCTTAATCAGCAGCGAAGGATTGATTCTTGAACAGGATCTTCAATTCTTTTAAAGAATTGATCAAAATTTTTGGCCATCATAAAGCAAAACGCAAGAAGAAGCCATAAGGAACTAAAATGAGATACCCAAAGAAGTAAAACCAAGCAATATCTCAGACTAGGAACAATAAATCCCACCAAAAAAAAGAGGAAAAAGAACCTGTATTTTTGCTGATGGTGAGCTCGAATTTCAGCTTGGTACTTAGACTTGCAGGTGTCCAAAGGGTACAAAATAGTAGTACTAACCAGTGATCCAACTGCCCCTGAAGTTGCTTCAGACAACGATTCCATATCAAAACCCATGCTTTATCAACAACAAGAGGATCAAAGATCAGCTGGAAAACAGTCCTACTTTACTGGAGAGCTTATTCAAAGGCAGCCCAACAAGATTAAAGAAACAATCTTTTTGCAGACGCTAGATTAATGTGACATAGGAGGTGGGCTGCTGCGAAGAGAGGCAGGGTGACGTGTGCCACTGCCTCAGTCAGCGTATTGGGAAGCGGCTTGGCTCTCAAAAGGAAGTGAAGATTGGGATTGTTCTGTAAATTTAGAATAATAAACTGGGATTCTTTTGACTGCTGTCTTTTTACTGCTAAATACAAGTGTTCAATTATATATA
This sequence comes from Knoxia roxburghii, assembly GCA_030378225.1. Taxonomy (NCBI): domain Eukaryota; kingdom Viridiplantae; phylum Streptophyta; class Magnoliopsida; order Gentianales; family Rubiaceae; genus Knoxia; species Knoxia roxburghii. The sequence goes on from CM059420.1 coordinate 2,676,637, forward strand.
TATATATATATATATGGAAAATATTAGGTAGTTGAGCTAAGAAAGAAAATAAATGAAAATGAAAACTTTTAAATTTATTGATGGAATTAAAAGGGAAATTAATGTTACAAAATATTATATTAAAAAAAATGTAAAAGAAAGATTAAATGAGAAATGTTTTTCAGAAATTGACTACCCGTATATTCAAAATGTATGGAGCTGTGTTTCCAAAATTGACTGCTGTAAGAAAGGCGTCGTTTGTGAGAATTAAGGATCTCATCTTCATCTTCATCTTCATCACTGATCATCATCATATCATCAGAAGGAAGGATCATCAGACATGGCGGATATTGAAACCAAACTCTTCCTATAAATCACAGTTTGCATGTTGCGAAATCCATGAATAACATATCTCTGCACTTGCAGATTACCCTCCGGGATATCACAAGAAGCCAGCTGCATACATCTGTCATCACAAGAAGCCACCCGCCTTCCTCTATTAATACAGGTAGTTTAAAAAAGGAGCTTATTAGCATTATTCCAACAGCTTATTGCGTTATAGGTTGTTACATAAGGTAATGGTCCAATGGTACATCTTATCATCCAAGAAGATTCCACCCCATATTCCTTAATCATTCATATAGTTATGAAGTGTGGATTAGGCCAACTGGGTTAGGATGCCAGAACTATAGCTAAGGAACCATCCAGTTCAATAAGAGGCGTATAAAAATCAGCAACCGCTGGAGGAGCCTTCATCAATCGGAGGGTCTCCAGTGTCATATCAAAACACCAGATCCAATTGGTCGGTACGCCGCCGATTAATCTCCATCCGCTCCAATGGCATGATCCCTCCAAGAAGATTGAAGAAGAATTGCAGAACATACTTGGAAACGTCCCATCCAGTCGTCTCCAAGAACTAGATCTCAGATTATAGACATCAATTGTCATGCTGTCATGGTAACTAAACAAGCTGACAACTTTGTACACCTTGGTACCAAGAAGAGGATCATAACAAAAACCAAATTCCAGGTATTGAGTGTCTTTGGGTCCGAAGATTCTTGGATATAGAGGTCTGAGTGGACGGTCAGGGATTATCTTCTTTTCACGAGTAGTGGGATTGTACAAATACAAACACCCAGAATCGTCTAAGATGCAGAGAAGGCCATCGCAATGTGCCCAAATATTAGCATCATCTCCAGTCAAATTTAAATCAGGGGCAACCTTGCAGAGAGATTCACTGGGATTGCTAGAACAGAATGATAGTTTAACACGGCCCAAACTTGATCGGACAGGCTCGGTCGTCTTGACCAGGATTAGTTCCTTGTTCTTGGGAAGATTAAAGTGAAAATCCACGAACCAACGGCTTCTGATCAAAGCACGCCATCCTTAGCAAACGCACTAGAATTTCAACAAACACCTTACCTGCAATCTCACTAGAATATCTGCTACAACGTCCTCAGATAAATCCGCCATTTATATATATATATATATATATATATATATATAGATCAGATTGCTGAGCAAAGGTGCAGGGTTGCAGATGTGCAAACGGTGAAGAAGAAGAAAAAAAAAATTTGTTGTTTTGCTAAAATAAAGGAGGGGAGGAATATATATATATATATAAATAATCAGAATTTAATAATGAAATAATTATTAAAAGATCCGATTATTCTTGACATGTTAACACAAAATTATTACTGTACTCATTTAAATATGCATAAATTTTTAAAAAAATATAATTAAAATTATATTTGTCTTTACTTTTCTTGTTTAAAAAATAATAATCAGAATATTTTTATATTGCTTCCTTCTTATTCCTACTAAACAATTACGCCTAGACATTTTTTTGAGATATGTGGGTCGACCGACCAAATGCTGATATATTTCTTGCATTAATATATTAAAATTTAGATGGTACGAATGGAGTATTTGTTAATATGTTAATAGTATTTTTGTTTATTATTTTTTATATTTTTTTATCTATTAATATACAAAATAAACTTGTATTGAAAAAACGATGATTGGCCTTTTGTAAATCATATTTAACAGTGTTACTATTAAAATTAAAATTAAGTTATAAAATAATAATTTATATACATTCCAGCCATTCTCAAAAAAATATACATATACTGTAGCCATTCCATGAGCCCGGGACCCATCTTTCTTGACGTCTCACACATGAACCACTTCCAAAGTGAATTAGGATTTATTGAATTATATTCCTATCCTGATTCAGTAAAATAGAGAAGTAAATTTTAAAATAAAATTTTAATTAATTTCCTATTTAAATTTGGAAAATAATTTTTAATCTCGATAAATAGAGATGTTTAATTTCATATTTTGTACAAGAAAAATCAGAAAAATAAATAAAAGTTATCGTGTCCTTTGTAGCTTCAGTTTCCGTCCAAGTTCGTCAAAATTTTGTCAAATTGAAGTTTGTCGACTCCAGGTAATTTTTTTAATTAATGATTAATGATCCTACGTGGATAATACTAGAATTCTTCAATTTTGTTTGTTATTTTAATTATTTAATTATATTTTTATTTTCGTCTTCAAGAAATTTAAAAAATCTTATCTCAATCAATTATAGGCTCCAAATTAATTCTTGAATTACTTTCTCAGGCTATAGCTCTCTCTATAAGCCGTACCCTTCTGACCAGAAGGTACAACCCATGCAGCACGCTGTACAAACGTAATTTAATTCTTGTACCAAAATATTGTTACTAACTGAACGAATTAATTCCAAAATTACTGGAAACCTTAATCCCCCTTCCTGATGGAAAACAAAGAAATCACTCTCTCACAACGATGTCGTTATCATCAATAATAGAACTTATTTTATCAATTCATTCATAACCAATACTAACGATCATACCTTCACCCTGTTTTCTTAGCATGAAGACAACAATGGCGTGGAAGAAATATCAAAAGCTTGGAGAAGGGTCCTCGGGAACCGTCTACTTAGCAGCAGAGGAAGCAAAAGGTTCCTTTTTCTCGTCTCCATGGCCGCCGTACGCAGCCGTGACGAGTGCAAAGATAGAAGAGAGTTGGTTACTACTCCAGGAAGCGGAGTTGTTGAAGGAATTCACAGGTGATCCTTACGTAGTTCAAACTTACGGATTGGATTATAGTTTTGAAGGAGAAGTCGGAATATTGGTTTACAATCTGTTCATGGAATATGCAACCGGAGGTACTCTACACGATTTGATACAAGGATACCGAGGAATAATGCCGGAAGCCCTAGTGGCCTATTACTCTTACCTTATGCTTCAAGGAATCTCGAACGTTCATGGTAAAGAGGTGATTCACAGTGACATCAAACCCTCTAACATTCTTGTATTCAAGCCTGTAAACGGTACTAAAAGCCATCTTAAACTTGCTGGTTTCGGGTATGGAAGATACGAATGGGAGGAAGAAACTATGAGCTTTCGTGGAACGATACAGTATGCGTCCCCAGAATCTATATTGGGCGGGCGGCGCGGCAAAGGAAACGATATATGGTCTTTTGGTTGCACTGTTGTTGAGATGTTGACCGGCACGAGACCGATTCAGAATGTTACTAATTCAGGGGACCGAATTGTTCAATTGGGCCCGCCGGAAATCCCACAAAGTGTGTCTGATTTGGGAAGAGATTTTCTGATGAGATGTTTTCAGGTGAATACCGAGGATCGATGGACGGCTGATATGCTTTTAGAACACCCTTTTATCACTATGAATACCAGAGGAGTAGTGCCGCCGTGGGGATCGGAATTGGACAATTTAATCAAGATCAACGACAACCCTTTTTGCGATCCAGGTTATTGGTTCAGATCAGAAGGTCTGGTTTCATCTTCTTCACTTCCGACACAAGCAAAACAACCTCAGCAAGGTTTCCCTTTTTTGGAGTATCAATTGTTTCCCTAAAACAAGTAGCCCTTCTGGTCATTTAAGGTTTCATCAATAAATTTGTTTGTAAATCGATTTTGAAGTAGAACTAGACGTATATAAATTTTGAGAGGAAATTGATCGAAATAGTAAATTGAATGGCATTATTTTGCAATTTTTGTTAAGAATGGAGATGAATAAAAATCGGACCGTAATTGTACTCAATCTGTAATGATGTCTACCTAGTTTTATAATTTCATTGTAGGGTGAATTACATGATTTAGCCAAATTACCCATCAAATTCTTGATATCAGTTACACTCTTGACCGAAATCAAATATAAAAAATATAAGAAAATAAAAAATTTGACGGTTTTCACACAAAATAAAGTTAAAAAAAGATGTTAATTTTGTCTCATCTTCCCACACAATAAACAATACATACGTTAGTATTTTTGCTCAATTTTTTTGTCTATCAGGAGGTCTATTGCTATTAATTTGGATACTCAAAGGGGTATACGTAATCTTCATAACCTGATGGGTATCAATTATTTGACCGAATTACAGGAGAGATAAATGTAATTCACCTTTCATTATATTAACTAATTGAGGAAGATTTTGTAAATTCGTCTTTTGAGATTTTTAGTATAACATATCATTATTGTTTAAACAATTCAAAGGTCGGAAAGAATTTTTTACAAATAAACTGATATTCAAAATCATTACATTCCATTCAGCTTCTATCAAAATGTCAAATTTTCAGTACGTGTCTTATAAATTTTATGAATTATGGATTCTTTGTTGTAATTAGAAGGGTTCATTCATATCATGGGAAAGGTGGTGTTTTTACTACTCTTGAAGAGTTACTGCATACCAAAAGTGTAAAACAGTAAACAAATGGAGAGTCAAAATTGCAAAGCTATAAAGAATGTGCCAAGTTCTATAAATTCAAACTACTAACGTTCCAATTTCCCCAATTATTTTTTTATTTTTGAATCCACTCCACTTCTCCCACTCTCTTCTTTCCATCTTCATTCTTCCACCTCTTTCTACACTCTGAATCCCAAATGCAAAGCGAAGCAAAGCCCTGAAACATATTCTTTCCAAGTCCCAATTTTTCACAAGACTTCTTCCGATGCAAGAATTCATCGGCTCAGTTCGTCGATCTCTGGTATTCAAGCCCTTGGGAGGAGGAGGTGGAGGAACTGGGGATTCACTGGACCATACTGGTACAATTACTAATGGGTTCAATGGGTTCGTTGAGAAGATCGGATCCAGTATCCGGAAGTCGAGAATTGGGATTTTTTCTAAGCCCCAAGCTCCGGCGTTGCCGCCGATTGGTAAACCGGAGGCGATGAAAGTTAGGAAGGATGATAAGCCGCCGATTCGTTGGCGGAGAGGGGAATTGATTGGTTGCGGCGCGTTTGGTAGGGTGTATATGGGACTGAATATCGATTCGGGGGAATTAATTGCTGTTAAAGAGGTCAACTCTTGCATTTATCTGTTGGTTTTTGATTGATATGTTGCTAATCTGAATTCGTGATTTTGAAGCTGTCGTAAAGATTTAAGTCTTTATTGTGGATTTTTGTGTGAACTACAGGTCTCAATTGCTGCCAATAGTGCTTCGAAAGAGAGGACACAAGTAAGGTTATTCTGTATTTCAGTTACTTATGATTTGCATTTTATGTGTTTGAATTCCATTAGTAATGCAGATGTAGGTGTTTTCATTCGTTATTCAGTTATATTTCAAGAATGAATGAATTATTAAGCTTTATGCATTGAATCCGCCAGACTTTTGCTTAGATTGAATTCTTTTAACAGTATCTGGATTTTATTTCCCAATTCCTATTTAGAGTTTCTGCCCTGTTGTATTGATTTATAGGCTTATGCTGCAAAATCACAGCAAATTGTATTAAATTTTATCTATGTATGTTCTTTTACACTCGACAGGTGCATATTAGAGAGCTTGAAGAAGAAGTGAATCTCCTTAAAAATCTTTCGCATCCTAATATCGTGGTAAAGTAGAATGTACATGATATTCATTAATGTAACAATGCTATTAGGTATTATATGTCCTTTTTTTTTTTTTTTTTTTTTCTGAAATTGTTATGCTATTTACAGAGATACTTGGGTACTGCCAGAGAGCAGGAATCTTTGAATATATTTTTGGAATTTGTCCCGGGCGGTTCAATCTCCTCTCTTTTGGGAAAATTTGGATCCTTCCCAGAATCTGTAAGTGATTGATGGGTAACAAATCCCTAGAAGTGAAAAGCATTCACAAATCTGACTTCTTCTTTCATTGGCTTTGCAGTTCTAGTCTAGTGCTTGCATTTAAGCTTTTACATTCATTAGTTACATTTTGGTTTTTGTACTGTTCAGGTTATTAGAATGTATACAAAACAACTTTTGTTAGGCTTGGAGTACCTGCACAAGAATAATATTATGCACAGGGACATCAAGGTGATGACGTATCTTCATTTGTATTACTGATGAAAGAGAATTTTGGATGCATTGGAGAATTAATTCCTTGATAATGCTTCATCTTTTCAGGGAGCAAACATTCTAGTAGACAATAAGGGATGCATCAAACTTGCAGATTTTGGGGCATCTAAGAAAGTTGTTGAATTGGTATTATACCCCTGACCCTATTTGATTTTGTATTACTGGCTTCTCCACTAGTACTGTCAAGATATCCCATCTTAACAGTGTTCTTGAATTTCTACAGGCTACAATGACTGGTGCTAAGTCAATGAAGGGCACTCCTTACTGGATGGCTCCTGAAGTTATTCTCCAGACTGGGCACACCTTGTGAGTAAATATATGGAGCTTATTTTCTTCCTCTTCTTTTTCCACTTCAAAATCATATAAAAAATATCAAATTCAAATATTTTCTAATGCATAAACTGTATGGTAACTAGCCTTGTGCAACATCGGCTTGCTACTTTGCATTATTCTATCGAAAGCTGACTCATTTCCAAAAATATAGTTCTGCTGACATTTGGAGTGTTGGATGTACTGTAATTGAGATGGCTACTGGAAAACCTCCTTGGAGCCAGCAGTATCAAGAGGTATATAGCCACTTTTATCTTTTACTACAAAGTGGCGAACATTGAAAGGTTGAACTTTTAGTGCCATGCCTTGTGATGAGTTTGATTACATTCCGAGACTTAAGGTTTCTTTTTCAGGTTGCTGCTCTCTTCCACATTGGGACTACTAAATCTCATCCACCTATTCCCGAGCAACTTTCTGCTGAAGCAAAAGACTTCTTGTTGAAATGTTTACAGAAGTATGTTTGTTTGCTTGTTTAGTCCAATACATATCTTTTTCTTGTCCTTAATGGCATCATCAGTTTTTACCTTGTAAAACGTATTGATTTGGTGTTCTACCTTGCACTCCTTTGGCAGACCTTTGTTTCTTTATATGTAATATCTAACCTGGCTTTCTTGCAGGGAGCCAAATCTAAGGTCCACTGCATCAGATTTGCTACAGGTACTATTGCAGGCATCTTCATTTCTTCATAGTGCTAGGTTCATGTACTCTTCAGTTTTTGTAAGAGAATGCAGGGACTACGTAGGTTGTTTTGATGCGTGAAAGAAATGCCCAGCTGATGTTTAACATCTTTTATTGGCAATCTGCAGCATCCCTTTGTTACTGGAGAATATGAAGGAACAAACACAGTTTTTCGCCCTTCAATTTTGGTCAGTAATGATTGAGACTTCCTTTTTGAATTCTATATCTGCTCCTTCTGCCATCTCTTGACAATTGTAGAGCTGAATTTACAGCAGGACAATCCTAAGAACCGGAATGCAGCAACCAGAGTGGATTTTAACAAGTCGTAAGTATCTTCTTATACTGGGATTGGCTTTCCGATGATTTCATTTATTTCACTATCTGCTTCATGAAATAACTCTTAAGGACACTGTTGATACTTGCAGAATAAAGTTTGATGCAATGATGAGTTCTAATGGTTTGAAAGATGCCTGTGACATGAATGACTTAAGGTGCTCAACCATAACTTCTGGGAATTTTTCTAAGGAATCTATTTGGAAGTCAGGCAACTTTGATGATGACATGTGTCAGTTAGATGATGAAGATGAGTTTAAGATGGTTGCCTCATCAACTAAGTTTGGTTCTGAGTTTCAAGATATAAACAAGGTAACAAATAATCCCAATGTCGTTTAAATTATACAACTTATACAGCAATTGGAGTCTGACCCTGATTTATTTATTTATTGGATAAAACTAGAGTTTTAATCCAATATGTGAGCCTGATGACGATTGGTCATGCAAGTTTGATGAAAGACCAGAGTTGGAAAGACAGGGAACAAATCTGTTTTCCAATCAAGTTGTTAAAGAATCTGGGAATAGCATTGAACCCTCTGGCAAGGAGGATGGTGGCTTCACATTTCCAGTTGGGCACCTGGTAGCTGATGATGAGGATGAAGTAACTGAATCAAAAATTAGGGCATTCCTGGATGAAAAGGTAATCATAGAGCCATACTCATATCATATGCTTAGTGATGAGATCAGCTTACTTCATTCTTTTTGTTAAAACTATGTAGGCTTTGGATCTTAAGAGGCTGCAAACTCCTTTATATGAAGAATTTTACAATTCCATTAATTCTGCTGGTCCAATAAATCCTGTTGGTACCTCAAATAAGGAAAATCTGTCGGACAATCTCAATCTACCTCCAAAGAGTAGATCGCCAAATAGAATACTCAGCAGAAGACTTTCTACTGCTAGTGAGATCAGAAATAGTTGCAGCCCTGGAAATCGTTCCAAGCGCTTATCTAGTAATGTTGGTTTAAACTATAAGGAATCTCAATCTCAGTTGAGGGATTTGAAAGGTCTTCTATTCAACGCACAACAAGAGCCACCTAGTCCAAGGTCTGCAAATCTTTTCCGTGTTACTTTAGCTTATGCTTCTGAATGGTTTCCTTATGTCATCTCCTATTTATTGGAACTAACATATTTGTTGCGGAACAACACTTATAGTTCAAGCTTCTCTGAGAGACAGAGAAAATGGAAAGAGGAGCTTGATGAAGAGCTTAAGAGGAAACGAGGTAACCTTTGCTAGTAATTCTTGAACTAGCAATATATATGTTGCTTCAATCATACTGTTCTACTGATCAATTGAACTTGACATGGTTTGGTTTATGAAATGTAGCTCCATCTTATTAGATGTTTGTCCCAGTACTTAGACATTTTGTTTCTATAACTTGATTTCAAGGGAGCTATTACTTATTTTACCATAGCCTGTTAGCAACAAAATAGTCATAGACTGTGAACTCTTTTGTTCAATTAATACTGTATTAGTGTGTTGTGCTCTTAATATGCTCGTAAACTTTCATCCACTGAAGTTGGTTTGAGCCACATTATTTCTGTTGAAATGAAAATGCAACAATCAGTATCCATGCTGTATCAACATACCAAGTCAGACTATAGTTTGTGAAGCTACACCTGAATACTGAATGTCTTTTGCTTTCTGTTTTGGAGCACTAAGTTTCATGAGATTTATATTCCTAACCATAGAAACCGACATTGCATCTTTCAGAAATATTGCGGCAGGCAGGCGTGGTAAAGACTTCTTCTTCTCCCAAGGATCGGATGATGCATCAATTAGAACACGCATCTCCCCGGAAGTAAATGTACTACATGTCCTCCAATCCAGACAAAGTGTTTTATTACAGATATTGGTTAGGTTTTGGTGTGATGTTGTGATGAAAGCCAAATGGATGACTGCAACTGTTGATGCAGAGGGCATATATTCTCTGGTGAGTTCAATTCTGAAGGGAGAAATTTTTTTTAGACATTGGAATGGCAGAATGGGAGCATGATGGCCAAGTTTGCTGTGCAAAATTCCTTGTAATCCTCCTGAAATAACATTGTGTATTAAGCATGTTTTTTTCCCAGAAGCCTTGATGATATGGATTATATATATATACTGGAGTGGAGTAGTATACTACATATTATAAAACAGTAAAAGAGAGAATTGTGTGCCTCTTAGTGTTTGTGTAAATAATTTGTCTCTCAGACAAAAGTTCAATGCATCTTTAACATTTGACTTCTAAGCTAATCCTTGTTAAGTTCACTTATCTAGGCAAAGTTCATTTTTTTTTAAAAAAAATTATTGTAATACCAAAAACTTTAAATCAATGACCTCAGATTTTCCAGAAACAGCCCAAGTACCTAGGTAGGCCCATGCACTCAGCCCAAACTTCTTATTGAAGTCCATTTTGGAGATGGATAATAATACCACGAGATTTACTATTTGTATAACAAAATTATTATTTGTATAACAAAAAAGTTGGCAAGATTACATTTATGTCCTTCATACCAAAACCTTTGTAAATTCACTGTACATAAAATCCCTTACAAATATTAACAACAAATTCAAATCGCCAATCAAAAGAAATCTTCGTCGAATCTTACGCTTGGACATTCGTAATCTTCAAAATTAGATTGATATTCAGCACGAAATGGTAAGTTTTCTACCCGTTATGTATTAATTTTTTGTCTGTTCGGCACAAAAACGCTATTGATCAGCGTTTTTGTGCATAAAAAACGCAAAAGTGTAGCGTTTGAGAAAGGTGAAAACGTCGATGGGTGGCGTTTTTTGCAGTCTCCGTCCGAAAAGCGTTGCGAAATTGAGTGTCTTCATGTGAAATGTGTAGCGTTTGAAATGTGGTGTGTTTGTAAAGTGTAGCGTTTTGTCTGTACTACTTATGAAAATTGTGGCGTTTGTTATGCCTATTATAGGAAATATGTTGCGTTTTTTTATGTGTACATATATAAAGTGCAGCATTTTTTGAATGCTCAAAGTAAAATGTGTAGCGTTTTTTGTATGTTGTTGAGCAAATGTGTAGCGTTTTTTAGATGTATTCTAGCAAATGTGTAGCTTTGTGATAGTGTTTATGTGAAATTTGTAGCGTTTTTTTACTATGATATATGGAAAGCGTAGCGTTGTTGGTGTTCCATATTTTCAAATTGCAGCATTTTTTATGGTGCTAATGTGTAAGTTATAGCATTTCTAACATTATGACTTTGCATTTTGAATATACAGGATGATGATCCGGATATGACTACACATGATGATTATGAGGAGGCTGAGGATAATGAGCATGACGAGAATGACGAGGGGGAGAGGAAGAAGATATTGGTGCATATCTAAGTGAATATTTTCGGATAGATAGGGATTTTGCAAGTGTGAAAGATGCATTTACGTTTTGCGTTCCTATAGCTAATAGCCTGAAGTTCGTGCTTTCGAGGCAATGCGGAAATGGCTCAACGTATTATTTTAGGTGCGGTCGATGGAAAGATCCATTGAAGGAGCCTCTTCCCACCATAAGCTGAACACGAAAAGGTGCGGATGTAACAGTCCTTTCAAGTTGACTGTTAAGAAGGTTGTTAATGAGCGTTACAGCGTTCTTGTTATGCCAGGGGAAATGTCCACGCATAATCATCCTGGTACTAATACGTTTCTTTTTTCAATTTGTTATATTAATTTGTTTGCTATTTAGCATTTACGTATATTAATATTTTTAATTTTTGTAGGTATAAGGCATCCATATGGGCACAGACAGTTGAGTCATTTTTCGAAGGGGTCAAAAGCTGAGGCTAAACGCATGCTTTCTTTCAATGTGAGGCCAAAAAGCGTTTGGGAAGCTATTCATCAATAGTTTCTCGAAGACAATGTAGATATAAGGCAGGTTTACAATTTGAAAGAAGAGATGAAGAAAGATGGAATGTATGGTAGGAATATTGGGCAGCAATTTTTGTATTTGGCTCGTGAAAAGAAATATTATGGTCAGATTATCACGGATGAGGCCACTAATGCGATCACACATGCATTCATTGCTCATCCTACATCAATTCAGATGTTCAACAGGTGGTATTGGGTTGTCGTTGTTGATTCAACATACAAGACCAACAAGTACAAAATGCCAGTCGTTGAGATGATAGGTATGACTCCCACCAATAAGAACTTCAATATTGCTTTTGCCATTGTTAAGAATGAGACAAAGGAAACATATGGTTGGGTGATGAAGAACTTGATGGAATTGTTGCCTAGTAATGTGGCACCAAATGTTATTGTATCAGATAGGGAGTTGGGTTTGTTGCAGCCTATTAAGGATCACTTTCCATCTTGCCATCACTTGTTATGTCGGTGGCATATTGAGTGCGATGTTGCTAATTGGTTGGAAACAAATGTTGGTCGGAGGAATTTGGACACGGCTAGTGATATATACAGTTCAAATAACTTAATAATTAATAACATATATAAACAAATATAACATAATTTCACTTAATTGACAAATTAACAAATAATTCATATATTAAATAACTTAATAATTAATAAAATTTATAAACAAATATAACATAATTTAAATGACTACATATTTAATGAAGGTTCTAAACAAATAATAGATAATTTAACTAACTAAACAAATTAACAAATAATGTAACACATAATTCATAAATTAGACAAATAAATCAATTAAATAAGGACGTAATTAATTAATAAATAATTCATTGTAACTAACGCGTACCTGCAGAACGATCCCCCCGCTGCTGCTGCACATCCTCCTGCTGATGATGATGCTGAGGGTCATCCCTAGCATGCTCCTCATGAACCTCTTCCTCCTCCTCCTCCTCCGACCGTGTATCCTCATCACTCAACGAGTCATTGTCCTCGTCCCTCAAATGGAACGATGACTCGCCGCCAACCCGACCTCCTCGTACACCTCTCCCGCCGCCCCTGCCTCTCACGCCACCTCCATCTACACCCTCAACTCCACCTCGTCCTCGACCTGTAGGTCTCCTCACTGGAACCTTCTTCCTCCTGGTAGAAGCTGTGGGCCGCTGTCTCTCCTCAACAGGGAGAGGAGAAACGCGCGGTTTTACCTTACCGCCACCCTGAAAAAAAAAATTTAAATCACATATATTAATACACAAACATTTTATATTACATAAATATTTAAACCCTAAACCCTAAACCCTAAACAATAATATATTAAATTGTAGCGTTTGACATTGAGTCAAACGCTACAATTTAACGTTTGACTTTGAGTCAAACGCTACATCACAGCGTTTGACTCAAAGTCAAACGCTGCCGATCTGCGTTTGACCCCAAGTCAAACGCAGATCGGCAGCGTTTGGGTTAGAACCAAACGCCACAGATCGGTGTTTAACCGGCCAAAAAATGCGGCCGATCGGCATTATTTTCACCCAGAAACACGGCCGATCGGCATTTCTATTACGACATTTCTCTCCAAATTTACGTTCAAACTCAAACCAAACGCACAAAATTGCGTTATAAATCTACTAAACAACTAAACAGTAGCGTTTCTACCACAATTCCAACCTAATAAGTGTTCAAATAATTGGCCAAAATTAATTTGAAAAATGATTAAAATTCTGACGGAATTTTTACCCGAATAATGAGTGGACCTTTGCCCGCGCCATGGCCTCTCGATGATTCAGCACCCCCCGCGTCCATTTCGCTGATTTCTACCGAATTTGGGAAAGGGATTTACTGTTTTTCGAGTTTGACTGAAGTTCTTGCGTTTGGTATGCCCTTATTAGTTCAGTTCATTTTTTTACCCGGAAACGTCTTAAACGCTACAGTTTAACGAGCGAGCTATGTTTTAACGCTACACTTCAGCCTTTTTGTTTCATTCTAACGCTACCTTTTAGCGTTTCGTTTGCCTTTTCTTCGCTGCGTTTTTGCGTTTATGTGTATTGTAAACGCTATAATTTAACGTTTTTTTCCAGTTTTAACGTGATGTTTTAGCATTTTTTGTGTTATTTCTCATACCTATTTTACGTTTTTGCCCCTTTATTTTCGCAATACGCAGCGTTTTTTACCCAAAAAATTACTCTTTCTTTCCTATCAGGGGTATTTTGGACATTTTTTGTTATACAAATAGTAATTTTGTTATACAAATAGCAATTCAGTAATACCACGGTAGTGTCCTTGATCAACCAGGAAATAGCCTATAGTGGTTTTCATAACATCATGTCACAAATTTAAAAGTTTTTCACAAGGTGTGTTTGTTTGAAAATAATGAAAATAAAATAATCGTTAAATGATTTCGATTATTACGTTCTCAAACATGTGAAAGGTAATAATCGTTACAAAATAAGTCAAAGGCAATCTGATTCTTTTAATAAATGTTACAAAACAAGTCAAAAATAATCTGATTCCTTTAAAGAATGTTAACAAACAAGTCAAAAATAATCAGATTTCTTTAATGATGGGTGAGTTATCAAATTTCGATTGCCTCCAAACAAACGTACCTTAAGAATTAGATAGTGGAGATTACGCACATTAAAAAAAGGAATGTTTACAATGATCAAACTAGCGAAACTTACATTCTCATTTCATATGAAGTTTCACATCCTTAAAGGCCTTCCATCCTGTATTGATGCACATCCACGAATGGACACACCATGACTAGAACTTAGAAAAATCTAGTTAGTTAAAATTTTTGTCCAAACTGGTTGGTTTCCCATTTGATACAAAAAGAAGTTAATAAATTTTGAGTTTGAACCATTCTCAATATGTATACATTTTTTTAAAAAAAAAAAAAGAAAAAAAAATCTTTTTTTATTAAATTAAATAAATAGAAAAACGAAAAAAAAAAAAAAAAGTCGAAATGGAATTGGATGCATACTTACATATGTTCCATTGATTCATTGACGTCAAAGAAATATGTATTTTAAAAAAGTAGCCATTATTTTGACTTGGAAAAAAAAGTGTGTTTGCTTGCTTACTTGTTCGCACAATATAGCCGCCCCATTATATGAGGATCTATGTTTCCCAGCAAATGAACACAATAAAACATTGGGTCGTGACAAAAGTTTTCAGGCAAAACCAACCATTCAAATCTTCGGCAGCCCACATCTCCAATTTCCCAATTTCCAATACATTTGAAAATAGATTATTATCAAAAAGTTTTGCGAGTAAATCACGGTTAACTATTAATTTTATGTATCAAATTATGCATAATTTCTCCATAACATTTTTTGTAACTAGTGACGGAGCTAGGATTCTAACGGAGGGGGTGCGAGACATGGGAGAAACATAAGAAGGAAGAAAAGAAAGAAGGGAGGGAAAAGGAAAGGGAAACGATAAAACATCCAAGTTCTTTGAAACGATATCGTCTCATTTATGAGATTTTTAAAAAATAAATAAAAGTATTGTTTGCCCTTGTTTATATCTTCTTCTTGAACAGAGTATCACCATGACTAGTTGCTCCGGCGAAACCATCATCGGGAAAGCTCTATTCAAGGGTTTCTTGGCGGTAAAAAAGGGCAACAGTCCCCGCTCGGACCATAATGATTCTGCCACTATTTGTAGCATTTTCTATCATGCAATCATTGAAGATTGTTAAGTTATTTTTACATCTTTTCTAGTATTTGAAATTTTTTGAATCCCACATTCACAAAAATTTATTTGCTCACTTTATCGTACATTACATTAAATTTATTGCAGCTACCTCTCAAATTTTATTTCATCGGCCAAATTTTCTCATGTCTTGTAACTGGACGTTTCCTATACAAATCAATATACATTCAATGTAGCAGCCTATACACAAATTTCTTCTCTTAGCTTTTGAAAATGGGGGTGCATGAATAGGTATTTTCTCATTTTTTCTGGGGCGTGGACCATGCTAAGCTACACAAAATTATAGACAGATATTGCAGATTCTTGAAAGATACGTTGCAGATTTTTCATATGTCCCTAAAGAGATCAAATATTGCACTTTTTACCCCCTGGAAAAGACCCTTTGTAAAATAATTATTCCTAATAATAATTGTGTGGGATTTTCATCATTCAAGTAGGCCTCAAACTCTGGAGGGCTTCAACCGTCAGTCTGTCACCGACAATTTATTCAAATACGGATGTTGACATTCCACCACAATTTCAAGTGCAAATCTTAGGCCAGATAAAGAGATTGTCGACTTTCTCTATTTATTATGGAGGTTAGTAAATGTAGTTTTATTAACATATTCGATCTTCCTCAGACGGCTCTAAAGTAAATAGTTTCGGTTAATTTTATTATAAAGTCTTGATTATTTTATGATTCGTGGAAATAAATAGGTTTAGGCAATTTTGTCATAGGATTTCGATTGCCTTCTTACTGACCGAAAGTAAATAGTTTTGACTAATTTTATTACAAAATTTTGATTGTTTTCTGACTGGTTGAAAGTAAATAGTTTTGCCTAATTTTATTATAAGGTTTTAATTGTCTTCTAAATTTACTGACCAGTCAGAAGACAATCGACACTCTGTAATAAAATTGGCCGAAATTATTTATTTTGATCAGTCATAGGGCAATCAAAACTCTGTAACAAAATTGGTCGAAAGTAAATAGTTTCGACCAATTTTTTAACAAGGTTTTGATTGCCCTCTGACTGGTCAAAATAAATAGTTTCGGTCAATTTTGTTACAGAGTTTCGGCTGCCCTCCTACTGATAGAAAGTAAATAATTTCACCTAATTTTGTTATAAAATTTTGATTGTCCTCTGAATCGATCAATTTTATTATAGAGATTTCGATTATCTTCTAGCTTGTCAAAAGTAAATATTTTCAGTAAATTTTGTTACAGGATTTGATTGCCCTAAGAGAAATCGAAGTAAATAGTTTCGGCCAATTTTATTACTGGTTTAGATTGCCGACTCTAGTTCTTCTTTAATGGTCCCTCCCTACTTGCCTTGTTGTTTATGGTAAGATTCATGTATTAAGAATCTAACAACAGTAATCCTTTTTTTTTTTTTTTTTTTTTGAGTTTCATTTCAAAATCAACTCCCACTTTTCCACTTTTTACTTTTTATATATATAGTCCAAATTAAGATCGGTCCATACATAAAATCATCACATCTTCTTTCACGTTCCGAATCAATTTACACTATCTTCCACTTGTAGCTTGTTGATTAGGCTCTTTTAGATACATGTATAATGACTTAACTGTTAAAATTCACTAATTATGTAGTACTTAATTTATAATTAAATAAAATACGTGCCATTGATGTGATTAGGCAAATTTAAGAATATTGGTGTGTGTTGCAAATGCATATTTCCTTGTCCATTTATAAAACATGTAATATCTACACAAATATTTAAAACATGAACTAAAATAGTTAAATTATTTTACTTTTTTTTTTCTAAAGGTCCTTCAATTACTTGAGAATTGGAGTTTTGGTAATTTCAAAATAATAATTAACATTGATGGACAAATTAACCTTAACTTAAATTTAATAGTATACCCTCTTAGATTAGAGCACATTCAAAAAAATCCAAAAAAAAAAAGAGAAAAACCGAACAATATAAATATAACCGAAGAGTGTATATAAAAAAAAGTATATTATTAGTTAAACAAATATGACTATTATTTTAAAACGAAATGACATTTTTTCGTTTGGCATAAAAGTGACCTAATTTTAATGAACACGTGGATAATTAGGATAGGGAACAGAAAATATAATTGGGATGGATTTGGAGAGTGGAGGAATTAATTAGTGAGGACAAATGAAAAATTGCAAAGCTACGAACACGAGGCGGTGTCATCATCCAAAACCCTAAAAACAGTGTGAATGAGACAAGTCAAAATGCCTTTTGAGAGCCATTTTTTTGGTTCTAAAATCCAATTGTTTCACAAAAATAATCGTGTGGGGGGAAGAGGCTGCTGGGAAATGAGGGGTCCAAATAAAAACAAAAAAATTAATGGAGGGCAATTAAAGACAATAAAAGAAGGTAGAAATGGGTAGAGAAAAAGAAAAAACTTTTGTTTACTAATATTATACCTATAAAATAACGATTCAGTATTTAATAGATCGATAATAAACAGAATTTCAAACTTTTTAAGAGTTGTTCGAAAGAATTTAACCACCGTATCATTGATTATAAGAAGGATCGGAAAAAATTTAGATTAGTTTTAATATAATTTATTTTTTTGAGACAAACTCTAAATTTTTAATATGATATAGTTTTTCAAGATAAATCGAAATGTTCAATTTGACCGACCAATTTAACATTAATCATTAATCTGATTTATTGCAGATGTAGTCAGCAAAAGGCATCAATTATGAAAAGAACCATAAACGCTCCAAGAAATCAAAATCCATAAACTTTTGCTGATTTATTTCTTTTTAATGGCAACAATTCCTCTTCTTTTCTGGTTTATGGCACCAAACCAAAGGCTTTTAAATGTGCGTATGTGTCCTCCACTGTGGCACACTAACAAGTTACTACAATTCTTATCCAAAACCAATATAATGTGTGACAAAGACAAGGCTTATTAGGGTTTTATAAATATATATTTTTTGGTAACTTTTATTTATTTATTTATTTTTGCTTAAGTCAATAATAATTACAAAGGTGCCCAACTCACATCAAAAAAAGGGTGATGACGTTGTGATTTTAATTGGATGATAGCCCCAAAAGTTGGGGGTTACTAGTTATTGCCTTAATTTTTGGGTCGGTAGTTCATATATTTTGATAGAATTGCCTTTTACTTAAAAGGGAGAAGAGAGAAAGTATTATAGGGGGTATTTTAGTCCAAATTGAAACGATAAATGATAAGTATTAGGGCGATAATTAGTAATAATTCCAAAAGTTAGAGCAAATTTGACAGTACTGGAGGTGGACGAAAGCATTATATAATATATATATAATAAATTATTAGTAGTAGTAGTGTATGAAAATTGAAGTATTTCTCAATAATTAATTGAATTCGTGTTTGCGAGTGGCTAATTCAAAGACAATCTTTGATCTTAGCCAAAAAGCCATGGAAAAGGTATAGGAATTACTAGTTAACGTCTCAGTATTTTTTTTTTATCGCTCCAATTTAAACTAAAATACCCCTTACAATATTTTCTTACATTTTATACAAAATGACACTTTTGTCAAAACCTATCAACTGCCTCCCCAAAAAGTGAGGCGATAAATAATAACCCAAAAGGTATTCACTAAATACATAACAAAAATTTAAAATTGGAGGGGAAAGAAATCATCATCACTTTTGTGGGAAATTTGTTATATGTTACCTGTTTTTAAATGATAGTTGTATTGTTTTTTACAATTTAATTCAAGAACAGAATTATTGTTTTAAAACGGAAGAATACAATATAATAATTGATAGATTATTTAGGTATTTGAAAATTTCTACTATTTTATAAAAGATTCAAATGAGTGTGTTACTTTTAAATTCGTTTTACATTTTGATCGACCAAAATAATTCTATTTAATATTTTTATTGTCATTTTTTTTAACAAAAAATTGAGGGAGATAATTTTTTAACTCATTTGACCGCTAGTCAAACTACTTTTTATTTAACCTCAATTTATTCAATTGTTTTTACAACCAGAATTCTCTTTAATGTTCAACCCATTTAGGGCTCAAACTGTCATTTCGAATTGGAGGTCGATCTAAATGAATTAAACATTAAAAAAGATTCGAATTGGGTTGAACAAACTCAGAGGTGACACTACAAGGTGGCGAGGGATGGGCACTTGCCCCCCGAAACGGCCAGAATTTTCCCTAGTAGAGTTATTCGAGTCGAGTTCCGACTGATGTCCGCCATCCATGCAGCAATTCCGTCCCCAAAAATTTAAACTCTGCATCCGTTCTTAAACAAATTATAATACAAATACCGAACACCTTGTAATATATTTTTTTTAAAAAAAAATGTTGGGTTTCTCTTTTACGTTTCTTAATAAGCAAGACTTGCCAACATAATCCCACACAAGGTTGTATGTGGATAAACATAAGGAACAAAGATCGATCCATCCACATAGTAGTTTTGACCAACCCTGGAGGGCTCTGTGCTTTGCCTTTTTTGAATAATTTTTGTGGCCATTTAGAAGGATCATGGCTGCCTTCGCTCGCAAGGAATTGCCCCGGTACGTGTAGCAGCAAAGCCACTGAAATTATAGTTCACCTATTTATTATATTTCACTACAAAACAATGGAACAAAGTTTTTCTTGATTTAAACTAGTGAAATTCCTTTATAATTTCGTAGTTGATTTGATCCCTTTTTCTTTATTTTTGATAGAGATGAAACTTAAAAGATGTTGCTTTTCATATTTTTTTAAGTTATATTCCATTTCATTACCAACCATGAGGATATTAGTAATAAGATTGGAACTCTTATTTTCTTCGGACCGTGCATAAGTTTCATTAATCATTACAGTTAAAATGGTCGAAGAACAAAATAGATTAAATTGTTCTGTTGAGGGATTTGAATTTTTTCTGAAGTAGGTTGCAAACAGATTGTGATCGACTTAAATATTTGAGAGTTTGACTTGAATAGACCTCTCAAACTCAACTCTCTTGGCTATTAGGATATGGCTCAATTATAAATCACTTATAATAATTTTTTTTCGACAAAATAATATTTCTCCCTTCTTCCTCGTAAATATAGGTCACATGGGCTGAATCAGAATACATTTAATTTTTTTTTATGTTCCTTAAATAACAATATCAAATTATGATCGTTAACCTTTGTTCATGTTGCTAATTAATTTGATTAGTCTGATATACTAAATTCTTGAGTAGAATGGATAAAAGTTAGGATTTTAGCTTTCCCATATTGATCAATTGCCAATTATGGCGCTTTACTTAATTAGTAGCTACAACTAGCACATTTAAAAGTAAGAATTGATGGAACTTTTAATTACTTGGACAAGATGAATTTCAATTGCTTAAATCATATAGCTGGTCCGAGTTTTTATATAAGAGATTTAATGTTTTTCACTAAAATACAGGATCAATTATTATTTAATTTAAAAAATATAATTCTCACAAAAATGTATTTATTTAAAGTCTATCATTAAATATATATACATAATTTAGAACTAAAAATTTGTATTACAAGTCTAAAAACATCCTATAAAACGAAGGTTTAAATGCTTTTTTGCCCGATGTGTCATTTTTGTCATTTTAAATTTTAATAGACAAAAATATCTTTTTTAATTCTTTTTATTGTCACTTTTGATATTTTTTACGAAAAAATTGTGAAAATAGTGATTTAACTCATTTAACCATTAATCAAATTTACTTCATACTTAACTATAATTTTTTTTGGAAGCAATACTTAATTATAGTTTGTTCAACCTGTTTTATAACTCATATCCTTTAATATCCAATCCATTTAAATTGATCATCCACTCGAAATGAAGGCCGGAATCCTATAAAATCATCCTATAAAAAGAATTTCTTCAGCTTTTTAAAACATTTTACACAAAAAACAGAAAAAATATAACAATAAACCCTTCGTAAAAGTTGTAGCTTCTGGATAACGATTCCGTTTGTAATACTAAAATACAAGATTATAAATATGTTAACATATGAACTCAATTATTTGGGTCCGGTCCAATAACCTCTTATAAATCCTAATTAAGTTTAGATTATTGAGGAAGTACTCTATATATACCTCATATCTTACCTTACCTATTGGGGGAGTAAATTGTGATACTTCAAAAAAAACTTGAATTCTGAACTTGTTTGTGATAGGCACAAGTAATCTGTTCAAGATTTTGATTAAGTTTCTGATTAATTATCTAAACTTAGGTGATTTTGTTTCCGGTCATTGTACAATTTGTTCTCCCTTTGGCATGTGGACGTAGCCAACATATTGTTGGTGAACCACGTTAAATCTCTGTGTTATTATTTATCGTTCTTCTATTATTTTTTGTTTCTTTTCCACGTATGTTACAACAAAATGTGATTATTTTTTCAAATCAATTTAAATATTTTCCTGAGAAATTCATCCAACAACAATAATTTAGCAAGTTTGGATCATAAGAATACAAAGAAAGAAATAGAGAGATGATATGCTTAAAAATCTCAAAAAGTTCTAAATGAAGATATGTTGACAGGTTTTTGTCTATAAAGGCAGAAAAAGATGATTCCTATTGAATGGATATTCTTATTCCACGATTTGGGACTGCCCTTCAACCCGAAACGACCACTCCAATCTTATAGGCGATTTAAGGGTACATTATCCACTTTTTTATTTATCGGCTTTATTTTATCAAAATTTTTGATATTTTAGTAAAAAATAAAGATAAAATGTAATTTAAGGGACTATAAATAAAAAAAAAAACGATATTTAAAAATTCACATCATTTGAAAAGGATATACTCCATTTTTTGAAGAATCTGCATATCTTTTTCTATAATTTTCAGGCCAATAATTTGGGAAAAGTAAATTAGTACGTGTTGCAACTTGCTTGCTCCAAAAGTGCAGCATGAAATAAATCTTGGAAGTAATGCAGAGATTCAATTCTGATAAAAGTAGGGCTTGAAGATTCATAGTGTCTCTCAATCAGTACTCTAAGAATTATTGAATCCACCCAAAATCAGGGCGGATGCAGATTTGAAATTTTTTAAGGCATAATTGCAGCGGTATGGAGGGTGAAAATCGATCGAAATAACCTATTAGAGAAAATTCTGACCGTTATCATATATTGCCGCCCCTGCTGCAAACTAATAAGTAATGGATGAAAAAATTTTAAATTTTTATTAGTTATTTTTTCTATCCGTAATAATAGTCTTGTTTCGAGATTATTTAAAACTATATGGCTCATAAATTTTCTTTTTCTTTTTTTTCTTTAACTATATATGTTTTTATATTTTTTTTTGGCACTCAAACCCATTTTCAAGAAATTTATAGTTTAAATAGATGACACTCCTTACTTAATAAAATAATAAATCACAATTTCATGTCATAAATAGGTGAATATGAGAAACGTATATCAATAATTTTTTAAAAATAAAAGAATGTCTTTATGATTCTATCGACAATCCAAGTGCCTTATCGTAGTTATGTATATTTGGATAATGTATAACTTATAAAAAAATTAATCATCCTATAATTTTTTTTGAAAGTTTTACTAGTTATCGCCTAAATTCTTACCCTTTACTGTCACAATTTGGACTAAAATACCCTTTCTTACAAAACCTTCTTTCTTCCTCCTTTTAAATAAAAAGATAATTTTGTCAAAACCTATGGACTACGACTCTAAAAACTGAGGCGGTAACTAGTTTCTCCTTTTTTCAATTCTATCTTTACATTTTAGTTTGTAAACTTAACTAAACTTATATCGATTAGTAAATTTAAGGCGAAATATTACTTAATGATGCAAATGCAAACAACCGCCAAAAAGAATTCAACAATGACATGTGAGCAGTGGCCTACACAGTAGTGAGAGAATGCGCTCGTCCTCCGAAATAGTCAAAATTTTCTTTAGTATGATTATTTCGATCGAAATCTTATTGATGTTCATACTCCATACTGCTACAATTTTACCTTAAAAAATTTAAAATGTACGCCTGTCAAGGAGCGTGTGTTCTCCATTCTTGTTGGATTTTGTTGAAGAAGATGCATAACTGACACCATTGTTGAACAAGAACATGAAGGCATGCAAGATTGGAAGATCTCAATTGATTGCATATATACAACCTGCATAGTAAACACAGAGAAGCAACCTAGAGGATCGTGCAGCAGGGCAAGTTGTCCCCAATATTTCACATGCAGAAAGCACAAATGTAGGTCACCCTACCCCCCAAGCCCACCAGCCCCAGGTCCCCCATCCCTCTATGGGGATCGATCATTGTTTGTTGCAGTATCAAAATTTATTTCTCTGGGGCGCCATTGGGGGAAGCGTGTGCTGAGCACTTACTGCTGCTGCAACAGTGGGCTGGGCGGCATTCATTCTTTTCTCTGAGGAAGAATGTGCCCCCACCCCACAAGCAGGGGACGCCCCGCCCTATATTCCAAACATGTACGGTTCCTCTGCCCTAAATCTTTCCCCCAGATACGCCCTCTCCATCATCATATGCAGCTATTTATGTCTCTATTTCTAAACCATTCATAGTCACTTTCCTTGATGCAATATTGGGTTATATAATGTTGTTACCGTGGCTAAAGTGTTAGATTTTCGATTACAAAATAGATTGTTTGAATTTTGTGTTTTGGTCAATTATTAATACCATTAAAATTCTTAATAATTATATTTAATTTCTTAATTATTCAAATTTATAAAATTAACTTTCTGATTAACAGAAAATTGAGCAAAACTGGTAATCTAAATATTTTTATTTAGTTGAGAGATAAAACTAACCTTATTTTGATTCAAAATTACCAGATTTTTTTTCATATTTTAACATTTTTCAATGTTTGAATTTGATAAAAAAAAAAGTAAATATTATTGTTAAAAATCTCCAGAGATATTTGATAATTTGATAAATTACAATGGAGGTAAATGTATTTCATCCTTCTATATATAATAATAGTTAATTGACGAAAATAGACGGTTAAGAATTTAAAACTCTAAAAAATTATCACAATTGAAATGTTCTATACGTTTGGTAATCAAATACAAAAATAATTTATATAATATTGGCCAATATCAAATTTAGTTATAAATGTTTAGTAGTTAAATTTAGTTCTAAACGTTATTATTCACAGCATATTTAGTTTTAGTGACAATTCTTTTGAGCCACATTGATTTCTATATTTATTAATTTAATCCAAAAATTTTGACGTGGATTAAATTAATCAACGTGACATTCACGCGGTATAAGGTTAACAAAATTATAATTCAATTATTAAATGTAAAAAAAATGTTACTAATAAATTTATCAACTACCAAAGATTTTCATGATCTTAAGTAAAAAGTACCAATCACTATGGCTGTTCATTAAACGGGTTGACCCGCATAATCCACCCGACCCGTAACCGTTTAAGAAAGCGGGTTGGCTTATGCGGGTGAACGGGTTATTTGGGCGGGTAACCGAATAACTCACACGGTTTGGTGGGCGATTTTGGGTTTGGGATTCTTTAAACGGGGACCGCCTGCAACCCGTTTAATACATGGGGTATATAAATCAAATTTTAGGGTTTCATTTCCAAAAATCATTCTGCCTCTCCCTTTCCCGACTTTAACCCTAGCCGACGACAACCCCCTTTCTTTCTTTCCCTCTTTGTTTGTCTCCTTGATGAAACCCTAGAGCCGACGACCCCCAATCTCCATAGCCAACGATGCCACCAGACTCACCACCACAAGCTCACAATATCAAATTGTTTCTGGTATAGCTAAAGCCTAAGGATGGTATAGCTAAGCTCACCATCATGGGGTATTTTTTGCTGGACTGGAGCTATTTTTTTCTATTTTTTGCTGAACTGAGCTTTTTTTTTTTTTTTTTTTTTTGAAGGATAACTCAATTCGAAGATGACGAAGCCATAGATGATTTTGATATGGACGACATTGTGCAGCATGAGGAGGAGAATGTAGCGGTGGGAGATATATCAAATCAGCCACCAAATGAGGAAAAACCAAAGAAAACAAGGGCATCTCGCAAAAGGTCTAAGGTTTGGGATCATTTTGACTCTTTTTTGGATGATAATAGTAAACAAAAAAGTAGGTGTCGATATTGTGGGAAAGAGTACTGTTCTGCATCTAGGACTCATGGGACTAGTTCTTTAAGAGGGCATTTGAACAACTGTTTGTTTTTTCCTGGAAATATAGATTCTGCCCAATCTCATTTAACCCTCCATAAGGATGATAAAAAGGTTAATTTGCTTGCTTGGAAGTTTGATCAACTTGCTGTTAGGAAAGTTTTGTCACATATGGTTATTGTTGATGAACTTCCTTTCAAATTGGTAGAGGGTAAGGGATTTAAACATTTCTTGAGTGTGTGTCAACCTTTGTTTCAAATTCCATCAAGGATTAGTGTTAGAAGAGATGTACGTACTTTTTATTTGGAAGAAAAGAAGAAAGTGAGGGCTCTTCTTAAACAAAAGGTTGGTAGAATTTGTTTGACCACTGATACTTGGACTTCGTTGCAAAAAGTATGTGTGTTACTTCTCATTTTGTGGATAATGATTAGAAATTACAGAAGAGAGTTCTCAGTTTTAAACCTATATCAAGTCATAGGGGAATTCACATTGGAAAATCTCTTGAGTTGTGTTTGATTGAGTAGGGGATTGATAGTTTGTTTACTGTTACTATTGATAATGCAAGTGCTAATGATGCTGCTCTTAATTACTTGAGATCTCAATTGGTGAACTATGACAAGTGTATTTTGGGAGGGAAATGGGTACATGTTCGTTGTGTTGCTCATATCATGAATTTGATTGTTCAAGATGAATTGAATCATATTGGAAAATCTGTGGATTGTGTTAGGCTGCTGTTAAGTATGTTAGACAATCTCCCCAAAGGCTGAAAATGTTTAGACAATGTGCTGAATATGAAAAGTGTGGTAGTTCTAAGAATTTGATCCTAGATGTCCCTACAAGGTGGAATTCCACCTATTTGATGTTAGATACTGCTCAGGTCTATGAAAAAGCCTTTAGAAGATATGCCAATGAAGATTCTGATTTTAGGGATGATCTTTCAAAGACAGGAATTCCTATTGCTGATGATTGGAGCAATGTGAGAAAATTGAATGGTTTTCTTTCTCATTTTTATAAGTTGACTTTGAAAGTTTCTGGACCAAATATGTGACTGCTAATACTTTTTTTGATGATATTAATGTCATTGATGTGCTGTTGAGGAAATGTTTGAATGATAGTGATGATATGAATCTTATTGCTATGACTACTTTGATGAGAGTTAAGTTTGATAAGTATTATGGAAAGGTGGAGAAATTCAATATGTTGGTTTTTGTTGCTTCTTTACTTAATCCTAGAAACAAGTATGCATACATGGAATATATGTTTATTGATGTTTATGGAAAAGTTGATGGATCAAGTATGCTTAGTTTGGTAAAAGAACATGTTGATGAGATATATGCTGAATATGTAAGGATTCATACCCCTCCTGTTGCTAATGCTACCCCTCCCACATCTTTGTCTTCTCAATCTGCTGGAAAAAGGTCTTCTCCAACAGATATAGAACCTTCAAAAGAGCTGAACAACAAATTTAGAATGGAAATGAAAAGAAGAAAGGAAGAAAGCGTTTGTTTGGATCAAAATTTGAGTTAGATAAGTATTTGAAAAAGGAAGTTGAGGAAGATTCTCCTAATTTTAATATTTTTGATTGGTGGAAGGTGAATAGTCCTAGGTTTCCTATTTTGTCTTTGATGGCTCGTGATGTTTTGACAATTCCAATATCTATTGTGGCTTCTGAATCAGTTTTTAGCACTAGTAGAAGGATTTTGGATTCTTTTAGGAGTTCTTTAACTCCTAAAGTTGTTCAAGCATTAATTTGTTGTCTAGATTGGCTTCGTGTAGATTCAACTCTAATTGATGTTGAAGAAGCATGTGACAAAATTCAGCAATTGGAAGAAGGTTGTATTTGTTTGATATTATGTTTTTTTTCTATATTTTTTAATTACTTGATGTTTTACTCACTTAATCTCTTTTTTGTAGAATATGAAGATGGGGTTAGTGGTACCAAAACAAGTTAAAGTTGCACCTTTTGTGAATCAAAGGGTTTGTAAGTATTTGTATTTCAATCCATTCTTTGATATTCAAATTATGTTTTAGGGCGTCAATCTTACTATGTGTATTGTTTTTGTAGGTTGACCTTGAAACTCTCATCTATTGACAATGAGGAGCCATGCAATTGATTTGAAGACTTTCTTATTTGACTTGAATCTTGATGGATGGATTTTATGGATTCTTGTTGTTGCTGGATGAATGTATTTTAATTTTTATGGATTGTTGATGGATATATTTTATGGATGGTTGTTATTTGCTGCTGGATGGATAGATTTGGATATTTACAAGTGTCAAAATTCTTTTTTCTTTGGGAAAGCCTCGTGTGACTACATTATAGCCTAAATTAAAGACTGTGGCCTTTCACTACCAACATGGACATCCAAACAGTATCAAACATAAAAAGACAAAAGTACTAAAGATCATCAAAAATATATCATTCATTGTTAAGCATTGATTTAAGAATATATCCCAGCCAAACAAGGATTAGGCATTTCATTCGGAACAAATCACGTATCTACTTAGAACTCAATAATCATTAGCAAAACTTTCATCAATCAGGTCGTAAACCTGTTTTGAAGTAAACAAGTATCCATCCCTATGCATTGAGACCTTAAGCATGATTCTTCGTCCAGTGATACGGCGCTTTACCTATTATTTGCTAATGGCCAGTTGTGATTCCGGCTGCCAAATTTGACAAGAAAATTTTAGAATAACAATTTTACATAACGCAATTTGTACAACAATATCTCCAAGTATTACCTCCAATTTGTGAAAAAAATCAGTTTAAATTCACACGCATGGATGTAGACATTTCTGGACGTGGTGCTCGTTGTTCTGAGACGTGGTGGACTGTCTTTGTGAAAAAATCAGTTTAAATTCACATGCATAGATGTAGACGTTTCTGGACGTGGTGCTAATTGTTCTGAGACGTGGTGCTAGTTGTCTTTGTAAAAAAAAATAGCTTAAATTCACATGCTTGGATGTAGAATTTTCTAGACGTGGTACTAGTTGTTTTTGGACATTGTGCTAGTTGTTCTGAGACGTGGTGGGCTGTTTTTGTGAAAAAAATAGCTTAAATTCACATGCATGGATGTAGACGTTTCTGGACGTAGTGCTAGTTGTTCTGAGACGTGGTGCTAGTTGTCTTTGTGAAAAAAATAGCTTAAATTTACATGCATAGATGTAGACGTTTCTGGAGTGGTGCTAGTTGTTTTTGGACGTGGTGCTAGTTGTTCTGAGACGTGGTGCTAGTTGTCTTTGTGAAAAAATAGCATGAATTCACATGCATGGATGTAGACGTTTCTGGATGTGGTGCTAGTTGTTTTTACATGGTGTTAGTTGTTCTGAGACGTGGTGCTAGTTGTCTTTGTGAAAAAAATAGCTTAAATTCACATGCATGGATGTAGACGTTTTTAGACTTAGTGCTAGTTGTTTTTAGATGTGGTGCTAGTTGTCTTTTTGAAAAAAATAGCATGAATTCAGATGCATGGATGTAGACGTTTCTAGACGTGGTGCTAGTTGTTTTTGGACGTGGTGCTAGTTATTCTGAGACGTGGTGGGCTGTTTTTGTGAAAAAATCAGTTTAAATTCACACACATCGATGTAGACGTTTCTGGACGTGGTGCTAGTTGTTCTGAGACGTGGTGCTAGTTATCTTTGTGAAAAAATAGCTTAAATTCACATGCATGGATGTAGACGTTTCTGGACGTGGTGCTAGTTATTTTTGGACATGTTGCTAGTTGTTCTGAGACGTGGTGCAAGTTGTCTTTGTGAAAAAAAATAGCATGAATTCAATTCACATGCATTGATGTAGACGTTTAGTGTACAGTTATCATGCGAAAATTACTATATATAGTAGGTAGGTACATGTACTCATGGTGCAGGGTATAATTTCTGGTTATTTGGGCCTCAAACCGCAAAACTGAACAAAAATCGGTGCGGTTCAGTGCAGTTTTCTCCTTATGAGGTTCGGTTCTTGGGCGGGTGGCATACTACCAAAAAATCGATTAACCCGAGCTGATTAACCTGTATAACTCGCAAACCGCCCGTTTGAACACCCGTACAATCACCACCCAACTCCTACTTAAATATGTACTAATTTCGTAAAAAAACTCTCATTTTTAACATACAAATAAGCCTTTTTTTTTTTTTTTGAGACGACAAAGTAAATTATTTATAGTCAAATCCAATGTACACTAATTATTAACATTAAAACTTAATTGATTAATTATATAATAATGTACAAAAATTTCTGCTTGATTTAAGGCTAATCAAAATTAAATCTCACTTAGATTACAGAAAAAGGTAGCACGCAAAATCTAAAGAAAAACGCGTACGATGGATTCGAGAATTTTTGTAAAATACTAAAAACAAAAAACCAAAAAAGTACCAATAAATTTAATTTTCCAGTCCAAGAATATCTGGAGATCTTTTTAAAAAAAAATTAAATTTGCTCTGATGATTATTGGCTGCGATGTTTTTTAAATATTGAGAAATTAAATGGCCGGTTTAATTAATTAATTAATTAGCCGGCAATAATTCTTGCAGCATAGGACAGAGAGAATATTAAAAAAAAAAAAAATCCTCTTTTATTTAAGGATTATTGAAGAGGAACACTATGGTAACTAGTCTTTGGTTTTGACTCCAACTACTAGAAACTCATATTTATAAGTATTTACTAAATAATTATTTTCTTGATTTCAAATTTTATCAAAATATAATAATAAACATTTTATATTAAAAAATTATCAATATGTGGTTCCACTTCAAAAAATCAATTGGTGTTGAGGGAGTTGCATATGTACCTTATATGGTGATCTCATGAGAGTTTAAGCCTTCTCACTCTATTAAAATAATATTTTTTTTAAAATTTATTAGTTACTGTCTTAATTTTTACCTTTATCGTCTCAATTTAGACTAAAAATCCTTCTCTCTCCTTATAATTTTGTTAAAATTAAAACATTAATATTTCAAATTGAGACAGCAACAAGTAATAACTATAAGATATCTCATTCATATGGATCCGATATAATTTGCCTATTTCCCATGCCAGGATTCTCTGATAAAGGAAGATTTTATTAGCTTCAAGTAAAACATCAAAGGAATAAAAATTATAAAATAATTTTTTAAAGATTTTATTAGAACTTTCGCACGAAAATTCTTGAAATCTTTTATTTTTTTAACAGCTAACAAAAAATAAAAAGAATGATTGAGGGGGAAAAAAAGGGCAAGATTAGCGGGAAGCCGCCGGCCGCCGCCTCCACTATTTAGGGCGTAAATGTCCGATTTCCCAAAGGAAAAATAAAAACACAAAGACAAGTATGATGCACGATGCATGATGCATCACTGTCTAGCATGCTGTGCAGGCCAATGTTTCTCAAGTAACATGTCAAAGATCGCAATTATACCCAGAATCTTTGATTTACCATTACGACTTTGATTCTCCCATCTTAATTAAATATGCCTTCTTACTGTATTAGTTACTAAACACTAATTAATAATGAATTAATCTAGGGCGGCAATTAATTAATTATTACTTAGGTGATCTAACCTTGATTGGCAATGGCATGGAACAACAACAACATAGTGCTTGTCTTTTTCTATGTACTATGGTATTTGATTTCCTCTCAAACTATTTCCTCAACACAAGAAAATCTAGAACCATGATGAACAAACATGAATGCAACATCATCATGATCATCATCATGTGTGTTCTTCACCAAAACCCCAAATTTAAATCAATTGTATAAGTTACGATCAGGTATAAATTTTGCACAACAAACCGATTAGGATAAAAATAGAATAGAGAAAAAATATAGAGTAAATTCTAAAATTGGTCATCATACTATGGTCACTTTCCAGTTTTAATCATCATACTTTCAAAACTATTTTTAAGGTCATCATACTTTTATTTTATTTTAAAAAAAGGTCACTCCGTCCATATTGGCCGTTAACCCTCTTAACGGAGCCTTTTTTTGAGGGCATTTATGTCATTTTCATTTATTTTGCTTTCCAATTTCCATCTAGTAACGCGCTACAGTAACGTGCTATAGTAACACGCTACAGTGTCTTCCTTTCTTTTGTTATTTTTGGCTTTTTTTTTTTTTTTTTTTGCCTTCCTCCTTGAGACTTTTTTCCGTCCGTTTTTTCTAAACAATTCAATATTTTTTTAATGTTTTTGAATTTTATAAAAAAAATATTTTTAAATTATCATTTTATTTGTTTTATAATTAAATAATTTTAGATATTATGATACATATTATGAACGAAATTTTTTTAAAAAAATAATAATACAGTAGATATCAGATCAACAGATTATAGATATCAGATCAAAAATATAAAAGAAATCATACAAAAGAATTAAAACATACTTAACAAGGGAGATCAGATCAGGATTATATAGACATCAGATCAGCGAATACTTGATATCAGATCAGACTATATATATCTGATGTCAAGTATTCGCTGATCTGATGTCTATATAATCCTGATCTGATCTCCCTTGTTAAGTATGTTTTAGTTCTATTGTATGATTTCTTTTATATTCTTGATCTGATATCTATAGTCTGTTGATCTGATGTCAAGTATTTGCTGATCTGATGTCTATATAATCCTGATCTGATCTCCCTTGTTAAGTATGTTTTAATTCTATTGTATGATTTCTTTTATATTTTTGATCTGATATCTATAATCTGTTGATCTGATATCTACTGTATTATTATTTTTTAAAAAAAATTTCGTTCATAATATGTATCATAATATCTAAAATTATTTAATTATAAAACAAATAAAATGATAATTTAAAAATATTTTTTTATAAAATTCAAAAACATTAAAAAAATACTGAATTGTTTAGAAAAAAACGGACGGAAAAAAGTCTCAAGGAGGAAGGCAAAAAAAAAAATAAAATAAAAAATTAGCCAAAAATAACAAAAGAAAGGAAGACACTGTAGCGCGTTACTGGATGAAAATTGGAAAGCAAAATAAATGAGAATGACATAAATGCCCTCAAAAAAGGCTCCGTTAAGAGGGTTAACAGCCAATATAGACGGAGTGACCTTTTTTGAAAATAAAATGAAAGTATGATGACCTTAAAAATAGTTTTGAAAGTTTATGACCAAAACTGGAAACTGACCATAGTATGATGACCAATTTTGAAATTTACTCAAAAATATAAGAATAGTTCTTATAGTATAGTTGAATGTTAAATTTAGTTTTAAACCGTTTGATACTCCGAAATTTAGTCATTCGTCTATCTATTTCTTGTGAATCTTTTCTCACTTAACATGATACTACCCGAAAACGTAAAATCCCCAACTAGACAACTAAAAGGACTGATCTTGTTGGATAGGAACTCTATCCCAATACTCCGCCTTAGGTAGTACTTGTATAGATCATGCGAAGTATTATACTTATATAGATGACAGACTAAAGAGCTTCTCAGAGCTTTTATCACCAGGTGGTCTTTTACTTTTTTGAAATTATAAGGCTCTTCTTTTGTATAGATGATTAGGCTTCAGTCCACCATAGGTCTGTTGTTCTAACCAATTAATTGAAAGGGAATCTAAACTCATTGGCCCTCATTGATGACTGTTTTTGAAAAAAAAAATGATACTACCGAAATATTTTCTAGTTAAAGAGCCCGGATCATCAAATCTTAGGTTTAGTTCCTAGAACAAGGGTTTTGAATTAGGCATACGGTTCCTTAAATATCCTTCTTCTTTTCCTATTGTAGGAAATTGAATTACTCCCAATACTATTAATGTTTATGTTATTTATTGTTTGGTAGCAAAATGCGATCAACCCAACAACCAAAAATAATTAATTAAACCTTCAAGAAATTGATGTTTTCATTGTTGTTATGCAGAACTTTTTGCAATTTCAAGAACAAACAAACAAATAGGGTTAGGTTTCAATGTTTCTGCAAATTTGTCCTATGTTAATTAGGTTTAATTTTGTTGGGATTGAAAAATACAATGTTGTTGTTTCATTCCCAGGAGCATGCAGGCACTTATGTATTTTTTTTCTTAAAAAAAAAAAACACTAAATTAGTATTACGTATTAAAAGTCAAACAATAATTTTATACTAAAAATATATCAAGAAATTAATTGTTGTTCGAGGTCCGTTGACATTGGATCTTTCTCTAGCCCGATTAGTCATGGACAAAATCATTGCAATGATTGCAAAATTGAAACTATTAACATGCCATTTTGAAATGTTGTTGGTAGTTGAAAGATAATGAGGTAACTAGAAAGACAAAATTAATTCATCTCTATTAAGATAAAATAGTATTTCAACTATTTGAAAAAACCCCTGATGTTTTAAAGTGTCGGTTGGTCAAATTTGAATAGTTAATAATGTTATATCTTATTATTCTATAGAGATTAGGGTTTGAAATCTACAAATGTGCCGTAGAAGATCATATTTCTCATAATATATGTTTATATTTATAGCCGATTGAGTTATATATATTTAAATTTTACTAGTTACCGTTTTAAATTTTTACCTTCTGTCGTTCTAATTTGAATTAAAAAATCAGCTATCTTTGCCCTTTCTCTTCTTTCATTTGAAATAAAAAAATAATTTTATCAAAATTGAGATGATAATAGTTAAAATGAAAGTTAGAGTACAAATTTAAATAGCTAATAATGTTATATCTTATTATTCTACATAGATTTGAGTTTGAACTCTACAAATGCGCCGTAGAAGAAAGAGAGACAATTCTTTAAGAATTCATCATATTTCTGATAATATATGGTCTCCGATTGAGTTGTTTACAGATTTAGACTATTTTAAAATTAGAATCAAGAACAGAAATGAGAAACAAGAATGATCTAAGGTACAAATTTTAGTGAGAAAACAAATAAAATAATAGAAACGAGAAGAAAGAACAAAGTTTCTTCTAAGAAAAATGACAAAATCAACAAAAAAGAAAAAAGAAGAAAAAGAAATAAATATGGAATAATTTAGATTGAAGAATATAGGAAAAAATACAAGAAAAAACTTTAGGAAGTAGCCACCCACAAAGGCTCCCTCCAATTACACAATACTTTGGTATGATGCCCACCTTCATTGCACCTACTATTGATCAATCTTTGAAATTTCTCCATTCCCAAATCAACCTCAATCTCAAATCTATTCCCATTCATATCCTTGATCATATATGCACCACTCTCTCCATCATCATCGCCATCATCTTCATCTAGTTGATGGTGATCTTCCTCGATAATGAAGTCGTGATCCGCTTTCACCCTTTCTTCGCAACCTTCTTCCTCTTTCTCTTCCTCGTTATCTACATCAGCATCAGCATCACCATCAACTTCGTTATCACTCACTTGCGAGTCAAACTTAGGAGCATGATCTTCCAAAAAGGTTAGCCTAAGGCGGCCTTGGCTTCGTTCAGCCCTGAAATAAGTATGCTTTGTAGGGGCCTCCATGGCTGTGATAACCAACCTCCCATCCTCCCGGTGGGGCCGGAATTGAAGGGAACTTGAACCATTACTCATTGAAGTCAAGGGTGGTGGAAATTTTCGAGAAGAATTATTGTTAACCATATTATTCTTTGGTGAAGAAAGATACGATTTTGAATATTCTTCCCCTTGTGCTGGATAATGATTCGTCGTCGTAGGCAGATGTTCGTGATTTTGTTCCAACTTAGGGGATAAAATTTCAACTCTTGATGAAGAAATTGATGGAGACAAAGACAATGACAGAATGTTGCAATCCAATGTGATATCTCGACTGCCTGTCTCACACCCCAAATTCTCTGTGCATAACTCCAAACTTTTCTCGGTGAGTCTCATTTTTGAGGTTGAGGGAACATACACATTTTCTTCCTCCATTTTTGATGCCGGATTTGAAGAAACATTATCAGAAAGAGCTTGAAGGAAACTCCAGCCACCTAAATCACCACCACCGCCACGGCCACCCTTCATCTCCAAAGGAAAGCCACTATTACAAGAACTAGAAGGGCTGGAATTTTGTGAAGCAACCTTGAGCTTCACTGTTGTTGTTTCAATGAACTGTGTCTCAAAACAAGATTGTATTATGGTTGTCATCTTCAAAGATCAAAAGGGCTTCAAGATAGCTATGTATATATGTCTAAATTGAGGTTTTTGAAGTTGATAGATTTGAGTAAGGATTTGGAGTTGAAGAGGAGAGGCAGAGGGGAATAGAGGAAGAGTAGGCAAAGGAGAGGAGAAGAGAAGAGGAGGAAGAAACAAAGTGATGTTGAATGAGGAGTATGTGAAGGGTTGGATGTCAATTTGTAGTGCTTAAAAAGTGCTCCCCAAAGGTTCACTGTGTGTGTGTGTGTGTGTGTGTGTTTTTCTTTATTATTATTCTTGTTTTGGGGAGCTTTTTAACACCACTTGCTATGTACAACTGTTTAATGTAGTACCAGGGACACACACACAAGGGGGGTCTGACCGGAAAAATTCAAAAATATAGGGACTGGACTGAAATAATTCGATTTGAAGAGGTGTGGACCAAAAAGCATGTTTTCGGATTTACAAAATCCGAAACAATTAATCAATTTAAGTTTTGGATTCTTAATTAATTAAGTAAAATCAAATTTGTAAAATCCAATTTTTGAGAATTAATATAATAAAAAAATTTAAGTTTGCAAAATCCGATTTTGTAAATCCAAATTAAACATAATCAGATTTTAACAATCCGAATTTAAGTAATTCAGATTCAAAAAATCCAGATTTTTAGAAATAGCACCACGTCAAAAATAACTAACACCACGTCCAGAAACGTCTACATCCATGCATGTGAATTTAAACTAACATCACGTCATAAACAACTAGCACCACGTCCAAAAACAAATAGCACCACGTCCAGAAACGTCTATATCCATGCATGTGAATTTAAACTAGCACCACGTCAAAAATAACTGGCACCACGTCTCAGAACAACTAGCACCACGTCCAAAAATAACTAGCACCAC
Source organism: Knoxia roxburghii (assembly GCA_030378225.1). Classification (NCBI taxonomy): domain Eukaryota; kingdom Viridiplantae; phylum Streptophyta; class Magnoliopsida; order Gentianales; family Rubiaceae; genus Knoxia; species Knoxia roxburghii. The sequence goes on from CM059420.1 coordinate 2,712,883, forward strand.
GTCCAGAAACGTCTACATCCATGCATGTGAATTTAAACTAGCACCACGTCAAAAACAATTAGCACCACGTCCAGAAACGTCTACATCCATTCATGTGAATTTAAACTGATTTTTTTAAAAATGCAGCCCATCAGGTCTCAGAATAACTAGCTAGCACCACGTCCAAAAACAACTAGCACCACATTGAAAAACGTCTACATCCATGCATGTGAATTTAAAATGATTTTTTCATGTGAGAATAAATTAATTGGAATATAACTACTACCACCACGTTCAAAAATAACTACCACACCACGTATACATCCAAACATGTGAATTTTAGCTGAATTTTTCACAGAACATAGTCTACCGCGTCTCGCTATGTCCAAAACAACTAGCACCACGTCCAGCTACTTCTCGCTACGTCTAAAACAACTAGCACCACGTCCAGCTACTTCTCGCTACGTCCATATGTATGATCACTTATCTACGGCCATTTTATTTGTTTTAACTTATTAACAACTCTTAGATAAGAGATCACGAACATTGTAAGAGCTGCATGATCATTTTATTTGTTTATCTTATTACAACTGTTAGATAGGTGATCATGAACATTCGAAGTGTTGTTTAGCCATTTCATTTGTTTTATGTTATTACAACCCTTAGATGAGAGATCATGAACATTTTTATGAGTTCAATTGTCATTTTAATTGTTTTATCTTATTAGAACTCTTTGATAAGATATCACGAACATTGTAAGAGTTGCATGACCATTTTATTTGTTTTATCTTATTACAATTTTTAGATAAGTGATCATGAGCATTCTAAGAGTTGTATGACCATTTCATTTCTTTTATCTTATTACAACTCTTAGATAAGAGATCATGAAAATTTCTAACACTAATATGGTCATTTAATATGTTTTATCTCATTACAACTGTTAGATAAGAAATCATGAACATTCAAAGAGTTGTATGACCATTTTATTTATTTTATCTTATTACAACTGTTAGATAAGTGACCATTATCATTTCTAAGAGTTGTATGACCATTTTATTTGTTTTATCTTATTACAACTCTTAGATAAGAGATCATGAAATTTCTAAGATTTTTATGTCCATTTTATTAATTTTATCTTATTATAACTCTTAGATAACTGATCATGAACATTTTTAAGAGTCTTAGGCAATTTATTTGATTTATGTAGTTGCATTGGTGATTTGGTTAGGTATTGATGTAAAGGTATATGTAATGGGAAGAATTGCTTATTTGATGTTCGATAGATTAAATTTGGGAATTGGATTATGGTCATATTGTATTTGTATATTGGATATAAGTTTTATGAATTGTATTATGGTTAGTATACTGGTATAAGTGTTATGGATTGGATTATTGTACTATTTATTCTTTCTTATAATTGTCCGATTTCAATTAAATTCGGATTTAGAAGATCTGAATTTAATTAATTTCGAATCTTCTAAATCCGAATCTAATTAAATTCGGATCTCATTTTGGATTTAGAAGATCCAAATTTTTAATTAAATTCGATTTAGGAAATCCAAATTTTATGTATTTCAGATTTCCCTAATCCGAACGTTTTATTTTGTTGGCCATTAATAAAAAAATTTCAAACGCTTTGGAGCGGGAAGGAAGTGGCAACCAGGTCGAACATTCTGGACGTGATGCTAATTGTTTTTGACGTGGTGCTAATTTAAATTCACATGAATGGATGTAGGGGTTTCTGGACATGGTGCTAGTTGTTTTTGGACGTGGAGCTAGTTGTTCTGAGAAGTGGTGAGTTGTCTTTTTGAAAAAAATCAGTTTAAATTCACATGAATGAATGTAGACATTTCTGGACGTGGTGCTAGTTTAAATTCACATTCATGCATATAGACGTTTCTGGACGTGGTGCTAGTTGTTCTGAGACGTGGTGGGTTGTCTTTGTGAACAAAATTAGTTTAAATTCACATGAATTGATGTAGACGTTTTTGGACGTGGTGCTCGTTGTTTTTGACGTGGTGCTAGTTGTTCTGAGACGTGGTGGGTTGTCTTTGTGAAAAAATCAGTTAAAATTCACATGAATGGATGTAGACGTTTCTGGACGTGGTGCTAGTTTAAATTCACATGCATGGATGTAGACATTTCTGGACATAGTGCTAGTTGTTCTGAGGCGTGGTGGGTTATCTTTGTGAACAAAATCAGTTTAAATACACATGAATGGATGTAGACGTTTTGGACGTGGTGCTGGTTGTTTTTGACGTGATGCTAGTTGTTCTGAGACGTGGTGGGTTGTCTTTGTGAAATAAATCAGTTTAAATTCACATGAATGGATGTAGACGTTTCTTGATGTGGTGCTAGTTATTTTTTACGTGGTGCTAGTTTAAATTCACATGTATGGATGTAGATATTTCTAGACGTGGTGCTAGTCGTTTTTGGACGTGGTGCTAGTTGTTCTGAGACGTGGTGGGTTGTCTTTGTGAAAAAAATAGTTTAAATTCACATGAATGGATGTAGACGTTTCTGGACGTGGTGCTAGTTGTTTTTGACATGGTGCTAGTTTAAATTCACATGCATGGATGTAGACGTTTCTGGATGTGGTGCTAGTTGATCTGAGACGTGGTGGGTTGTCTTGGTGAACAAAATCAGTTTAAATTCACATGAATTGATGTAGACATTTTTGGACGTGGTGCTGGTTGTTTTTGACGTGGTGCTAGTTGTTCTGATACGTGGTGGGTTGTCTTTGTAAAAAAAATCAGTTTAAATTCACATGAATGGATGTAGACGTTTTTGGACGTGGTGCTAGTTTAAATTCACATGCGTGGATGTAGACGTTTCTGGACGTGATGCTAGTTGTTCTGAGACGTGGTGGGTTGTCTTTGTGAACAAAATCAGTTTAAATTCACATTAATGGATGTAGATGTTTATGGACGTGGTGCTAGTTGTTTTGAGACGTGGTGGGTTGTCATTGTGAAAAAAATCAGTTTAAATTCACATGAATGGATGACGTGGTGCTAGTTTAAATTCTCACACATCGATTGAGACGTTTCTGTACGTGGTGGTGCTAGTTGTTTTTGGACGTGGTGTTAGTTGTTCTGAGACGTGGTGTGTTTTCTTTGTGAAAAAAATAGTTTAAATTCACATGTATGGATGTAGATGTTTCTAGACGTGGTACTAGTTATTTTTGGACGTGGTGTTAGTTGTTCTGAGACGTGGTGTGTTGTCTTTGTGAAAAAAATAGTTTAAATTCACATGAATGGATGTTGACATTTCTGGACATGGTGTTAGTTGTTTTTGACGTGGTGCTAGTTATTTTTGGACGTGGTGCTACTTGTTCTGAGATGTGGTGTGTTGTCTTTGTGAAAAAAATAGTTTAAATTTACATGAATGGATGTAGATGTTTGTGGACGTGGTGCTAGTTGTTTTTGACGTGGTGCTAGTTTAAATCACATGCATGGATGTAGACGTTTTTGGACGTGGTGCTAGTTGTTATGAGACATGGTGTGTTGTCTTTGTGAAAAAAAATATCTTAAATTCACATAAATGGATGTAGACGTTTCTAGACGTGGTGCTAGTTGTTTTTGACGTGGTGCTAGTTGTTCTGAGACATGGTGGGTTGTCTTTGTGAACAAAATAGCTTAAATTCTCATGCATGGATGTAGATATTTCTGGACGTGGTGCTAGTTGTTCTGAGACGTGGTGGGCGTACAAGTAGTGCTAGTTGTTCTGAAACTGCCTGCCGCACACTTCCTCAGCACCCCAGGGAGCGAAGGATGCGCGCTGTCGGGGGTATAAAAGGAGGTAACTCCTTTTCTACCCTTTTATTCTTCTTCATCTTTCTTCTTCCCCCAAAATTACAAACCGGACAACTCAAACCCTTCAACCCTTACTTTTTGATTCGTGCCAACAAAACTCATATTGTAAAATCTAATCCGATCAAAATCTTCGCTACAGTGTAAGGAACAAAACCAACCAAGCCAATCTTCATTTTGTTATCAATTTATCTTGTCCCCCAAAATTTTAGACTCATCACCCTTTGTGCGATTCTGACCAAACTAACCAATTTTAAGTTCAATTGTCACCATAAAAAAGTTTCCCGAACGTTGTAGAACAAAACCCATTAAATGTTTCATCATTTCGTTAAAGCCGACGCCGGACCACCGCCGGACCACCAGCCGGACAGAGAAATGCTGAAAAATAAAAGTCGTATCAGCAGGTCTGGAGAATGTTCCTTTTCCCAAATGTTCTTTTTGAAGGAAGAATTTCCTTTTCCTCTCCTTGCTCGTGACAACAGCACAGCTTTTGGGGGGGGAAAAAGCAGAAACTATACTAGGAAATAACTCTTTGATCAACAACTGTAGTCTTGGAAGTACAATACTTTCAAATTAAAAAAATTGAGTCATGGCCGGTGCTGGATTTTTGGAGATTAAAGAGGTTTCTTTCCTTTACCCCTTCACGCTCGGACAGCAGGAATGGAAAACTTCATTTTGCTTCTTGGCCAGTCGGTCACTTGAATTTGGGAAAAAGGAGCTCGTGTGTAAATTGAGTTGAAAGGAAAAAGATCCTTCATTTTTTTTTTTTTTTGGCCGACATTCAATTCAAAAGCTTGTAGGTGGTGACTTCAACTGGAACTAAATGAGGGATGACTTTCTGGGATTACTTTTTCTCAACGATGGATTACTTTTTTGGATTTTCAAAATCCGATTTTGATTAATTTTTTTAATTAACCTAATTACTTACTACTTAATTAATCATTAACCATTGTTTCGGATTTTGAAAATCCAAATTCTCTTAATTTCGGATTTCCAAAATCTGAAACCTTTATTTCCGTCCACAAAATTCAAATTTCTATTTTTTTGTCCACATTTTCTATTTGAGGATTTTCTTGGTCAAAATTTCCCACACACAAGAGAAAGTATAACAAGAAAAATCAATTTGAAAAGGGAGGAACTATAATAAAATAACTAAATATTTGAGAAGAATAATTAGCATAGTAACACTAAGAACTATTTTTTAAATAAGATCCATATATGTTTTTATATTATCTTTTCGATTACTTGAATTATATATATATATACATTTTGGAAAGAGAATTGATATATATTTCTTTTTATAATTTCAAATTTAAAATCTATTAATTTTAAATAAAAGGATACAGTTTTCTCGTCACTGATATAACCCCCTTCTCTTCGGTGGATAGAAAATTGATAAGTTTATGTCCTGATGTTTACATCTCAGTCTGCAGAGAGGGGCCAGCCGAGGTTTTCATTGCCATTTGGTCCATATATTTTAGTAAAAGGTTGCAATATGTTTCTAAATTTTCCTCAACAATTTTAGGTAGATTCCCTCAAGTTTATATTTATACTTGTTTCTCCAACAAAATGATATAAAGGTTATTTTTATGATAATCGTCAACTTTTTCTTTTTTAACGAAAATTTTTACAGAAATATGTCTATAATAAACTATATATACAGATTTAGAGATGGTGAAGAGAGGGCACTTACTTTTCGAAATGATCAAAAAAAAATTTTCTTTCAAAAATTCAAAATCTATGCCCCCACTGTATTGATTGGATTTAAAACTACCGTATATATGGGACAAATTATCTGCTGTTTTAGCCTGCAAAATGAGACTAACAAAGAACTTAGAAACAAATTATTTGATTCTTGTAAATATTTTGAGACAGTGACTTCTTCTTCTTCTTTCTTCTCATCTCTGTCATTTTGACTTCGTTTTAATTTTTTTATTAATTTTGGAAAGGGAGACAATATTCCTTATTTTAATGAATGATTCGTATGTTGTTTAGAGTCAAACACCGTGTTTGATTAACCTTGGGAAGGAAAGCAGTGCCTGTCTGAGTGAGCCCACTGCCCACTTCTTTTGAAACTTCCTACATTACTTGATTATCAACGAGCCATGTTCTTAATTACCCATCCGTCCAAAATAATCAGACATTTCCAATTTTTATATTTTAATCTAATATTAATAATTGTTGTTGTTTTATCTTTTCAGTATGTATTATTTAAGAGTAAAAACGAAGTACGAACAAAAGTTAAATGAAATTGTATAATATAACGTGTAATTTTAGATAGAAAGTACTATTATATATAGATGGCATGAAACACGAATTTTATTAGCGATAATATATTTGAGTGAGTTATCGAGATTAAAGAGTTTTTCGTGAAAGTTAAACTGTGATTGAAATATGATTATATACCCAGTATTTTTAGTTTAGAAAGTTAAATCGTGATTGGAATGCCATGAGTTTTTAGGTTTTGCTTATTATAATGTACCAAAAAAAAATTACTACAATTTGCACTAATATGTCAATTGACTATCCAATATTAACCCTAATTCCAACCTAAAACTGCTGTGATGTTCTGCTTTAAATTCTAAAGTTTTACTGTGAGGGTTAAGAATTACGATAACAATTTAACTGACCTAAATGAATAAAACAATATATGTGCTAAAATGACATAATAATTTTATTTATTAAACTAAAATAATATACTAACGGAAATAATATTTATACTATAGCTACATTTTGTTATTATTTCATTCATCCCAAAAATAATATGTTTTTTCTCTTATAACTTTACGTTTTTCTAACTATAAACTACATAAAAATTAGGTATAATTATATTAATGAATAAAAATATTGAAACATGACTATGTTTAGAAAAATATAAAATATATAACATTTAAAAAAGTGCTTTTTTCAATCTTTGTTAGGTATGAACGTGAAATATTAACAATAAAAAAAATGAATTATTCCTCCTTGAAGATAATGACTATCTGCCTCCTCCCAAAATTTTCAATAATTAATCAATTCAATTCAAAGTTGGTCTTTCCCCCATGCATACATAATTTATTTATTTATTATTTCAGTCCAAAATGTCACATTCAATTTGCAGGGCTTTTTGCCACTGCAACTAACTTCTTCAGAAAAAATAAAATATATACTGTATGAAGCATTCAGCAAGTTGCATATGACATACTATGCTTAATCCATACCTTATCCACTATATAGGTTTTAAATTTTTGAGTACAGAATTAAAGCGACATAGAGGACGAATATCAGTTGAAATTCGGTCAGAATAATTTATTAAAATTTTTTTGATCATTTCGAAAAAGACGTCATCCCTCGTCACCATCTATTTTCGCCCCTAACTATACATAACTCTAACGTTTTAAAATAATAATCATATTTATTGTCTTAAAATAATAAAATAAATAAAATTATTATTTTAAAATAGAGGTATTCGTTGTGGTTCTCTTATATATGTAAAATAATTTAGAAAATATGTGAAAATTTTCTTATAAAGTAGTTTATGCTTTCAATGCAATTTTTTAGGATTTTATTATGAGTCTTTATCCGACATCTTTCAATAGTTAAACTTTAATTTATGTAAATAACGTTAGATATTTAATAAAAAATTAATAAAAATGATTTTTTAAACTTTTTTTTGGACGAGGTGTTATATTTGCATGGAGTTCTCTTCTTCCTTAATTCCTTCAATCAAAACTGTTTAATCAAACCATGTAATTAGCCGCTGGTTTCGTTTTTACCTATGATACTAAAACTTTTGATTGTGGAGAAAATTCACCTAATTAAAGTCTAGAAGCTTCGATTCCAACCCTAAAAAATTACATGAATCGGAATTCCTGAATAGAATTCAAAACATTAAAAATTTAAGAAGAAAAAAAAGTCAGCTTGAATTTATTAAGCCCATTAAAAAACAAACAAATTAGCATATACTGGGACTTAACTCAGCTCAATCATGGAATATTTGAGCATGCAATCCACTTTTCTTTTTCTAAGTGCATTCTACTTTAAAACCAACGTTGTCCTCGTCAGAAAAGGGATTCTAATTCGCTACAATTTGTTTTTGAAATCGCACTAGTGTACGGACACATTATATTTCTTCCCATCCGTCTTAAAATAATAATCATATTTATTAAATTAAAATAATAAAATAAATCTAACGATTATTCTTAACCGAGATGGTACTGTTTGGTTAATTTACTTAGTTTCTTTTGCAAAAAAGATGAACCACATTTTACTTCTCGCGTGATTTGATTATATCACTCATGTTAGGTTTTGACAATTATACGTCTATCTTTCTTGATTATCTAAATTCAAAATAATCAGTCCCTTGATTGACATAAAAAAGAGTAAAACTGCAAATGTAAACATTGTTATTGAGTCAAAAGATCATTGAAAAAATTCGCACTTATAACCATCCAAACTTATTTTAACCGAAAATTATCAGGTTTTTTCTTTTTTGATAGTTTTTTATTATGATTTCGGTTAACAAAGGTAAATATAAAAATTTTCCTATATATCACCCCAATTTTTATCTCCTACCTTCTCAATTTGGACTGAAACCCCCTCCCTCCTTACCCCTCTCTTCCCCCTTTGAAGTAAAAGGACAATTTTATCAAAATTAAGACAGTAATGCTTAAATTAATGTGGTAACTAGTAATACCCTAAATATAATCGTCAAAAATTTTGAGAAGCGATTAGTAATTTGACTAAACAAAGTGAAGATAAATGTAAATCTCCCTTAGAAAAATGGCAAGAAAAGAATATCAAAGGGTACTATTTTAACATGCAAGAACATAAAAGCCCTTTAAAATGAAGACATAATAATGAAATCATCTTCCACTAAGACAACCCTTTTTAATTTGTCGGCTAGGTGTTAACCTATGAAATCAATCTTGTACCCCTTTTTTTTTAACTTTGGCCCTTTTGTCAATATTTTTTAAAGGGCAAAAAAAAAAAAAACTTAACTCAAAAAATGGTCCATTTCATATTGCAAAAATATCATTTTGGTCCAAAACAAAAAAAAACTACTTTTTTAGTCCACTACATCATGTTTTTTAAAAATTTTGGTCCAAAACACACTTTTACTTATCTTGACCAAGGGCATTTTGGTCTTAATAAAAAATATTTTTATTTTAATCTTTTAAAATTATAAAATAATAAAAAAATATTTACTCTTCTCTCCTCTCTCCTTCCCCTCCGTCACTCCTCATCCTCTCCACCTTCCTTCGCCCCTTTCTTCACCACTATCCCTGCCCACTCCTTCACCTTCACCGCCGCCGCTCCCTCCACCCCACCCCCCGGCCGTCGCCCCTCTCCCTCCTCCTGTTTTTCGGCTCCTCTGGCCTCCCCTTTCTCCTCCTCCTTCTTCTTCTTCTCCTCCCTTCCCTCCCCCTCCCTTTCCTCTTGCCCATTTGCCCTCCACTCTCTTCCCCGGCCAGCCACGATCCCAATTTTGTCTGCAATACATGTGATTACAAGGCAACAATAACAAAAGTTTAATCAACTTTAGGGAACAAGTAAGACACTGATGCGTAAGAAGAAACAAAAGGCACAAATTTTGCAAGTCTCCTTTTTTTTTTTTTCAGTACACGATCTGATCTGTCATAGAGCGGTGTAAACTAATTTATTTATTTTAATTTTTTTCCAAACCATAGAACCCTAGATCCCAAATGTTGTCTCCACCAATCCTCCACCTCCCTCCACCTCATTTTTCCTGCCTCCGTCTTCCGTCTTCCCCTCACCGTCTCGGCAGTCTCCACAGCATCCACCCTTCTTTCCCGCCTCCTCTTCCTCCACTCTCTCACCGCTACTTTCCCCTTCTCTTTTTCATCGTTTTCTATATATCTCAATTGATTCATCATCTCATTTTATTCATTCCAAAAGTGTGACACGATTAATACATAATATTTGGACCTTTGAATTCATTTATATTTTGAAGGGCGATTTCAAGGAGCTGGACGGCGCTCCATCTCAGTCAAGCTCTTCACTCAGCTCAATTGTTTTTGTTATCGGTCAACCTCTTCGCTTATCTGTTTTTTTCTATTTTTTCCCTGTGGTTTCGATTTTTTTTTACTTGTTTGCTGCTGCTGAAATTTCTAATTGTTCTAAATAAATCGACTGGGTTTTCATTGCTGCTAACTTTTTTTACCTTCTGGTTTTCTTGGCTGCAACCATTGTCGTTGAATGGATAATTTCACTTGCTTGCTGACTTTGTATTTGGTCCAGAAATCTCTCTCTCTGTCTTCTTCTTTTTTATTCATTTTGCCATTTCTTACACCCTCTCCATCTCTCTTGCCCTTTTTTGTTCAACTCTTTTTCCCTTGACTCATTTACCACTCACATACTGATCCAAGAATTCTAGTATTTTTTTTTTTTTTTTGCATTTTTATTTTGAATATAATTTTGTTGATTTTTGAGATTGTGGTGTTCTGGGTGGGGACGTGGTGGAGGTGAGAGGAGGAGTAGGTGTGGGCAGGGATGGTGGTGAAGAAAGGAGGAAGATGGGCGGGGACAGTGGTGAAGAAAGGAGGAGAGTCACGACGGGAGGGTAGAGGGGAGAGAGAGAGAGAGAGAGAGAGAGAGAGAGAGAGAGAGAGAGAGAGAGAGGAAGGAAAATTTTTTTGAATATTTTATTATTTACGGTGGTTAAAAGAAAAATATTTTTATTAAGACCAAAATATCCCTGTTCAAGAGAGGCAAAAGTGAGTTTTAGACCAAAATTTTTAAAAAACATGATATATTGAACTAAAAAAGTAATTTTTTTTGTTTCAAACCAAAATAATATTTTTACAATATGTAATGAACTATTTTTGGAGTTAAGTAAAAAAAAAAAAAAAACCATAATCAATCCATTAATACATCATATTATAAATTAACTTTTCTCAAATTCTCTCGTCCTCCGCAGCTAACCTCACTTTCTTTCTAAGCCATGTGATCATCAGTATGCTTAGTACCGGCCAAAACAAACTATATTAAGATTGCCTACCCTACCTTACCCTAGATGTTTAAGGTACTATATCATGTCCCTCTAACTGTTTATATTATTTTATATGATATATATTCTATAGAATTCACATCGTAAACCGAACATTGTTATGTAAAACGTAAATGAATAAAGTAAATCGAATTTACAAAATTCGTTAAAATTAGTTTTGATTAATGGAATATACTCAAGTTTTAAGCGTGGAAATTATTTCTTTAAAAAGAAAAACAATTAATTTAGATTGAGTCGTTGGATAAATATATCATTTTTTAATCCAAAAATAGGGATCCGTGTTTTAGAAAAATAATAATAAATGCAGCTAGGGTTAGCCAAGGATCTAGCTAGAGGGATCAGCACGAATTCTGGAGACTTTCCAAGTTGAGTTTTAGAACGTCCAAATGGCATCAATGGTTGAGAAGTGTTTTTCTTTTTTTCTTTTTTTTGTTTAAAAAAATTATTTAAATAAAAAAAAAAGGGGCTATTCAGTCCTTTAACGATGATCTAGAGTTAGAGAACTTTGGGTAGCATGCAGCATAACCGCATAAGGCGACATACTTTTTTTTTTGGCAACAAAAAGGACAAGGCTTAATTTGAAGTATGACTTACTATTATTATTATTATTATTATTATTATTCTCAATCTACCCCTTCTGATTCTAATTAGTTGTCACTTATACTAGATTAGTAAATCTCGTTCACTAAAAGAGATAATTAAATTAGTAGTTAGAGATTAAATCCAGCAAATTATTATAATTAATACAAACTATACTAGAAAAACTACAATAATATAATGATAGGTAAATGGTTGGCGGATGGTATAGTTAAAAGAGAATACTACATACCATTTAAACTAAATTTTATTTAGAATGGTTTGTCCGATGTGTTTCGCATTTTGTTTCAATTTTTTTACATGCGATCTTTTCGATTAACGTTTTCTCGCCATTGTTCTAAAAATATTTTTTTTTTTTGAAATCAAGTCTGTTACTCATAAAATCGTGAAAAAATATTATTTTTCAGTCTCATTAAAATAGTTAGGCGAAAGTGCTTTTTTGGTCCCTTATAATTGGTCATGTCTCAGTTTTGGTCCCTTATAACTTTACGGGAGCCTTTTTAGTCCCCATCTCGGTCTCTCTTAATGGAAATTTTGGTCAACTAAGTTCTTGTGTAAAAAATACTTTTTAGTTGCCTCCTATCAAAAAAATAAAAAAATTGCCCTCACCTCCTTCCCTTAACCCTATTCTCCTTTTCTCCTTTTAGCAACCGCCGCCGCCGCCCGCCCAATTTCCCGGCGAGAAGTTAAGAAACCCTTTTACATTTTCGCATTTTACCGGCGACGAAACGCATTCAATCAAATTTTCATCCAAACACAGATTTAACCGAGATCGGCGATTGTATTTTTCGACGAACGACACCAAATACAACGGAAAAATCACTTCTTCTTCTTAAAAAATCATTTCTTCCTCTTCAAAAATCTCTTCTTCCTCTTCTTCAAAAATAACTTTTCTTCTTAAAAAATCACTACATCATAAAGTATGAACTGCATTTGATGGATTTACGGAACCTTATTTTCACGATTTGATATTGGGTAATGTATTAATAATGTATATTCATGTTTTTTTATTCAAATAATGTTCTATTACTCTGAAATATGATATATAAATATTTTTCGTGAGGTATTGACACTTTCATGTGAAAATGGGTTGTTTCTGATTCCTTCCCACAGCTGGACGTGGTAGAAGGTGTTATGGGGCTTAGCTAGATGTAGATGGACGTTGCAGAACGTAGTTGGACGTTTCTGGACGTGGTGCTAGTTGTTTTGGACGTAGCGAGACGTGGTAGAATATGTTCTGTGAAAAATTTAGCTAAAATTCACGTGTTTGGATGTATACGTGGTGTGGTAGTTATTTTTGGACGTGGTGGACTGTCTTTGTGAAAAAAATCAGTTTAAATTCACACGCATGAATGTAGACATTTTTGGGCATGGTGCTAGTTATTTTTTACGTGGTTCTAGTTGTTCTGAGACGTGGTGGATTGTCTTTGTGAAAAAAATCAGTTTAAATTCACACGCATGGATACATTTCTGGACGTGGTGCTAGTTGTTTTTTATGTGATTCTAGTTGTTCTGAGACGTGGTGGACTATCTTTGTGAAAAAAATCAGTTTAAATTCACACGCATGGATGTAAACGTTTTTGGACGTGATGCTAGTTGTTCTGAGACGTGGTGGACTGTCTTTGTTAAAAAAATCAGGTTAAATTCACACGCATGGATGTAGACGTTTCTGGACGTGGTGCTAGTTGTTTCTGGACGTTGTGCTAGTTTTTTTTGACGTGGTGCTAATTGTTCTGAGACATGGTGGACTGCCTTTGTAAAAAAATCAGTTTAAATTCACATGCATGGATGTAGACGTTTTTGGACGTGGTGCTAGTTGTTATGAGACGTGGTGGGCTATTTTTTTGAAAAAAATCAGTTTAAATTCACATGAATAGATGTAGACGTTTCTGCTCAACTTTTAATTTATTCCAATGTATTCCATATACGTTTTTATTTAGTATTAAATCCATTTTTGGTCCCTCATAACATGATTATTCCAGTTTTGGTCCCTCATATGTTTTAGTCACCAATTTTAGTCCCACTTAAATCTTTTTTACCAATTATGGTCCATTTTAACGGAAAAGTTTAGAAGATAACGGATTATCTCATTTGATTGCTAGTCAAACATATTTTTTTTTCAAAATAATTTTTACCATGATGTTTTTAATCCATTTTATGACTCGGTTCCTCATGGATGTTCAACCCATTTAGATCGACTCACAATCCAAAATTACGACCGAAACCCTAAATGGGTTGAGCATTCATGAGGATCCGAATTATAAAATTGGTTGAAAACATCACGGTACAAATCATTTTGAAGAAAAAAATTAGGTTTGACTAGTGATCAAATGAGTTAATCCGTTATCTTCTAAACTTTTCCGTTAAAAATGACTAGAATTGTCAAAAAAAATTTAAGTGAGACTAAAATATATGAGGGACCAAAACTGGAATAACCCATGTTATGAGGGACTAAAAATGGATTTAAGCCTTTTATTTATACTAGTTAAAATCAAGGCTTAAATCCATTTTTGGTCCCTCATAACATGGGTCGTTCCAGTTTTGGTCCCCCATATGTTTTAGTCACCAATTTTAGTCTCACTTAAATTTTTTTTATCAATTATGATCCATTTTAACGGAAAAGTTTAGAAGATAACGGATTATCTCATTTGATCGCTAGTCAAACCTTTTTTTTTTTTCAAAATGATTTGTACCATGATGTTTTCAATCCATTTTATGACTCGGTTCCTCATGGATGTTCAACCCATTTAGATCAAATCACAATTTAAAATGACGGCCAAAACCCTAAATGGGTTGAATATTCATGAGGGTCCGAATTATAAAATTGATTGAAAACATCACGATACAAATTATTTTGAAGAAAAAATTAGGTTTGACTAGCGATCAAATGAGGTAATCCGTTATCTTCTAACCTTTTCCGTTAAAAAAGACCATAATTGGTAAAAAAAAAATTTAAGTGGGACTAAAATTAGTGACTAAAACATATGAGAGACAAAAATTGGAATAACCCACGTTTTGTGGGACAAAAAATGGATTTAAGCCTAAAATTAATCATAAATTAAACATCACTATTAAAATCGATTTTCCAGCGAACTACCCAGCAGCAAGAAATAATTTTCAAACCAAAACCAAGATTTCTTATCAGTCGCGATTTCCCGGCGTTCGGGACATTTTCGGTAAGAAAACCAAAAACAAAACAAAAAACCAGAACAATTCCGATCATCCGAATCAAAATTCAGAAAACAACTGGAGATTCGGACGAGCCTTCAATGAGGCCGACTGGAACGGGAGACTCCGAGACGACGAGGAGGAGGGAGACCGGGGCCTCGAACTTTGGTCTCGAGCGCACGGTGGGAAGATCGACGATGTGGGAAGAGGGAGGTGGGATGGGACTTTGAGGTGGGATTGATTGGTTTAGATAGGGGAAAAAGAAGGAGGAGGGAGGAAGAGTAAGAAAAAAAATATTTATATAAAGGCCCTTGCATTTTTTTTTAACAAAATGATCCCTAATTAACGGTCAAACATTGTCAAACTGTTAGTTGACCAAAATTTCTGTTAAAAGGGACAAAAAACCTAATAAATTAAATGTTAGGGATTAAAAAGGCCTTGTAAAGTTATATTTACATTATATGTATATGAAGGGCCGGGAATAATATATTGATGGTGAGAGTTTTGTAAATACTATTGTCCCTCGCGACAAAAGCCGTGGTCGTGCTGGTAAGTTGGATGCATCTTTGCGTCACCATGTTGCTCTCCAACTCTAAGTGGATATACATTCCCTTCTTTCTTCCTAATTAAGTTCGTTTTGGATGTCATGACTTCACCTCATTTCTCCATCATACCTAAAAGAATCTCCCCATAAACATAAATAATATGTATATATATATATATAAACAAACTCAAATATCATGAATTACGAGACTTCAGACGATAAGAATATTTTCCTATTTAGAGTTTATGATAGACCACATGAAAATCGATAATACTGAAATAAAAAATGTATTAATGGATTTCCCAAATCTTTGAGAAGATTAGTTCAAGGTTTAGGGTTTATATATTTTTTGAATTCTAACAGAATTAATGAAATGTAACAACTCGTAATCATTTCGTCTCATAATCATAGTCAATTAATAATATTAGAAAAAGTATTATTATAAACATTCATGACTCTAATTATTAAGCACGAGAATATTTTACGTCTCAAAAAATATATATACATATATATATAATAAATAGGTTTTTTAATAAAAGAGAGAAATATTAAGTATTTGTATCGATATAATCTACTAATCTTTTATATATACAAAATAATAGTCGTTTTCGTTATGTATTTTGATTGAATAAACAAGACAATTATTCTAAAACAGCAAACATTAATCTTGCTTGTAGAATAGCATGCTAATAATTAACCTAATGAAAACTCAAAAATTAAAAAAAAAAGGATTAAGAGCTAATTAATGATGCAATCCTTAGGGCTAAATATCTATAATTGTTAATTAATTATTGTAAAAAGGTTAATGATAGTGATTAAAGTTGAATACACTATGGGGCAAAAAAATTTAAAAAAGTAGACGTGAGCTCACACACACATTTTCAGGTCATGTTGAAGATGGAAGAAGCTGGCTATGGCATAATGTGGTCCTAGAAATCGATCCAAATTAATATTATTAATTATTTTTTTATTGTATAATTAAATTTTAATTTTGTTTTTAATTAAGGTTAAGTACCCCTTGGGTGATCCTAAACGCTGCACACTTTGCTTAGCTAACTTTTGATCACTCCTTTTTACAAGTACAAACGAAGCTATAAAATTCCACACCATCACCAAAGTCAGCCCACTCGTATTAAAAGCTAAGCATCCATTATATACTTCTCCCCATGACTCCTATTTTAAAATTATTTTTTATTTTAAAGAAATCGATATATTTACTTTCGGTATATGTTAATTAATAGGATTATGTGCGGTAATGCTTTTTTATGAGACGAATGAAGTAAGTATTTTGAAATATCATTTTTCCTTGTTATGAGTTTGATAATAAGTATCTCGAATTGATAATAAGTACTGTAATTATTGATTTTATTAATGATAATTGTGCATTCTTAACATACGATTATATATATATATATATATATTTTTGGATTGTAATCCTGAGGTTAGATCTCCGACCTCAAGTTTGCAATCCACATCCTTACTACCTCTCTAAACTTTTCCACCCACTCGCTGCACCATTAGTTTTCTTAAATGCATGCTTGAACAAATATCTCTGAGAAATTATAGTTGTCTGATTCTCTATTAGTATTTCAAACTACTCGATATTTAAAATAAAATTGAAATGTTAACCTGTAATTAGAAATAGACGAATCCAATCGTTTAATATTGTTGGTTCTCACCATGCAAATAATATATATATATATATATATATATTTGTGAGTTTTTTTTTTTTTTTTTTGGAATTTTTTGTTAAATTAAGATTTAGATACCTAATCAAGAGGGTATCAAATTTCGCATCAGAATCCATCTGTGTTTACTTTAATCTTTATGAGCTAAAGCCACCCAATTTCGTATTATTTAACGTTAGTACGTCATCTTCCTTTTGTCCTAGACTCTAATTTAAAATTGAGAACCTTTTTTGTGCATTTTTTTATGCTTAAAATTATTATTTTTTTTAGGGAATTTTTGGTTTAAGCTTAATTTAGTTATTAATTTATGAATATTTTGTCGAGAGAGAATCCAAATGTGAGGCTGATGAAAAGCACAAAGCCCTACCTTTTGACCATCCATGTTAGTGCCTGCCGCCTTTCGCTTTCTATTATTAGTAATCGCTTAGCAACTTTTGGCAAGCATAGTAGGTTTTGCTTTGGTTAAGAAACCTGTCTCTCTTAATAGCATCTTAATCAACACTTTGCAATTTGCAAGAATAATTAGTGTTTTATCGAGCCATGAAAAGAAAATAATTTTTTTTTTAAAAAGAAAAAACAAACCTTTTGAGCATCAACTTATGACCATTTGAGTGATGTTTTAAAAGTTATACGTAAATTAATTATAAACTTTCACGATAAGTTAGGACCAGAATGATTAGGAAGATTAACAATTTGAATCGCTCACATCATAATAGTTATATAAAGTAGGGAAGTTAAGGCCAGTTATAACATAAGACTATTGACTTTATACCTTTCTTTTACTTTGTAGCATCATATACACCTCAATCAGATTTTGATTATCAAGATATAGCAATTAAATTTTGATAAAGCCAACCCAGCACTCAAGCTTTGATTACCAAGGTTTAGCCGTCTCAAATGCTAGTCAATCGGCAATTTAGTTTTAATTATTAAGATATAGCAATTTCAAAAACAGAACTAATAAGCAATCAAGTTTTGATTACCAAGACGTATCCGACTTGGATACAGAGTCCATAAACAATCAAGTTTTTATTATCAAAACATAAGAGTCTCAAATACAAGTCTTTAAATGTAATCAACAGAGTTTTAACTAAACTTTAAAAATTGATTAATTGACAATAATCATAACTAAAACCCTAATCATTTTAAAATTCTCTCTCTCACCGTACTTTTTCTTAATAAATATAGTAGAAAAATGTACTAAACAAATAAATAATTAAAATAATTATGATATTTTTTAGTTTGAAGTAGTACTAATTACCTATCTTTACAGGCAAATTTGGCTTAAAGACCATAACGAAATGTACTAGAAAATAGAAATTTATATCCACGCTAGCCACTTCTTTTTCACGTTAAAAAATTTGCCAAAACAAGAATGGAAATGCATGGCATTACTAAGAATGGCTAACCTAGTTCATATTCCATTTCCTAGGAAGAACAGTTTGTGTTCTTCAATATTATGGTACTGTACTACTTAAGTAACAGCCGTACTACTTTCTCAAAGCAACAGACAAACAGAATATTAGCACACCCTTTCATCAAGAACTATGCTGGTCGGTCACAAGATATATTTTCATTATTTTTTAAAAAAATTTAAAAAGTATTATTCTCTAGGCTAATACCCTATATTAATCTCTCAAAATACTGGATGAATTACATTTACAACTCTCTAATAGTTTGTTTGTTTAAACTATGGATACTCTCTTGAAATTCCTGATAATTACATTTACTTCCTTAATTGAAGTCGGACATCAAAAAATATCAAAGAACAAAAAATCTGGCAGTTTTCGAGTTAAAATAAGGTTAAAAAATTAGGAAAAACATTAGTGATTGAAAAGACAAAAAAAATTTGGAGGGCAAAAAAAATATTAGTTTCATCTTTTGACTCAATAAAAATACTTACGTTAACAATTTTATTCTTTTTTTTTTTTTTTTGTCAATTTGGAGTTGATTGTTATGAGTGTAATCAAAAGAGTAAATGTAATTGTGATGAGAGATATCAATAGTTTAATTAAATAAAAACCTGCCAAAAATATAATTCGCTCAAAAATATTAATATATTCAATAATTTCTTCATTTCACCCTTACATGTTAAGCTATAGGGCGCCAACATTGACAAATAATAAAAAGGGTTTTTTGCAACTTTCATTTTGTGAGGCTTGTAATTGCAAAATTGTTTTTGGTCCTATAAAAATAATGCAACATTTTACTTTCAAATTCAAATTAGTACAATTATATATGATTTTGGTGTAATTCACAACTAAAATATAAAGTAATCACGAGTAACAAAATATAATAAGAAACAATATATATAAATTGTATTTTGTATATATTAAAAAATTGTATCGTACTTATTGTGAGACGAATAAAATATTAATTAGTTAAAGGGTCTAAAGAATCGGCAAGGAGATAATGATTAATAAAAATAGTGTGGGCTGTGCCGAAAAATGACATCCATTAATCAATTGTTACCTTATTGGGGTTGGCAATAGTTATCTTTCACTTTACTCCAATATAATTATGTTTTTAATATCATTAAATAACTTTATCTAGAACTTAAATATATAATAATTTTATAAAAATTAATATTTTTTAATTAAAACTAGAGTCGAATTATTAATACGGAAATCACATAAAAGAATAGTGCGAGTTTGAAACTATTTCGTATACTTTTTTCTATTTTATAAAGATAGTTTTGTTTTGATAATTTACAACTTTTTATGTTTTACAGTGACTCAATTATTTATTATTATCGTATGTTTGTTACCTTTATATTTTAATGGTACATCATATAAAATATTGAAATTAAACATTTTTCTTGAAATATTTAAAATTCCATCTCATCAACTTATTCGACTATCCCTTTGGGCTTTAGTGGACTTATAATTGGGGTAGCATCAGGCCTCGATTCAAAGTGGGCCTAAAGTAAGGTAAAGCCCGTTAGATTGCACCTATGAAGTGCAGAAGTTGTACAATTATAATGCATGTTGCACATCATTAATTACGATTAACTACGGCTTATTTCTTATTTATCACCCTAAATTATCAAAATGAGATGTAAATCGAAAAATGGAATGACACTCCTAGCTATGTAATTGAGAGATACGATTTTTTTTTCAACTAAGAAAATTAGTTTATAACTGCAAATAAATAATAAAGTAATAAAATTTACAAGAAAATAAATATCGATATCTCATAACTAAGTCATGTAAATAAAATATATTTTCTTTTGCCTAAAAAAAAATCATGTAGACAAAATTATTTCTTGGGCTTTCATGGAAATATTTGGTACACTGGGCCAATTATTTAATTGGGCCACTTTTGGGTTGAGCTCTCTTATATATGTGTGCCGATATTACAGGATTGAGGTACATTTTTTTTTTTTACATTTTTTTTTAAATGATATAATTATTATTTTATGACAAAGATAATAAATTCTGACTAGATAGTGAGGTGCTCAAAATTCTGTATTTGGGGACACATTTATGGCGATTCTTGATGAATTTCTTTGTTCAGATGATGCCGCTGCCCTCTTCAAGGCCCACTCCCCCCTCCCTTTTTAATTTGTCTATATCTATGGTCGAATTTGCTTATGCCTGATGCAAATGTTGTAAGAATAATGTTATGTCTCAGAATGGTTATGAGGGGAAATGGGATATCGTCTTGGTTGTTTTCATTCACGTGTTCAGAAATGGGATTTTATTGACGTGGGACGGTTAGATTAATCGATGGCGGAAATGGGCTGTGGTGCAATTTGAGATTCGATAATGTTTATGAGGGGACTAGTACTTGTAGTTTTTATCAAAGATGGGATTTTGGCTTTGGGGGTTTTATGCCAGCCTTTTCTTTATGATCTTGACAGTTTAAATTCTGAGAATTAACTGGTTTTAATGTACACAAGACTAGATTGTGACTATGTCATTGAAGTCACTAGTTTTTTGTGGTTGTTTGAGAAAGATACAAGTTATTTGACTTTGTATTTCACATGTGCAGTAGTCATTACAAATATAAAGAAGGCATTAGTTATTATGTATGAGTAAAATTTCTTCTCTAGGCCTTCACTGCATGTCATCCACCACCACTAGTTTGAAATGTTGGATGGTTACAGTAGTGAAATTTGCAAAAAAGTGGCCCAGATCCATTTTCTTTTAGTTTGGAAATATTGTGATGGTTACAACGCTGAAGCTTGCTTAAAGGTTTCAAGATCCGTTTTCTTTTTGTGGTTGGCAGATTTGGAAAATAAATATAAACTGTCAATGAGATTTTATAGCTTCTTTTCCTTGCTTTGGACTACTGCTTCTACGGATGTTGTTTTGCTTAGTTCTAATAAAGAATTCTATTGAAATAGATTCCTCTTTGACTCTTGGGAAATATCCCAGAATGAGTGAATTGATTGAAAACTGATTAGTGTGCATAAATTTGGCGCGGGGAAAAACTATTTCACTCTAACTCATTCTCCTGAAATTCACACTGCATAAGATACTTTAAAAGTAGAGGAGTTGTTGTTGGCATATCAGATCAAAGGCTGCACAGATCAGATCAACTTCAGCTCACATCAGATCAAAGGCAGCACACATCAGATCACATGCTGCACAGATCAGATCAAAGGTAGTGCGCATCAGATCAAAGGATGCACACATCAGATCACATGCAGCACAGATCAGATCAACGGAAGTGAAGATCAGATCAAATTCTCAAGGGATTGCTCAGCAGCTTGGCTTCACAGAAGCAAGGCAAGTCAGCAACAAAACATATTTGCAGCAGTGCCAGCTGATGTGGCATTTCTAGTAACATCAACGATTCAGATTAATCCTTGTAATGCTGATATGGAGCAATTAATGGATGTAGATCCGGGCTAAACCTATTTGGGTGTTGTTAGTTGGTTTAGTCTTATTTATGCTGAGCTGGACTAATAATTAGCTTCTTTAATACGCAAGTTAGAAGCGGTTATTAGTTTTTGCAATATATATGTTTTGTACAGAAACAGTTTTCAGGGATTCTACACAATACGAAATCAGAGAAAAGCTTCCGCACTTCTTCTCTCTCGTCTTCTTCATTTGTTCTTCATTTTCATGAATTAGGGTTATTACGAATTTTACATGGTATCAGAGCCATCTGGTAGCGATCCGATTATATTTGTTGATTAATGGTTACGGTTGGTTCGATGGAGGGAGATCGTGAAGAAACTGATGATTCGGAGGACAACATTGAGTTACGACTTCTGTCAGAGGAAGAAATCGGAGAGCAACTCACTCTTCACGGAGCTGATCATCCGAACCTACAACTTGTACCGAAGGTCTTGACAGAGTCAAATTACTTGATTTGGAAGACGAAAATGGTAAGGGCATTGCGATCAAAGAATAAGTTCGCAATCGTGGACGGTTCACTTCCTCAACCTGAAATCAGTTCTCCTTACTATAGGAAATGGATAACTGTGAATTCCATGGTTGTTTCATGGATTCAAGGGGCTATTTCGGCTGAATTAGTGGACCAGTTCGTTTACATTGAATTCGCTAGTGATTTGTGGGAGGAAATTGAGGCTCGGTTTGGAATGTCACATCTGTCCTTGTGGTATCAGCTCAGGAGGGAGATTGCTATGGTGCGGCAGGGAAATATGCCGGTTACTCAATACTATGGCAAGATCAAGGAGCTGAGGGACAGATTGGCACAATTACAACCGAATCAATTGGAAGGCAATGTGTTCAGAGAAATACAGAAAGAGCGCAGATCAATGGTGTTTATGTCAGGGGTGAAGGAATGTATGAGATTGGTTCTGAAAGAATTAGAGATTAAAGAGGCGAATGAGAAGTGTATGGAATTTTTGACTGGAATCAGTGAAGTATATGAGGCTGAAAAGAATCATGTACTGATGATGGATTCACTGCCCTCTTTAAACAGGGTGTACGCTATAATGCTTAAGGCAGAAAGCAATAGACAAATTGGGACTAATGTGCAGCTGATGAACTCTGAAAATGCTGCCATGATGTCAATTAACATGAAGGAATCAGATAAGAAAGATGGAAGGAAGAATCAAAAAGTTGATAGGAAGAATCTGAGGTGTTTTCTCCTGTAGCTAAGGTGGTCACTGTGCGTTTGTTGATTGCTGTTGCAGCATCTAAAGGCTGGCCTTTGTCACAAGTGGATGTGAATAATGCCTTCCTTCATGGCTCCTTAGAAGAGGAAGTGTATATGAAGTTGCCTCCTGGATTTGAGAAAGGTGAACCAGGGCAAGTGTGTAGATTGAAGAAGTCTCTTTATGGGTTGAAACAAGCATCCAGGCAGTGGAACTTAGAGTTCACAGCCAAGCTTACTGACTATGGGTTTAAACAATCAGCTTTTGACCACTGTTTGTTTACCTTGCATGCTCCTCACTTCAGTTTATTCCTCCTTGTGTATGTTGATGATGTTCTTATCACAGGGACAGATGAGCTTGAGATCAACAAGGTCAAGGTATTCTTGGATCAGGCTTTTACCATTAAAGACTTGGGATATGCCAAGTATTTTCTTGGTATGGAATTGGCACGGTCAGCTTCTGGAATTTTTGTCAGCCAGCGCAAGTACATTCTGGATATCTTAAAAGATGTGAATATGTTGCAGTGTTCTGCCACTTCAACACCTTTTCCTCCTGGACTTAGATTCTCTGCTGCAGATCAGGATTCTTCTCCTCTTTTGGCAGAGCCTGAACAATACAGAAGACTTGTTGGTCGTCTGTTATACTTGGGGTTCACTAGACCAGACATTTCTTTTCCTGTGCAGCAACTCAGTCAATTTGTGCATTCTCCACATCAGTCCCATTGGACTGCAGCAGTGCACCTACTCAGGTATCTTGTAGGAAGCTCTGGCAAAGGACTTTTCTTTGCAGCTCAAAGTTCTCTCCAGCTTCAAGCTTTTAGTGATGCTGACTGGGGGTCTTGTAAGACAACCAGACGTTCTATCACTGGGTATTGTATTTTTCTTGGTTCTTCTTTAGTTTCATGGAAAGCCAAGAAACAATCTACCATTTCTTGCTCCACGGCTGAAGCTGAGTACAGGGCTATGGCTACTACTGTGAGAGAGCTTCAGTGGATTCAGTTTATTCTTGGTGATCTGCACTTCCCATCTTCCTTACCAGTTGATTTTTGGTGCGATAATCAGGCGGCTATTCATATAGCTGAGAATCCATTCTTTCATGAACGCACAAAACACATTGACATTGATTGTCATGTGGTGCGTGAGGCTTACAAGTCCGGATTTGTTAAGCTTCAGCATGTTTCTTCTTCTGATCAGCTTGCAGATCTTTTTACCAAGGCTCTCTCTGTTGCAGCTTTCTCTCGATTGGTTTCCAAGTTGCAGCTTTTTGAGGCTGAACTTGAGGGGGGGATGTTGGCATATCAGATCAAAGGCTGCACAGATCAGATCAACTTCAGCTCACATCAGATCAAAGGCAGCACACATCAGATCACATGCTGCACAGATCAGATCAAAGGTAGTGCGCATCAGATCAAAGGATGCACACATCAGATCACATGCAGCACAGATCAGATCAACGGAAGTGAAGATCAGATCAAATTCTCAAGGGATTGCTCAGCAGCTTGGCTTCACAGAAGCAAGGCAAGTCAGCAACAAAACATATTTGCAGCAGTGCCAGCTGATGTGGCATTTCTAGTAACATCAACGATTCAGATTAATCCTTGTAATGCTGATATGGAGCAATTAATGGATGTAGATCCGGGCTAAACCTATTTGGGTGTTGTTAGTTGGTTTAGTCTTATTTATGCTGAGCTGGACTAATAATTAGCTTCTTTAATACGCAAGTTAGAAGCGGTTATTAGTTTTTGCAATATATATGTTTTGTACAGAAACAGTTTTCAGGGATTCTACACAATACGAAATCAGAGAAAAGCTTCCGCACTTCTTCATTTGTTCTTCATTTTCATGAATTAGGGTTATTACGAATTTTACAGTTGTTCGGCTAAATAGCAATCGATCTCCAAGTATTTGAATATATGAACATACCTTATAAAGTGGGTCTTGTAGATATGATTTCTTTAAACGGGAGTGAAGCAAATATTGTTTGCATCATCGGTTGATTGTTGTTTATATAAATTAAAAAGTCTTGGCCGTTAAAGGATTGTTTCTCTTATATAATAACACTATGTTAGTCTGACTGCATTTCATTTGTATCATGCTGACTATGTTTAAAGATGGGCAGGACCGTTAAGTATTTTCATTCAATTCAAACAAAATGATAATCTTCAGTGCATATTTTGCTGTCATTTCGGCAAATAAATTCCTTGAGTTGCATTGTATGATTGTTTTTGAAAGATATTTAACCAAGCTAAACAAATATGTTTCTTAACTGATTTCAAATTTGTCTGCTCTTTATATAAAGAATGTTGAGGTGAAGAGACCGAAGACAAAGTAAGGTTTGATCGACAACTGCCATGGCGGATTACGATTTCGTGTACAAGGAACTGGAAGGAGCATCAACCCAATGGGACGATATCCAGAGAAAATTAGGAAATCTTCCTCCTAAACCCCCAGCTTTCAAGCCCGCTCCTTTCACTGCAGCTGAGGACCCAGATTCCAAGCCTAAAGACAAGGCTTGGATTGATGACAAAACTCAAGAAGAGCTTGAGGACCTTGAAGATGATCTGGATGACAATCGCTTTCTTGAAGATTACAGGAAGAAGAGGTTGGCAGAGATGAGGGAAGCAGCCAAGATTGCTAGGTTTGGATCCGTGGTTCCAATTTCTGGATCTGATTTTGTACGTGAGGTTTCGCAATCACCAGAAGATGTTTGGGTGGTTGTCATATTATATAAAGATGGACATGCAGAGTGTGAGCTTCTTTTACAATGCTTGGAAGAATTGGCCCGAAGATATCCTGCAACAAAGTTTGTTAAGATCATATCTACCGAATGCATTCCTAACTATCCTGATCAAAATATCCCAACTCTTTTGGTGAACAACAGTGCTGTCAAGGCAAACTATGTGGGACTAGGTAGTTTTGGCAGGAGATGCACCTCTGAAGGTGTTGCATTGGTTCTATGTCAATCAGATCCTGTTCTGAATGATGGTGAGGGTGGGGGCGAGCATTCGAAGGATGTTCTTGATGGCGTCAGGAAGAGATTCATAGAGAAGGTTGTGGCAAATTGTGAAGATGATGATGATGGATCTTCAAGTGATTAGTTTGTCGTAGGACTTTTTCATTTTTGTCTTGAATCTCCTTTTCTCTTTTTCCTCCTTTCTTTCATACAAGTTTGGGTATGCAATTATCTAGACTAGTTGTTTTCCTTCATTAGTTGTGCTTTGGCGAGCCAGCCAGCGTGGAGTTCTGCTACATCTGTTAGCCAGTTAGTATTTGATTTCATATACTTGATCATTTTCTTCCTTATTTTGTAGGGCCACACTGTTGCTGACAAATTTATTCTCAACTATGTTTTCTAGGATTATGCATGAAATCATTGCAAGTATCTTATCTGATCCATTTGATGCTTCAGATGTTCTTAGGGCTTTGGTTTACTTTTGAAGTCATTTTAAAGTTTAAAAGTACTCTTGGAAAATATAATATGCTTACAGATGGTTAGAATGAAGTTGAAAACAATATCCACAATTTGTTCAAGTTCTTTAACCTATACATTGTCATCTAGCTACAAATATACTATCTGTAAATCAACATGCAAACAAATTATTGATGAAATCGGCTTCTGCGAGCTTCAGTGGGTTCTGGAACAGACATGGATTCTTCTTGTTTTGATCTCTAGGAAATTGCTGCTGATGCTGTGTTGTTGATGGCGAAGATGGAGATGCAAAAAGACCTTCTGATCTGATCCAATTAGAACCAAAAGGGTTGTTGTTGGTCTTAGCTAAATTGGCCATTTCAAATCCTGGCGGTGGCATTACTCCTCTGGTATTCTGTTTGATGAAAGGGTGTTCCAAAAGCATATCTGCAGTCCATCGATTCTCCGCACTCATTTGAAAGCATCTCATCAGAAAATCTCTTCCCAATTCGGATACATATTGTGGGATTTCTGGCGGTCCGTATTGAACACCCCGAACTGGTCTCCTGCTCGTCAACATCTCAACAACAGTACAACCAAACGACCATATATCAACTCCTTTGCCATGTACCCCGTGTAGTATAGATTCAGGTGATGCATAAAGTTTCGTCCCACGAAAACGCATAGTTTCTTTCTGCGATTCGTATCTCGCAAGCCCAAAATCAGCAAGTTTAAGATGGTTCCGGTTGTTGAAGACAAGAACGTTAGCGGGTTTGATGTCGCAGTGAACCACCCCTTTACGATGAATGCGTGAGATTCCTCGGAGCAAAATGCAAGAGTAGTAGGCCACCAATGCTTCCGGGATTAATCCACCGTATTCCTGAATCAAATCATGAAGAGTACCTCCCGGTGCATATTCCATTAAAAGATTGCAAGTCATTCCTTGATTCTCTTCAAAACTAACGTCTACTCCATAAGCTTGAATCACGTAATGATCCCCAATAAAATCTTTCAAGAACACTGCTTCCGCCATTAAAGAATCACTCTTTTTTAAGTCCGCCGTCTTCACTGCTGCAAAGGCCAACAAAGAATTTGCTGCTATTCCAGTTGCTAAATAAACCGTCCCGAAAGCTCCTTTGCCAAGTTTTCCACATTTTTTCCAAGAAAAATACATTGTTGTTGGTTCGAATGATTAACTAAACAGTTTCTTGAAGAAGAAAACCGACTGCGAGTTCGAATGATTAACTAAACAGTTTGTTGAAGAAGAAAGACGACTGCGCAGAGGCCAATATATATAGGAGAACCCTTTTTTTATTTATGGAAATCATATCCTCCGGTTTCTACACTACATAAATTAGGAAACTACCCTTTTTTTAATTTTTTTATTTAGTGCTTTTTACAAATTATTTTTAAAAATCCTCAGGTTTCTACACTACATGAATTAGGAAACTACCCTTTTTTTTTTAATTTTTCTATTTAGTGTTTTTTACAAATTTTTTTTAAAAAATGGGGAAAAAAACCTATTTTAAAATTTTAATATAATTTTTAATTTTTTAATCATAAATTATCTATATTTATTGGTAAAGTTTTAATGAGATATAGGGAAGAGATTTATTTAGAGAAGAATTATAATGAAGGAAAAATAAAAATAACATTATTTTAAAATGACATACTTAAAATAAATTATTAAAAAGGTAAAAGTTATATTAAAATTTTAAAATAGTTTTTTACATTTTTTTAAATAACATTATTTTCAAATAAAATATTTTTTTTATACAAGGTGATTTTAACTCAAAACCTACATAATTTGTATAAATAATTTTAAATATAAATAAATTATTTATCAGAATAGATCTTGTAAGTGAGAGGTAAAAAAGTATGTAACTATTTTACACAATATTCAAAATTATTCATTTTTTAATTCATAACTTTTTTTAAAAAAATTAAATTATATATAATTTTTTTTCAATATAAAATAATTTAACTTTTTATTGAAAAAAATACATAATTGGCCATATATAATAACCATGTTACATAATTGGTCCTCCACATTTTGGAACTTAACAAATTTAATTATAAACGTTTCAATTAACAGATTTTATATCAACCTAATGGTTAGTTAGCAATTATTTTGAATCTGTGTCGACCTTGAATCAAATCAATCAATCATGCTTGTTAACGGATGGTACAAAATCAGTCGTTAAGTGAATGAATTTTGGAAGAGATTGATCCTAATATATGAAGATAAAATTGTAAATCATGAAAGTGAATGGATTTTGAGAAATATTAAGAAGAAAAGAAGGTAAGGTATTTGATCATAGAAGAGTAATATGAGAAACTAGGGGTGTAAGTGGTTTGTGTTAGTTTTGAATACAGAAAAGCTATGGCTTGTATCAAAAACTAATATCCACAGATGACATATCATTTTGTTTCAGTATTAAATTGTTCCATTATATCACAGAACTAGATAACGGGGTGTGTGAAAGACACAGTAGATACCGTTATTGGTTAAAATATTGATATATAAAAAGTATGCTTGTAACTGAGATAGTCTGAACATACTATCGGTCTAAGTTATCGTGTGGTTTGGAAATTAGTTTATCTAGACTAGTTTAAATCACACAGATATGCCCGGGGCATATTGAGCATGACCAGTTTGGATAGAATTGACTTATACTGATCGGCGTAGTCAATTCGGTCCTAGTATTCAGTCTCTCAATCTCGAGATTGGGATGGGCGTGAGAGTTGGATATCGTATGCTTTGATGTGCCAAAGAGTGCGGTCAATTGAGGCCTATACCTCGGTAGGTTGGGTATGCGGTGTTTAGCTTCTTACGTGCTGTTGCTAGTCGGAAGAATCCACGTAGCGGTTCGTCGGGTTAATGGTGCTCCCGAGATGAGCTCGAAAGGTTTATTATACTAAACCCGACCGGTGGACTTTATGTCCGGTATAATAAGAATGTCGAGTGGTACTAATCTCGGATACCAAGAAGTCGGTGAATTAATTTGTCAGTAAATTGATCAATCGAC
The DNA here is from genome assembly GCA_030378225.1 of Knoxia roxburghii. Lineage (NCBI taxonomy): Eukaryota > Viridiplantae > Streptophyta > Magnoliopsida > Gentianales > Rubiaceae > Knoxia > Knoxia roxburghii. The sequence continues at coordinate 2,742,190 of CM059420.1, forward strand.
GAGCACTAGATCTTTAATGTGGGGAGATAGAAGGAAATATAGTGGCGGAGTGTAAAGTCATTTTTGAGCGGTAGTTCCATAATTGGTCCGTTAGTGGTACAACTAATTATGCGTTTCACTAATCGATAAAGTGAATTAATTAATCTTAAAGGTTTAATTAATATTTAATTGACAAAGTTGATTAATTCTATATGAATTAATTAATCCTAAGGGTTCTATTAAATTAAATTAACGAAGTGGGTTAAAAATTTAATTCAAAAGGATCGATTGGAGTTGACTAGTCTAGAAAAGACTAAGGGGTCAACAAAAGTCAAACTAAAAGGCGCAACTCAAAGACCCATTAGGTCTCCTTAAAAGCTACCTATAAATATCCCTTGTTAGGCAACTTACAAGACATTAGAAACCTTAGAGACATTTGCCTAGTGAGAGAAAGTTAAGTCTAGAAAGAGAAGTTCTAAACTTTCTTAGAAGCTTTTCTTTCGAAGTCGACTTTGGAGCTTTCTTCTTCGAGAATCTTCAAGCCCCGATCCTAGAAAACCCAAGTGGGCTCTTTGAATTCCTGCCTAGAAAATCAGTCGTCCGCCGGACCACTATAGTGCCGCCGCCGATCATATTTCCGGCATGAAGTCCGGGTTCTTTTATTTTGGCGATTTTGGGGAGTGAATTTTTGTGGGTTTTGTACCCTTTGTTGTATTGATCCTCTAGCTTGATCTTCTAGATCTACGAGCAAAGGCCAATTTCTCAAGTGGGTTTTCAGATTAGGATCAGTTCCCGGGCTAAATCTGTTTTTCATATTTGTGTGATTCTTGAAGTGGGTTTCTTAGGATTTCTTCGTTTTGCCTTGGGCTACTCCGTAGATACTAGCCCACACTAGTTCGGAGTCGATTTGGAGTTATTCTTCGGATTTTGCTTGCCCGAAGTTTTTGGATTTCTTTATTGCTTGGGACTTCGCTACAAAGGTATAAACTTTAAAGTTTCCGTTTTAATTTAAAGTTTGAATCTTTGTGTCCCGATTTAATAAATTAAATAAGTATAAGCCTAGATCCGTTCATGGAAAAATGAATTTGAGCCTGACTTTTGTCGAAAGCTTCCGATTCTGGAATGCATCGCACGAAAGTGAGGTTTTCGATTTAGCCTGGGCTTGTTCTGTTTTCCTTCAGTTTGGTCAAAACCGCTTAAACCGGCCAAACTGATCAAATTTGGCTTATTTGATCGGTTTTAAATTTTATAAAAATTTTATTGGTTTGAAAAATTTTAAACCGGAAGAATTGGTTTGGCCAACGGTTTCAATAGTGAAACTGACCGTTTTGGCCGGACCTGCCGGATGTATATTTATTATATATTTTTCATATAATATAATAATATTGTTAATATATAATTTATTTTATTTTATTTTTCTTTAACTCTAAATCTATTTTACTCCTTCTTTTATCTTCCATTATCGTCCATTTTCTTTCTTTCCTTATTGATGTTTTACATTTCTCTCATTCATCCTCCTCCATTGTTGCGCACCTAGTGATCGACCGAAGAGACAAATGTGGTCAAAAATAAATAATTTTAATTTTAATTTTTTGTGATCAATGAAAATGTATATGTATAATTATGATTTGATCATACTTGTGAAGTTGTAGAATGAGAAATTGGCGAATATTTTATGTTGTGAACTTGCTATTATTTAAGAAAACAAAAATGGCTATAAACCGGCCAAACCAGCCGAATCAAACCGCTTAAATATGGTTTGACCGATTTGGTTTGGTATTTATTTGGCCGACTTGGTTTGAAAAATTTTCAAACCGTAGTTATTGATTTGGGATGTACTTTTACTTTCAAACCGGCCAAACTAGCCGACTTACACTCCTATGAGAAACAAAATCAAATTGTGCTCTAACAGCTAAAAATTCCTCTAGTAATATTGGTGTATATGAATTTTTTTTTAAAACAAAAATGCTTATCGGTTTGATTTCTTTCTTCTAAGCCTTTTGTATTTTTTGGAAACAGAGCACTCCCCAGATTTGGAAAATTTTGCATTTTTATTGTACATTCCTTTTAAAAATGGGGAAAAGGAACTATTTTATGATTTTAATATGGTAAGCGATATTTTTAGAGTAATTTTTAATTGTCAGAGCACAAATTATTTTTCTTTATTATACTAACCTTCTTTAGTCAAATACATTTGTTACTTCTCTTGTTCCTCATCTCTCCCAAAATCCGTTTAATTTTATGATATATAGTTTTATCTTTCTATATCATGATCGATCCCCTCCAAAATTTTAGCAATTCTCCTCCAAAAATAATAATTTAATTAACTAAAAAATTTTATCTTCCAACTCTTAAGAACTATTGCAAAATCAAGTTTGGAAGTAGTGAACAAAGAAGCAGTCTATTGAGAGTAAAAAGCAAATGATGAAACCGCGCATAGAAACCGGGAAGCGGCCATTTTTGTTCGAGTGAACATGTACAATGTTGGCCTCAAAATAGCCATTTGCGCATTGGAATAAAAAACTTTGGCTTTTTTCCAAATAGTAGAAAATTGCCACTATTTCACTCTTCGACACAAATAAACTTTGTAAAAAAAATTCATACACAAATTATAAATCATGTAGGATGACGAAGTAAGGTCCACTAATATTAGATTTTTTTTTCTCTTTTACTTTTTATTTTTCACATTTTAAAAATTTTTATAAAGATAGAGTTACTTGATAAAATAAATATTTAAATTTATTTAATTTATTTCAAAAATTTAGCAGCCTTAATTTCAATCTTTTCGTTTTATTATTTTGGGAGGAAGAATTACTAAAATTTTGGAGTAGATATATAGAAAGATACATCAGGGTAGTATGGGAAAGAAAAATAATTTATACTCTGACGGTTAAAAATTGCTCTAGTAATATCACTGGCCTTTTAATATTTGTAGTGATAAATTGACTATATTTATTAGTAAAATTTTAATATGATAAAGGAAAGAATTTTTGTTTTTTCTGGAAACCAAAAATGCTTATCGGGTTTGGTTTCTTTCTTGTATTTCGAAAAAAAATATATTTTATGATTTTAAAAATTGTAGTGATAAATTGACTATATTTATTGATAAAATTTGAATAAGATAAAGGAAAGAAATTGTTTTTTCTTTGGAAACCAAATTTGCTTATTGGGTTTAGTTTCTTTCTTCTAAGCATTTTGTATTTTTGGAAACATAGCACTCCCAAAATTTTTGAAAACTACCATTTTCGCATTTTTATTGTACATTATTTTTAGAAATGGAAAAAAAAAAAAACTATTTTATAGTTTTAACTTTGTAGTGATAAATTGACTATACTTATTGGTAAAATTTGAATAAGACGTAGAAATAAATTTGTTTGGAGAAGAATGGTAATTAAAGAAAACTAATACTACTATTTTCAAATCAAACTACCACTAATCCTTAACGGGCTTGGTTTCTTCCAAGCATTTTGTTTCTTTGGACGCTTCTCTTAATTGTTCTAGTTATTGATTTTTGCATTTTTACTGTAAATCATTTTTTAAAATGGAAAAAAATATTTTAAAATTTTAATATAATTTTTTTTGGTACAAAGAGAGAGTATATATATTTTTTTGTACAAAGAGAGAGCTTACCCCCGATGTGACTTGAATTCAGGACCGTCATGCTTTTAAGTGATTCCGGTGTCGATACGATCTACTTCTGGTGTGGCTCGAACTCAAGGGCTCCGTGCTCCAAACTGTCTCGACATGACTCAAATTCAGGATCTCATGATTCTAAATGAAAAATGATAACCACCAAACTAACTCCTTCTTGTCTTAATATAATTTTTAATCATAAATTATATATATTTATTGGTAAAATTTTAATAAGATACAAGGAAGCGAATTATTTAGAGAAATATTATAATGAAAAATAAAAACAACATTATTTTCAAATGAAATACTTAAGATAGATAATTTTTTATAAGAAGATTATAATCTAGTGGTTGGAATGAAATATTTAAAACGACTGTGATTCTTATGTAGTCAACAATTAAAGAGGATGGATATGAAGGAGGGAGATGAGTGATATTTTTTTGAAATATAGAAAACATACGAGAAGAAAAAATAAATACTTAATTTGTATGAACATTTCATTTAACAATTTAAAATATAAATAAATGATTTACCAGAATAGATTGTGCAAGTGAGAAGTAAAAAAGTATCTGACAATTTTACACAATATTCAAAATTATTCATTATAAATTTAAGAGAGTTCATTATTTTAAACTATTATTTTCTTTTTATAGAATAAAGTAAAATTACAAAGGATAGTCCCCCCCCCCCCCCCCCCCCCTCTGTTTACATATCTTTAAAACAAAAATACTCCATCTATCTAAATTTACTTGTGTTTAAAAATTTTAAAATAGTTTTACTTGTCGTTTATAAATTTTAATACAATTTAATTTAAGGCTTAAATCCATTTTTGATCTCTCATAACATGGGTTATTCCAGTTTTGATCTCCCATATATTTTAGTTATCAATTTTAGTCCTACATAATTTTCTTTTTTTACAATTTCAGTCCCTTTTAACGGAAAAGTTTAGAAGATAACGGATTAACTCATTTGATCGCTAGTCAAACCTAATTTTTTTCTTCAAAATAATTTGTACCATGATATTTTCAACCAATTTTATAATCTGAATTCTCATAAATGTTCAACCTATTTAGAGTTTCAGTCGTCATTTTGGATTGTGAGTCGATCTAAATGGGTTGAACATTCATGAGGAACCGAGTCATAAAATGGATTGAAAACATCATGGTACAAATCATTTTAAAAAAAAATATGTTTGATTAGCGATCAAATGAGTTAATTTGTTATCTTCTAAACTTTTCCGTTAAAAGGGATCATGATTGGTAAAAAAATTTAAGTGAGACTAAAATTAGTGACTAAAATATATGGGGGATCAAAACTATAATAACTCATGTTTTGATGGACTAAAAATGAATTTAAGCCTTAATTTAATTTATTATTTATTTATTATTAAATACAATTTACAACTAATATATAACACGAAAAAATAGAGTTAGTATTAATGAACTGAACACAATTACTTGATATTTCTTAATTATTATATCATTTCTAAAATGACATGTAAATTTAGACATAAAGATTATTAATTTTCTGTTAATTTTTTAAAAAAATATTAAATACAAATTTGTTTGTATTATTTATGCTGCAAATCGAGGGAAACACTGTAAATCCGAAAATAAAATGATGCATTTTAAAGTCATATATATATATATATATATATTTGGGCAAAATGTCATATATTATTTAGAATTAAAATGTATACTAATAATATATAAAAATATCAATTAATTTGGTTCTAAATTATTTGTAGATATATTTTGTTTGGTAGAATATGAAAATAAAACAAACAAAAAATTACAAAAGCCAGGAGGGAAAATCAATGCGTTGTTCTCGCAAAGGCAATTGTGGAAATTGTAATAAAACTTTTGTGTAATTATTTTTATTATTATTTCTTAAAAAAATCAAAAATGAAAAATTAAGCAAATGCAGAAATGCAGAATGGTGGGGAGAGCAGAAGCTAATTCTTGAATTTTCTCACTCCCCCATTCGGATCATCATCATCCTCATCCCACGGAACACCACCGTTAACACCGTCACCAGCCGCCGCCTTCCCGCCTCCGCCGGCTTCTCCTCCGCCTATGGCTAAGGCGATTCTTGATGAATTTTTTTATTCCGATGATACCGCTGCCATCTTTAGAAACGCTATTTTGGTATTTTCTGCTGAGGGTGTGGTCGTCATTGTCATCGTTGTTATGTTCCTCCTCTTACTCATCCTCTTCATCATCGCCTGCAAGTTCGAGCCATGGCGTCATTTTTTCTCTTCTGCCTCCTCTTCCTCTCCTTCTCGCACCTTCAAGGTCCACTCCCCCCTTTTTAATTTGTCTATATATATGGTTGAATTTTTTTTTTTTTTCCCTGATTGAAATGTTGTAAGAATAATGTCATGTCTCCAATGATTATGAGGGGAAATGGGATATCGTTGTTTTGATTAAATTGTTCAGAAATGGGATTTTATTGACGGGGGACGTTTAGATTAATCGGTGGCGGAAATGGGCTGTGGTGCAATTTGGTTTGGAGATAATCTAAGGGGTTTTTCTTGTAATTTGAGATTTGGTAATGTTTATGAGGGGACTAGTACTTGTAGTTTTTATCAAAGATGTGATTTTGGCTTTGGGGGTTTTAGGCCAGCCTTTTCTTTATGATCTTGATGGTTTAAATTCTGAGAATTAGCTTGTTTTAATGTACACAAGACTAGATTGTGACTATGTCATTGGAATGGTTGGATCATGAGCTGATCATCAATAAGGTTGACTAGTTGGGAAAACTCTTTTAAGCCTCAAGTTACGAACTTTTAATGTTTGTGGACTTCTCTGATTCTCATTGTCAATCTCTTGGATATTGTTATCAGCATACAATATGCTTCTATGTGGATGAAGGTAGAACCAGCTTTTGAGATTGAAATCACTAGTTTTTGGTGGTTGTTTGAGAAAGGTAGAAGTTATTTGACTGTGTATTTCACATGTGCAGTAGTTATAAATATAAAGAATGCATCGGTTATTATGTACAAGTAAAATTTATTCTCTTATCCTGTGCTGCATGTCATCCAGCACCACTGGTTTAAAATGCGGGATGGTTACAGTATTGAAGTTTGCAAAAATGTGGCCCAGATCCATTGTCTTTTAGTTTGGAAATGTTGTGATGGTTACAACACTGAAGTTTGCTTAAACATTTCTAGATCCGTTTTCTTTTTGTGGTTGGCAGATTTGGAAAATAAATATAAACTGTCAATGAGGTTTTATAGCTTTTTTTCCTTGCTTTGGACTGCTGCTCCTATGGATGCTGTTTTACTTAGTTCTAATAAAGAAGTCTATTGTGGTGTGCATAAAATTTAGCACTGGGAAAAACTATTTCTCTTGCTCATTCTCCTGAATTCACACTGCATAAGATACTTTAGAAGTGGAAGAGTTGTTTATACAATCATGGAGTTGTACATTTTTGGCTAAATAGCAATCAATCTCCAAGAGTTTGTATATATGAGCATACCTTGTAAGGTGGGTCTGGTAGATATGATTTCTTTAAATGGGAGTGAAGGAAATATTGATTGCTTCATCGGTTAATTATTGTTTATATATTCAAGCCGTTACAGAATTGTTTCTCTTATACAATAACACTATGTTAGTCTGACTGCATTTCATTTGTATCATGCTGACTGTGTCTAAAGATGGCAGGACTATTAAGTCTTTTCATCTATTTTTCAATTCAAACAAAAGGATAATCATCAGTGTATATTTTTCTGTCATTTCGGCTAATGAATTTCTTGAGTTGCATTGAATGATTGTTTTTTAAAGATATTTAACCAAGCTAAATAAATATGTCTTTTAACTGATTTCAAATTTGTCTGCTCTTAATATAAAGAATGTTGAAGGTTATGCTATTTTAATTCTTTCTCTGTGTTTCTACCTTCTTGATGTATGCCAGTTGCACTTAATAAGGTCTTCCTCTGCAGGCTGATGACCTTGAGAGACCTCTAATTTTAGAAGATCCAAATTTGGTTTATGGCCAAATCACCAGAAATTATGCTCCTCAGGAAGTAGACCAGCAAACTTCAGGAAGCATTAGCTCTCCTTGGGCCCAGGGACCTGCCTCTAATCAAAGTCCCCTTTCTACGCTTCCCCAGTTAACACATAGTGAGCACCTTTTTCCCCTTTCATCTTTATCAATTGTTTATCCATGATTTTGTTTTTTTTGATTGCTTGGGACTGATAAACTGTTCTCTAATTTTCTCAGGCGATAGTTTTGTTCTAGATATCCCCGATGCTCCAGAAGAAACAATAGTTGGTCACACATTTAAGCATCCTCTTGTGGCAAATCAACTCGTCAAAGCACATACACCTGATAGAAACGATAAGTTGAAGAACATCCCAAAATTTGACGTAGACAAAGATAGTTTTAGAGAGTTTGTTCCAAAGTATAAAGCGGATCAAAGTAATTTTTTTGTCAATTGCATAAAGTGTGTATATGCTTCTGCTTTTTCTACATTAGAGTATATAAAACATGTCATCATATTTTCATATTAGAAGTGCAGGAAGCATTCTGATACTGGAGGTTATCTCGGGGCCTTCTCGTGGGACACGTTATTCTATTAAGTCAACAGATACATCTGGGCTGCCCCTCACTCTTGGAAGAGTTCCACCGAGTGATTTGTTAGTCAAGGACTCGGAGGTTTCTGGAAAGCATGCTCGGATAAGCTGGGATTCCAACGTAAAGTTATTAAAGTATTCATAACTTCAAGTTAGCATTTGTTCAGCATGCTATGGGATTGAAAAACTACTGATTGTGCTGTGCTTCAGAAATTGAAATGGGAGCTGGTAGACATGGGTAGCTTAAATGGAACTTTTTTAAATTCTCGTGCGGTCCATAATCATCTTTCTGGAAGCCGGCGTTGGGGTGATCCAGTTGAGATTGCAAGTGGAGACACGATAACACTTGGCACAACATCAGAAATTTCTGTAAGTCTCTTCAATGAATTTCTTATGTGGCATTGTCAGGGAGTTGTCCCATTGAATGCCCTCTGATATGCAGTTTGCTCCCTCTATTAGTGCCAAGGTTGATATTTGCTGCCTTTGACTTAGGCACAGAGGATGATACCTAACACAGAATGAATTAAACTAAATTACCCAAATGGAAGACAATATCTCAAAACTTAATTTTGGAAACTTAATAAACCAAATATGTCAGAAGAAACACAATAAATAATGAAATCAACTAAACTGACATAAGAATTTTCCCTTGGTTGATTAATACATGACTAGATAGTGAGGTACTCAATTCTATCTTTGGGGACATAGCTAGCCTGAAGTTCAGTGTCGATCCTTCATTATGCGGAGACAAAACTTTCAGATATTTCTTCATTGTGCTTAAGCGGGGTTGGCCCAATATATCCAGTCCTTACTTTTAATTAGTTAGCTCAAGCCTAGAACATTGAGTGATAACCCTCAAACCATGTTGAACCAATTGTTAATGATGAGGAAATTTTGGATCAGGATCAGGGTCAAACAATAGATGTGGGTTTAATTGTCTTGAGTGGTATTGATGATTATAATTTGCTGATGCAAGAGTTGTGATTTGCTAGTTCCATGGCTTAGCGTAAGATTTGCTTGTTGCAGGTCCAGGTGACATCCCAAACTGAGTCCCAGGTGCCACTTGAAGTTGGCGTTGCATCAGATCCTATGTCCTTGCGTAGAGGTGCAAAGAAGTTGCCAATGGAAGATGTCTACTATTACAATTGGCCTCTTCCAGGGACTGAACAGGTTTTTAAAATTGCAATTTATTTAATTCCAACTCATTTATCTACAAGGTAAGTAACATTCTTCAAATGGCTGATCTACAGTTTGGGCTGTTTGGTATTTGTGATGGTCACGGTGGAGTTGGTGCTGCTACATCTGTTAGCCAGTTAGTATTTGATTTCATATACTCGATAATTTTCTTCCTTATTTTGTAGGGCCACACTGTTGCTGACAAATTTATTCTCAACTATGTTTTCTAGGATTATGCCTGAAATCATTGCAAGTATCTTATCTGATCCATTTAGAAGAGATAAAGTATTAGCACAGCATGATGCTTCAGATGTTCTTAGGGAGGCGTTTTCTCAAACGGAGGCGTGCATAAATCACTACTACGAGGTTTCTACGCACTTTATATTGCTTAGTAACTTGCTTGCTGCTTAGACCTATACAATTTCTTTGTGTCAACGGATGGCCTTGTAATTTTATTTTCTTCACCTAGTTTTTGGCATTTCCAGATGGTGATAATATTTGTAATCCAGTTCCAGTACTGTTTCTGATTTTTCATGATGGTTGAACCTGCGGAGAAATATTTTCGGTTGTACCTCTTATGTTAATTGTAGCCTGTAGCGTTATGCTTCATTAGAAAACAAGTTTCTTCATGTACATATTGAAGTTATTTAAGTTTTAGATATCAATGTCTTTTGCTGAGCAAGAACATAAGAAAAAAAACTTACAGTAATAACAACTGATACTAAAACATATATAGCACATGGTATTACCAAGATGTGAATTCCAGTTGAAACTTTGGTGTACTTTTTAAGTCATTTTTAAGTTTAAAAGTACTTTTGGAAAATATATGCTTACAGATTGTAAGAATGAAGTTGAAAACAGTATAATATAGTAAGGTAATAGAATATGAAATTAGCTTCTTGTCATAAGATTCTGCTAACATTTTTAAACATGCTAACCATCTATTGTTCTAAAATGTGATTCAGGGTTGTACTGCAACGGCTCTTCTTGTCTGGACTGAGGATAATGAGAGTTTCTATGCACAATGTGCAAATGTGGGAGACTCAGCTTGCTTTGTAAAGTATGTTCTGGCATCATGCTTTTGCACTTTACTCCCTTCAGAATAATATTGGGAAGAATGGATGATGCCTTCCTGTTCTTGTCATCCTTTTTGAGTTTGATATGTCTGAGCAATTTTGTGGCTTTGCTCAAAGTCTTTATGATGGTAGTTTTGATTTCTTTGTTCTGCATTCTATGTCATACTTCTGAGTTGTTACTTATCCAGAAAATTTGCACGTTGTTTCCCACTGTGATGGTCTATGTGCTTTTATGCTGCAAGCCTTTATACATATACCTTCCACATTATAAGACTCCATGCTTTTAGGCGTCATGCCTTTTTCATTCCACTTTTTTGCTTGACCTAATTTTGATGTCCATTATGAAACTAAGATCACTGAGCTGCATATAGAAATGCAAAGATTGTCCAGTTCATTACTACAACTGCTGATCTATGATCCATCTCTGCTCGTCAGAAACCCTTTTTGCAATAAATGATGGATTTTATAGTTTTTTAGTTAATAGTAGTACTTCAAAATTTTGAATAATTTCCGTGCATTTTAATGCAATATTCATACATTTGAGCAGTATTAATGGAGAGCTGGTGAAGTTGACAGAAGACCATAGAGTAATAAGTTACTCTGAAAGACTCCGTATCCAAGCAACTGGCGAACCTTTGAAAGATGGAGAAACTCGGCTATGTGGTATCCAACATTCCCTTTACTTACCTATTATCACACGTTCAATCTCATATATCAACACACTCGGTACTTATTCTCAAACAGGTCTCAACCTAGCTCGAATGCTCGGAGATAAATTTCTTAAGCAGCAGGATACTCGGTTTAGTTCAGAACCTTACATAAGTCGAGCTTTGCATATAGATCATTGCAGCAAGAGCTTCGCGCTTTTAGCTAGGTGATTCTCTTGTTGATTGATACATTTATTGAATGCCGCAACAACTACTAACTTCACAATACGTAGATGTTACTCATTTGATATCTGGTTCTTGGGATTTGGATGCAGTGACGGCTTTTGGGATGTTGTAAATGTGAAGAAGGCAGTTCAGCTTATAAACCAGGTAATTGATCCTGAACTTGATTCTTGACTCTTCTGGAAATCATCTCTCCATGGGACTCTGTGATCTGAAATTGATTCTTGATTCTTGATTCTCTTGGAAATCATCTCTCCACTGGGACTTTGTGATCTGAAATTGATTCTTGATTCTTGATTCTCTTGGAAATCATCTCTCCATTGGGACTCTGTTGTGATCTGAAATTGAACATTCCTAAATGCACAGGCTAGGGAGAAAAATGAAGGGGATCGACATACTTCTGCAGATACAATAGCTAACATTTTGTTGGGTGAAGCCAGGACTCAGCGTACCAGGGATAATACCTCTATAATTTTCTTGAACTTTGACACTTGTAACAGAATTGATTCCTAGACTTTTGGGTTAATAAAAGTTAAAAGTTACATTTTATATAATAGGCTCTGAGGTTTTGGTTTTTCACTTATTATCATCCATCCCTTTACTCGTTAGGACAAATTATCTCTATTTTAGATCTTTATATCGAGTTATCTCGACAGAAATTAGATATCTTTTTTTCTCCCAAGGGATCGTGATGTCTTTTTACAGATTTTCGTGTTTCTTTATTAACTCTTATTTGTGGTGCACAATTTCTTGAAATCTAGGCATTGATTAATGATCGATTCGATAGAAGGGAAGGAATAGCATGTATTTTTCGAATATGTGTTCCTCCAAGCAAAATTTCATAATCGTTAAGGTCCCCTCCCAGAACTACAAACAACCTGAGTTGAAATTCAATCTAAAATATGTCATTTACACGATATTTAAAACTCTATTCCAAAAACTACATATGACTTGAGATGAAATTCAAACTAAAATATCGTGTAACTACAAACGACTTGAGATGAAATTCAAACTAAAATGTCATTTACACGATATTCTCTTCGTCCCAGAATAATCGTTGAAGCTCTCATTCGGCAACTTTGCATCTCTCCAAAACTCGGCCGATTGGTTCTTGAAAATACTGCAGACATATAAAGACGGCTTCCTGTTCGTACCATAAAGAAGAAGAGATTAGTCAAACAATTGACAGAAGATTGAGATGCGTTGTACATAAGTACCTCAGTCCTTATTGTTCTGCTTCCCTGATTAGGACATACGTTCAAGTACAAATTGAATAGTTCTCGAACGTCTTTCCCCTGAATATCCAAAAGATCATAAACTCTGTTCAGATTTTCCATCTCTTCCACTCTGCTACTAAAAGAGTGAAAGATAACAATTTCTGCACCATTGAAGATAACACGGCCATGCTAGATTCACACGCTCCGGACTCATAAGAATAATCGAGGCGGGGAGGGGAGGAGAGCGACAGGCTAAGGCTCATTCTACAGTTAAATTGTTGGATGCAGAACTCGTTACCTTTAAATTATTGTCTTCCTCGACACACTCTTCCAGTCCGGAAAGCCCACCAAAAGCAATTAACAGGTGCCTATTTATGATCATCATGAGAAATGGTTAAGGTGAGCTGAATGACATGTGACGTTAATTTGATAAACCAAAACAAGGTAAACTACCAAACATAATGTGACCTAAGACATACTTTACAATAAAAGACCGACAACCAAAATATGGATGATACATAGTTATAACAAGGGTATATATGGATATTCTGAAATTTGAGGAAATGTGCAATATACCCGAAAGATGGCAGAGAAAGTTCTGAGGACTTTATCACAACCCCATGTTCTGAGGTGCCAATCATATGATCATAGCCTTCCTAAAAATGGATTTTGAGGGAACTAGTGAGACATATACAGGTTTATTATATGGAGGAATCAGGCAACGGATTCACGGTTAGGATAGGAGAGCAAGAACCAGACCTTGTAAGGGCAGTCACTGAAAACAGCACTAAGATTTGGGGCGTATCTTACTGTGTAACCCCAATATGTTCCGGCTTCATTCCTAGGCCTGGAAGATGGGACAACTTGATATGTTAGACCTGAAAAATAAAATATTTGCAGGAAAATATAATTATTTGATAACTTAGATAGTATTGAAAAACTAAAAGCTTCGCACAATAAGAATGCTGGACTCTCCCAAAAATTGTTCAAAGCCTTTGGCCCCCATATAATGCTTTATTGGAGGTGGCCAATTCCTTGAAGCAATGAAAATTCCAGTTCAGAACCTCTATTGCCCATATAAAGGTTCTTTTTAAATGATTCCATGACATGTCAGAAACTGTGGTTTCAAGTATTTCTCCAATTTCTTCACAAAAAGTTCTCTTTAGTCACTAACACAAAACTTGAAGAGGCTTTGTCCAGAAGCAAATTTGATTAACTGTTCTCATTGCAACCTAACAATAAAGCTGGTTATAGAATTTAAGAAAGAGCTCATTACAAAATTAACTGAGATCTCTGTAACCAGTACAGCTCACTTGAACAATGTATTAACAGCATAGATTGGCTATGTTACTTTTAGCAATCTTCACACCCTAAATATGATGACTCGAGGCCCCTACTCCAAATAAAAAGTATTCCTGAAGTCAATTTCATCACCTAATGCAAACTAAAGGTGAACTAACTACCATGGTGCCAGATGTATAACAGATTGAAACAGTAAACAAATGCTTAAACACTAGAAAGTACAGACTCAGTAAATTACCAGTGTCCAGGTTACGATTTAATCCCATAGACACCGTAACACGTTTCCCTGGTTCCATCACCTGATCAATCACAACATTCTGCACAGGACAGTATTCAGAAATCAACACCAAAGTTCCCTCTTATTCTGTTATCTTGTTTTCTCATTTGCAGTAGCTACTGACTGCTTCAACAGACTTTAAGATAAATTTAAAAGCCAAAATTCATATCACATTTCTAATATACAATATCCAATGAGAACAGCATACATAGAAGACATCACCATTTGTCTCAAATTGAAATGAAATGTGGAGGAAGACATGAATTCAAGAGCAGAAGAATCGCAAATCCATGAGAACAGAATACATAAAAACATTAAAAAATTTGTTTTGAACAAAAAATGAGAATGAAGATGTGAGTGTCAAAACCAAAACAATCACTAATCTTTAATGAGGTAGCACTTCAGACATTCTATTAACTTGAGTATCAAAAGTTCAGCCCAGATCTGGTGCGATGCATCTGAACCAAATAACAAAACATCTGAGCAAAGATCAATTCTACCTTGCTGAGCCCTATATCTACAAGTGTTCCTGTAGAATCAATGCCTTGACTTTTCAATGTGACACCTGTAAGAAAAGACAAGGATAACATTGAGCAAACACTTGAATTTTTGCTAAGGAAACCAAAATCTAGGATGTTAACAGATAAATTTCTGTTTGGAAAGCACCAGTTTAGAAGATTTAACAAGGATAAATTGCCCCTTCTAGTCTCCAACAAGAATCCCCCAACATAAAATCTCACGATTTCTCAAAACAAGATGTTCAAATGAAATATGTTAAATTACAGAAACCAAACAATTTTCTGAAAAGGAAGGACGCAAAATCTGTGCATCAGAATTATAGCTTGTCAACAGGACTTACCTGAATTTCAGAGATCAAGTGTAATTCATCACATGTCACAACACCAAACCTCACGATTGCTAAACCAAGATGTTCCAAATAGATGATGCTAAAGAAACATAACAATTTTCTGAAAAGGAAAGATGCAAAATCTGGGCATCAGAACTATCGCTTGTCAACAGGACTTACCTGAATTTCAGAGATCAAGTGTAAGCCATCACATGCCCGGACTTTGAACCCAACTTATTGAGGATGAACTATTTAAGTGTTCTTGTATTTGTAAGTTAAATGTTGAAAGGGCCAAACTCAACAACTAGCTTAGAACTAGAGGAATAAATTAAAGAAGTGAGTACCCTGGTATTATTGGAGATCAGTAGCTAATTGAATACAAAACTTTCACAACTTGAGGAGCATTAAGCAAAAGTCACTACTTGACTTCAAAATAGAAAAAGTAAGAGAAGGGTAGTTCAAAATTTATGTGCATGGGGAAGAGAAAGTAATTTCTTTACAACTTCCTCCTCTGTGTCAAACACACTAGGATATGGCTTCTCCAATTGATGTAATCTTGTACCCTTATACTGAGTCTAAGGCTCTAATGAGAGTAAGAATCCAACCTTCTCGATAGGGAGCCCATTCATGCTTACGCAAATGATGTGGGGCATCAAGCGGGGGCAAAAGACCCTGCCAGAGAGAATGCAAGTATCATTATTGTTACACCAACAAGAGCAAATAGGAGAAATACTAAAGAAAGAAAACTAGTTCTGACATATTAAATAAAAAATCAAAATTTGGGTCCTCACCACAAATCTTAAACTATTGTGCTTAGGAAAGAGACTCTTCCTCAGGTATTGTGGTGTCTCCAAGTATCTCAAAATCCTCATTAGAAATGCTGAACCAGTTTCATTCTCATCTGCCTTATTGTCTTCCATTATTAAGCTTGCTTCATCCAGTGAGGAGCTCTTATTGTCAAATATAACAACCTACAGTAAAGAACCTATTCTTTTTCATCCAATTGAAGTCATAAACGCAAAAACAGCACTTCCACACTACCCAGTTACCCTTTTCTGGGTTCAGTATATCAATGTGTTTACTTTGTTACAGTCTGCCAGAATTTGAAACCAGAGATAAACCAACAACATAGGAGAAAATCAAAAGATGAAGAAGCAAAAGACAAACCTCATCTAGACGAAAAATAGTTGCAGCACGAGCAATCTGACCAGCCAACTGATAAATAAAAAAGCAAACAAGAAGGAAGATAAGGAAAAACCACCACAACCAATAAAATGAACAATAATACATCTCCAGGACCTAAAACATGTCACTAAGAAACTGACAACATTGATTTATAAGAGGATAAACATCATATAAACGTGCTACACCTCCAGCTGTTTTTATCCAAGTTCAGCATTCACAGAAATGAGCCCAAATCAAAATATCCTAAAATCCACAATAAGCGTACCAAAAGGCAAATCTTTTTCGTTTGACCACATTGACAAATGCATGAAACACCCAGTGGAGATAACTAAAGTAGATTGCTTCACAGACATTAAATCAAACAGTTACTTGAAGTGAACTTACTCTAGTTGCGAGTTCAATTGATTGGGCATTGTGAATAATAGAACCAGGAAGTGCAATAGAAACCGTGGGCGTATGGTTTGAATCGACGTCGTTTTCCTCTGTCTTTGTCTTCTTCTTCTTCTTTTTCTTCCTACCATTAGAATCGCCATTTACAACGGACTGAAGCTCCTCGTCCTTGACTTGAACATCATCAGAGGGATCGCTTGTTCCGCCCCCATGGCCTCTCTTCTTCTCCTTTTTTTCCTTCTTCCCCATTTCCAGGTCACCTCAGCCTCACGACACAGGGTTTATCGAGGGCTTTAAACTTCAAGGGTTCAAGAATTGAAACTTGAGCTTTGTCAAAATATTAATATCTAACCCCTGAATTTTGAGATAATTGCATCCAAGTCAATTGCCTTGTAAAAATTTGCACATGAAGTTCAGCCAATGAGAAAGTACTCATGTTATTATGTTTAAAAATGTTTATTATAACAAATAATTTTTTATTTTTAGTTAAATCGTCAAGATTTATTAAAATAATTTTTCAATATTATGAAAATGGTTAAACATATCATTTTATATTTATGTGACTTATGAAATTATACGTTTTTTTATTATGTTACATTTTATATTAAAAAAATTATAACATCTTAATTTTAAATGGTGAGTGTCAATGATTATAAATTTTATAATAATTAAATCTAAATAAGTTTCAAACTAAAAAGTGAAATTATATAATTAATCATTTTGTGTCTTGAAATAATACATATATAGGGGGTGTGTTTGTCGCTAGAATAAGAATGAAGTAATCGATATTTAAGTAATCAAGCATTTATTAAACTAATGTAATTGCCTTTAATTTGTTTGATTTTTATTTTAAAACATAATTATATAGTATTAGATTATCCTAACAAATAATCAAATTCGCTTAGGTAGGTTAACAAATATCTATAATATTAATCATATTGTTTTTGCATTTACTTTACTGACAAAAAATGTAATAATTGAAATCATTCACCGAATGTTTCATTTTCATTCATGTGCACAAAACATACCTATAATGAAATGGGAAAGTATACAAAAACACAGCTCTATTATATTTTATTAGATTAGTATTAGTTAGTGATCCTAATTAAGTGAATTTCTTCTTCCATGATGAACTATTGATACTCGTCCTACATGTTCAGTGGAAAAATGGATGTGTCATGAGAGAAAAAAGATGGTTTGCCTCTGTCAAATATACAATATGGATTATGACAATCTAATGTAGTTCGACTCTTTTGTCGATCCGAATGAATTGTCCTTTCCACATAGGTGAATCTTTGTCTCCGAGGGAATATGGGAGCAAGTTACAAAGTCTGTCTCGATAGGACACGTATTTATATACTATGAAATTCATAAATGAAGTAATTACTGGTACCATTATCCTTTTTGGAGCGATAAATCTTGTATATGTTCCTAAGAAAATGAACTAGTCCATTTTTGGGGGTTCAAAAAAGCATGGAATCATGAGTAGAAATGGAAAAAAAAATGCAACTCCAATATTTTTTTCAGAATCAGTAGTCAATCCTATTTCCGATAAGGGAAGTTAACAATTCAATCCGATTTTGATAATTATTTTCATATATTCGGGAGTGAATTCCTAGATATGTGTTCATATATACTACTTTTTATATTTAAAAAAAAGGCTAACTTACTTTTTTTTGTCCCTCCTAATAGGGATAGTTGGACTTTTGGCCCCAAATGATTTGTATCATGATGTTTTTAATTAATTTTATGATCCGAATATTTATGAATGTTTAACTCATTTAGGATTTCGACCGTCATTTTGAATTGTGAATCGATCTAAATTGATTGAACATTCATGAGGAACCGAGTCATAGAATGGATTGAAAACATTATGGTACAAATTATTTTGAAAAAAAAATTATGTTTGACTAGCGATTAAATGAGTTAATCCATTATCTTTTAATTTTTTCATAAAAGATGACTAAAAATACTAATAAAAAAATATTAAAGGACCAATAATGTAGTCGTACTATTATTTGGGACCAAAAGCACAACAACCTTTATTAAGAGGGATAAAAAAAGTAATTTGACCTTAAAAAAATAAAGTCACTCATATATTTGATGATAATAATAAATATTATTCCTAATTTAATGTGATTTATAATAAATTTAAAGAGTAAACTTTTTTTTGAAATACAATATATATATATATATTAATTTATTGGAAAACGTTCAACAACGATTGACAAACGAAAAGTACAGCAAAAGAAACACAACTTACAAGTATAAATATCATTGTTGTTGTGTTTACTAATGATAAAGCTATATAGATCTACCATATCAAGCGGTGATATACCATATGTCGAAATTTTAATATAAACAATGATATATCACTAATTTTCTAATGAAAATATCAACCCATAAATCTAATAATTAGATCTATGATGATTAAATCATCTCGGACCAAACAAATGAACATAATCAATGATGCCGCTACCATGCCAACGAATTTCACCAACAAAACTGTCACCATAATAACAAACACCATCAACGAAACTCTACCAATAGATCTGAATCTACTAAAGTAATAATAAAATAAAGATTGGGGTTAATCCCCTTTATTGGATGACAAAACTGAAAACAAAATAAACGAAAGTTTACAACAAATTTATTTCTCCATCCTCCCATAATGGGAAGATGAAGGAAGAAACATTTTCTTGAAGGTGGAATTTGGGAGAGAAAAGAAGATTAGGGCAATTTAAAGAGTAAACTATAAATTTATATAAAGTTATCTATAAATTTTTAATAATGAAGAACTATTTAATTAATTTTTATAAAATCAATAATTTAGACAAATAAATAATAAATTTAGGGGGAATTTCGACATCATCGATAAAATAGAAGGAAGTCGCGTCAGCTTAGGCTGCAAAACCCTCGTCGTTTCTCATTCCTTCTCCTCGTCACTTTCGGCTCTGTTTTTCAAAAATCAAAACATTTTGAATCGCCGCTCCCTGATTTGAAAGCTTTTCGTTCGAATCATCAATGGCTCTTCCCAATCAGCAAACCGTGGATTATCAAGCTTGTGATTGTTGGTGATGGCGGAACCGGGAAAACTACTTTTTGTGAAAAGGCATCTAACCGGAGAATTCGAGAAGTATGAACCTACCATTGGCGTTGAAGTTCATCCATTGGACTTCTTCACCAACCGTGGAAAGATTCGGTTCTACTGCTGGGATACAGCTGGACAGGAGAAATTCGGAGGACTTAGGGATGAATTTTATATTCATGGACAATGTGGTATCATCATGTTTGATGTGACTGCTCAATTGAAATACAAAAATGTTCGGCATGGTACCGTGATATTTGCCGAGTTTGTGAGAATATTCCGATTGTTCTTTGTGGGAACAAGGTTGATGTGAAGAACAGGCAAGTCAAGGCTAAAAAAGTTACCTTCCACCGGAAAAAGAATTTGTGGAGTCAAACGAAAAAGATCCCAACTTGCATTTTGTGGAGTCACCTGCACTTGCTCCACTGAGGTGCAAATTGACTTGGCAGCACAGTAACAGCATGAGGCGGATCTGGCTGCAGTAGCAGCACAGCCACTTCCAGATGATGATGCATTCGAGTGAAGAAGAGCATCTTTTTTTTTTTTTTTTTTTTTTTTTTGGGTTCTGCGGGTCGATAACCCCGACGTTTTTTGTCTACGAGCGAAACAATCTCTCATTGACACACGATTTACTCCTTTTTTTTTCCCAATATTTTATTCTTGAAACTTCTGGCAATTTTCCTGCCATAATCCTCTATAGATTTTTCAGAATTTTGCCTGCCTCCAATGTGATTAGAAAAAATAGGGTATTATTGAGGGATTTCCTCAATTTGATGATGTTTAGGGAGTTGTGAACCTTAAATATGTCTTGTCTTGTTCTGATTTGATTGATTGTGAGAATGATGATGCCTTTTTATGGTTAAAAGGTAGGTAGTTTCGTTTGTACGGAGTTGAATGCATCCTCAACCCTCTTTTATGTTTATTGTCAATCAACCAAAAAAAATAAAAAATAAAAAAATAGAAGTAATTAATTTCAATCCACTTTTGTTCTATTCTCTTCTTTCCCAAATTCAACTTTAAAATAATTTTGTGTTATTTCTGTACATTCAAATTTACTGATAGTATATGAAAGTTGCTATCTGATCCACTGGGAGTGTATGAAAGTATTATCCATGGTGGCAGAAGCAATCTTCCCTTTGGAAAAAAGGACGAACCCAAAAGAACGGTGCTTTTGAGTGGCCTGATCTGATCCAATTGGGTCTTCACATCTTTGACATCACCAAAAGGATGAAAGCGTTTATTACTCCTCCGTTTTTCTTTAATTGTTGCTTTACACATTTGTCAGACAATTAAGTGTGAATAAAATTAACTAAATTACCCTTTTACTTTAACCATAATTACTACAACAATAAACCTACATTCATATTTTATAAACTAAATATTTGATTTTTGAAAACTTCCTAAAATCAAGATAAGTATAGGAAGATAAAATACAAGGAAGTAATGGCAAATTATATAGTACTACTAGTAGTGCGGTGCTATTGTCCTACTATCTAGTTTTGTACTATTTTGTAGTTTTAATGGGCCTCATCCGGAAGTATTGACTTTTAGTGCATTAACTAACTTACGTGCGCGGTTAATTTTAATACACACGCTACTAACAAAACCCAAATCCCACCCTGCTACACCTCTCTCTCTCTCTCTCTCTATCTCTCTCTCTTTGTCTCTCATGCTCGTGAACCTCCATCAAAAGATTAGAGCATTGCGCCTGGAATTTCTCGATCGTCGTCATCCAGGAGTCTCAAAGAAGAGAAGATCGAGGACGTAGATGTTGAATTTAGGCATGAATTGCCGGAGATCCCTGTATTGACACATTGTGTTGCCATCCAAGCCATGAATGACGGACCTAGCAATGGAGACGGTTCCTTCTTCGAGATCTAACGTGACGAATTTCAGGCCAGAGTAGGTGAAAAACGAACGGAAAATCCAATCGGTCATAGAGATCCTATTTGAAAACAAATAAGGGAAGTATAACAGAGATTTGTGTTGGAGATGGCTGAAAATTAGGCTTATTATGGTCAGACTCTAATGAGATAAATTTTCAGGCCAATCTCACCCTTAACAAATGAAACTAACCACTTCCTTTCCAATTGGAGTCTCTGGTAAACTTCATCTCCTCTCTTGACAACATTTGAGAAAGGGATTGTCATCCATCCGAGAAAGTTTCTGGCATGACTTTGTTTCCTTTGATGGTAAACAGAGATTTCAATGATTTGATGATGGAAGTTTGTGGCTTGTTCAAGATTGAAATAAGTTTTTTGTTCCAAATTGGGTCGAGGTTTTTGGGTATAGTTGTGGTTCTACAAAGCTGATTGCGAAAATCAACTTCTACAAATGGATTAGCCGATTCTTCTCCATCGTTTGGCATAAGATAATGAGCATCGAAAACTTCTACTACCAACTTCATACTACTTTACTGCCAGCCTAAATTATGAAGGAAGCAATCTGATACTCAACTCAAAAGCAAAGAAGTTGAGAGTACTAAAGCCAATGAGGGTAAAAGAAAGGAACAATGCTTCTCTGTCTCTCTTTTCTACATCATGAACACACGTGCACCATGTCCAGAAACAAATAAGGCAAACAAATTATCCTAGTATCTTTCAGATGGTGATTGCAGAAGAAAAGAATGATTTGTTGAGGAAACTGCCTTTGAACTTGATGAATTCATGTTTTATTATAGGTTTTAAGAGATGAAAACAATTATGGCCTTTATGCTTTGCTTAGTCCTCCTACAGAGACTAGATTTTAAAAACTTGGTTTAATCTAAAAAAAGACTTACTCCAAATGCTTCTTGCAGATTATATTAACTAAATAGTGAATTTATATAAGCTATAATAAGAATTTATATCAAATTATAATTGCAGCATTGTAATTACCAACTAAAGAAAAGGAGTTTATATCAACTAAAGAATAGTTTATATCAAATAAATTTGTTGTTTATATAAAAAAAATTGAATTTATATCAATTAAAAAATTTTATACCAAATAAATATGTTATTTATATCAAATAAATCTGTTATTTATATCAAACAAAAAGATATAAAATATCAGCATACAATTGAATCAATCCCATCTATTTACACTATCCCACACCCTCAAAATTCATTCCCGAAACTTTTAATAGGCCACCACCAACAGAGCCAACAATTGGATGGAATTTCCAGCTGCATGAGAACCCATCAAAGTGGTATTCAATTCGTTTTTCCAATTTTTGTTGGTTCTTGAGTTTTTGGGGTGGATTTAAGCATACTCTACCATGAAAGGTCTTCCCTTTACGTTTTTTTTTCAATCTTTTGATTCTGGAATTGAACGTAGTCTTTCAATCTTGCTATTTAAAAACGGTGAACAATGATCCCCCTTCCTCAGTTCCTTCCCCTGTCTCATCGGAAAGAATGAATTATATCAAATAAATCAAGTATACCAATATCAACTCAACCGTTTATATCAATTATATAAAATTTTATATTAGACCTAATATAAGTTTATATCAACTGAGCAAGGTTTTATATCATAATATATAGAGTGGTAGTTTTATATCAAAAATAAACTCTAAACCAAAAAGATTATATAAAATTTTATATAAGTTTATATCGTTAAAAATAAGAATTTATATAAACTAAAACCAAATTTATATCATCTACAAAATTGCAAAATTCAAACAATTCCAACAAAAAATAGCAACTCAACTCTTGTTCTAATCTAACAATTGTGCCAATCCGGGTCGAACGGGTTATAAAATACCCGCCCGACTCAGGAACGAACTCCAGAAACCCAACCCACAGTCCTATTCTCTCTCATATTAACACGACGATGGCTAACAAAGGAAGAAAGGACCCCTATGAATTTATATATATTTTTCTTTTTAATTTTTAAGTATTAATTAAACACACACTCACCCACAGATTTTACATAATTTTTTACCTCTAACTTTTTTCAAAATCCCCCGAAAAATATTTAAACGCCAAAATATACAACTATAACGTCCCTCTCCTTCGCGCCACAGCCTCCCAGCTATGGCGGCTCAGGTCGAGACCACTCAACAACAACCGCAACAAGGAGGTGGAGGCGGAGGCGGAGGCGGAGGTGGAGGTGGTGGTGTAGGTGGGGGAGGAGGGGGAGCTGGT
The DNA here is from genome assembly GCA_030378225.1 of Knoxia roxburghii. Classification (NCBI taxonomy): domain Eukaryota; kingdom Viridiplantae; phylum Streptophyta; class Magnoliopsida; order Gentianales; family Rubiaceae; genus Knoxia; species Knoxia roxburghii. The sequence goes on from CM059420.1 coordinate 2,765,951, forward strand.
GATGTCTCCCTTGCTGCTGGTGACCCTAGCCAGAATCCGATTAATGGTGTTAATTGTGCGGATAGCGTGGAGGAAATCGAGAAAACTAGGACTTTAATTTGTGCGCTTAATTTTCTCTCTCGTAATCTTCCGCTTCCTCAGGATGTTTTTGATGCGGTGTCTTCAATTTACCATGGGGATGATGACGGTGCCGCGGATGCCGCGGCGGCGGATGAGGAGGAGGTGAAGGAGGGTGTCGCTGAACGTGAAGTCAGCAATCAAAACGAGGATTCCGATGTCGTTGGTGGTGGCGGGGTTGGATCCAGCACGGTTGCTGCTGAGAAGGCCGCCGCGAAAGTGAGCAACTTTTCTTGTTTATATAAGAAATTTAGGGTTATTTGTTATGTTTTAACTCTGTTTTTAAGTAGTTATGAATGATTTGAGCTGTTCTTGGAGCATAAATGTCTGTACATTGCGATAGCTTTGTTGTTCATATAATTTGTTTTTCATGTTGAAAACTTATTCTTTTGCTGCTAATTGTAGTTGTTCATGTCCACTATTTTTCCTGGTTGAGATATAGTACTGCCCAATCTAAATATCTATATGTGCTGGTAAATATGCACACTCGCCGTAGTGCTTTTAGGTTCGCACCAGAAAAGGGGATTTTTCTATCAATACGAAAAGGCGATGTAAATGCTTCTTTCTCACGGTAATATCAGATAAAGTTCAGGTGAAGGTGAAGTTGTTGCAAAGAGCACTCTGAGTAGTATGTATTTGTTTTGGTTATAAAGCAGCTTCAAGGCTTTTCTATTTAAGTACTGTTTTGGTTGTAAAACAGCTGCATGGCTTTTCCGAGTAGTATATCTTTGTGGCCTTTGGTTAAACCGAATTACCGCCTAGGATGCGATTTCATTGATTTCCTTTTTTGGAAACATCGTCGATACGTAATTTCAGGAATCTGATCAGCTCTCCTATTGACTTATTTTGTTTGTCGCTACCTTCTTTTTAGGATGACATAACTGTGATGTCTCCTGAAAACTTTTTTGTTTTTGTTTTTCTTTTTTTCTCTCCTGATTCAATTTAGGTAATAGTCCTTTGTATAGCTTATTTCGAGGGCATTTGTAGTACAGCTGGCTACAATCATCATTCAAAGGGCTCCTATTGTATGACAATTTAGGTTTGTCGCTAAATTAGTAAATTTCACGAAAGACGTTTTCATGTAAATTGGAAGCCACTTAACTTTTTTAATGTGGAAGGTATCACATTTATTATTTCTTATCATGCGCATTTGTACCTGGAAGTTCCACTAGAATGGCACTTGGTAGCCCCCAAATTGTAAGTTTCTTAATTTCATCTTTATTTCCATGGAAATGCAACGTGCTTAGACATAGTTTCGGCTTTACTATTGACTTTTATCAGAAGGATTTGTGTGCTCCATCTTCCCTTTTTCTCCCTGATATGAAACTTAAATCAAATTAACAGTCTTCAGTGGTCTGACAAGTTCATTATTGTTTCGATTTAAAATTAAGACATTAAAATTTAAAATCTTGTTACAGGATGGTCCTGGAATGTCTAGTTATGGGGATCTGATGGCAGATTTTGAGGTAGCAGTAATCAAGCAACGGCACAGTTGTATGTCTGGTTCTGGATTGGCTGAACTGAAAGAAAACCGTCTCCAAAGCAATATTCAACACCGTCTGACTGAACTTGAAGGTAATAAAACCTTTTCCGATGACATTTATCAACTAGTTGTGTTTGGGAAAGCTTTCTGTTAGCTTTTTCTTTTCCTTATTTATTTATTTATCTTCCCTGTTTTGATGTTGTGTCTTGATTTGTAACTTTTCTGTGAAACTATGAGACAGCTGGTTTTGGAAAATTTGGTGGGGCTAGGAGTAAACATGCGATGGAGTGCCTATCACGTGAGGGGTTTTAGGGAGGGGGATGGCTAAAATGTCTCTCATGGTTATGAGAGAGGTGTTATGAGAAAAATTTTGATTGTATTAATGATTTGATCATAGATTATATTGAAGAAATCCGGTAACTTTGGTAAAGTGTTATGGTGAAGAGTAAATTGTCATTTTTATGCCAAAGAACATTTATGATATTCAAACCATGGAGGTCTGATGTTCTTTGCCACTGAGCCAATGGTGTTGTTTTGACTTATTTATTCATCCTCTAAACTACTTCCTTTGCATGTACTTTGGACCAGAACTCCCAGCAAGCAGAGGTGAGGACCTGCAGTCAAAGTGCTTGCTTGAACTCTATGGACTAAAGGTAGACTTGTGTTTTGAAGTGATACCTCTCATGCATTCCCAGTATATGCAGATGTTTAGCATCTGTCATTAAATAGAACAATGAATATGTCCGACAGTTGGGATGTAGGCTTAATATAGTCTTGCTTTTATGGAATAATTCTTGCCAACAAAAGTTTTAGTACAATTTGGGCAAGTATTGTTAACTTATTGTTCTTGGATTCTTGGTTGATTGAGCATTTATAGCCTTTTTTTGCTAGGAAATTAAATCTGTCCTTGTGCCTTGTGGAAAATAGTTACCAAAGTGAGAGTGATAAAAGTTATGTAAATGAGTGAAAGGTTGGTGTTGCCTGGTTATTGGGGTTCTGGTTGGTCTTCATCATAGACGAGAAGAATGTTGAATCAATGTGATGTGAACTTTTTCTCTAATGATTTCACTATTCCATATTACTTTCTAATGAACCTGTTGAATCATTGACTAATACTTTTTCTTTGTTGCACGGCATCTGTTATAATCTTGAAAATGTTTCTTAGTTGAGACTTTCATTAGTATCCGTGATTTTATGACCTCTATTACACCTTGTTTTAGGGACAGGTGGTGTTACTTCATAAATTACCCTTACCTGTTCTACTTTGAACTGATGTGTGATATTGATGTTGCTGGTTGTTTTATTACGCAGTTAGCTGATTTGCAAAAGAAAGTGAGATCCGAAGTAAGTGCAGAATACTGGCTTCGCCTTCAATGTGCCAGTCCAGAGTCTCAGTTGTTTGATTGGGGCATGATGCGATTACGTCGCCCTCTATATGGAATTGGTGATGCTTTTGCTATTGACGCTGAAGACCCCCTGAAAAAGAAACGTGAAAATGAGGTGAGGATGATATGCTTTTCTTAGCTTCAACCTGCTTCTTGTTCTGTGTGATTTCTGAAGTTCATTTTTCTCAACTTATACCAGTTAAATTAATTTTAGTATTGTTTACATTTATATGGCATGATAGTTACGGGTTTAGGATTTTCAATATATATGGTTAGCTGTGCATGATTTTGGTTCTTGAAGGCTGAGAAAAGAGAACATGTGTATAATCTCTAAATGATGTGAAACTCTTTGCTGCTAGGATCTGGAGTCCTGTCTGAATGTTTATTGATACTGTAGATTAGATTTCAGTTACCTCGTACTTCCACTCACTGAAAGATTTCATGTTATGCCTTAGTTCTTTAGTTGAGGACTTAGTTTGCAATTCATATTTACCTGCCTAACATAGCAAGGTGATTTCATTGTAGAGATGGTCAAGATTTGAGGAAGAGAAAAAGGCCCTTGAGGAAGGTGCACTTCGGAAATTTTTCACGGACTTGATGAATACTTTTCGTGAACTCCAATTGCAAGTACAAGCTGCTCAAAGAAGGCGAAAACAACGGAATGATGGTGTTCAGGCATCTTATTTTTCTCTTATGGCTCTACTTTTTTTTTTTTTTTTAACATTGTGATCCTGGTAATTTATAAATTAGAAAACATGACATTTCTTTTGCTTTACCTATCATTTAGGTTAAGGGAAAAAACTATCTTTTGCTAGTGATGAAATATGGAGTTAATTTCTACCCTGAGGCTTAGTTTTACTTGTAACGAACAGACCAACACTTAAACTTTATTGGTGACCAGAATAGATAAATCTGACAGTTGCATTTTGATGTCTAGTTCTGGGAATATTGGGTTTAGAAAGATTCTTGATGAGTTTGTAGATGCAAACATTTAAGAGTCTGTTTGGCCTGCTCTCAAAAAATTTAAAACATGTTTTGCGCAATTTCCAATACACTTTTTCAATAACAAACATGTCCATTTCCCAATGCACATTTTCCAATTTCCATTACAAAACATAACTCAAATTGTAATCCAAAAAGCAAACAATAAATGCCCTAAGTTTTTGGTCCTCTCTCTCTCTCTTTCCCTTGTCCTACAAATTTTGCCTCTTCCTTTGGTACTTTAAAGTAGTGGAATTTAATAAAATATTTGTGCTTGCTTCCAGGGCTCTTTGCTGGTGTGTTTTCATTTACCAAAAATCTTTCTTTAGAAACTACATATTTTTCATGTTCATTGAGGGGCCTTGAGATTAGGTTGGGCATTCAAAGACCATCCAATTTTAAACTTCTACATTTCTTTCATGGTAGCGAGGTTTTGTCATTACAAAATGTTCTGTATCAACTTTTAGATCATGAATACCCCATAACTACACATAGCAAGTAATGCATGGTATATTTTTCTCAATTAATATTTGGAATGTAAAGGTTGGTGTTAAGTGACAATTCAATTGTTCAACAAAAAAGGGAGCCTGTGAAACTTTTGAGTGTTTTGAAGAGTAGTTGAGTAATTTTCTTGCACATCTCTGGTGTGGCACTTTTGATCATATTGGTTTATCTGACCGATGAAGTTATTCAAGAAAGGATTAGTGGATTATGTTGCTGTGATTTCACGCAACTTGACTTTTTACCAGGCATGGCATGGAAAGCAAAGACAAAGAGCTTCACGAGCAGAGAAACTGAGATTTCAAGCTCTGAAAAATGATGATCAAGAAGCTTACATGAAAATGGTTGAGGAGAGCAAGAATGAAAGATTGACGATGCTTCTTGGGAAAACAAATGAGCTTCTAGTTCGTTTGGGAGCTGCTGTGCAGCGTCAAAAAGATGCTGATAATGTTGGCATTGAACCACTTGAAGGCTCAGATGTTGACTTACCTGAATTGCCGGTTTCAAACACTGAAACTCCAGGACAATCACTTACCGAGGAAGATAAGGATATTTTGGATAATGAATCTGATGGCCAAGTAAAGAAAGGCGATTTGTTGGAAGGTCAGAGACAGTATAATTCGGCTGTACATTCAATTGAAGAGAAGGTGATGAAGGATTTTGGTGTTTGTTACCTTGGTTTTTGTTCACAGTAAAATTTTCTTGGTTTTTCATATGTTATGTAAATTGAAGGACTCTATCTAATTTGAGCTCGAACTCTACAGGTGACTGAGCAACCAGCTATGCTTCAGGGTGGTGAATTAAGATCATACCAGTTAGAAGGGCTCCAGTGGATGCTGTCTTTGTTCAATAATAATCTAAATGGAATTTTAGCTGATGAGATGGGGCTGGGGAAGACAATTCAAACAATTTCTTTGATTGCGTATCTCATGGAAAATAAAGGCGTGACTGGACCCCACTTGATTGTGGCCCCAAAAGCTGTACTACCAAATTGGATTCATGAATTTGCAAGTTGGGCTCCGAGGTATTTTCAGATCATGCTCTGTGCTTGCTTGTTTGTGTAACTTTAAACTAAATTACAGATTGGGTTTGAAAACTGATAAGACTTTACTCCCTTGTTCTAGTATTGTTGCTGTTCTTTATGATGGGAGGCAAGATGAAAGGAAAGCCATCAGAGAAGAGTATTCTGGAGAGGGGAGGTTTAATGTGATGATCACACACTATGACCTTATTATGAGGGACAAAACATATTTGAAGAAGATTTACTGGCACTACATGATTGTTGATGAAGGACATCGACTAAAAAATCATGACTCTGTCCTTGCACAGACTATTGTTAATGGGTAAGTTGTATTTAAAACAATCACAAAAATTTGAATTAGATTAAATGAAAATTGTCCATGACTTACATTCTTATGAATACCGGGTTTCAAATATTTTGCTACTTCCAACTTTGATTCTTGGTATGAGGTAAAATGATGAATTATCCCTCTTCATTTCCATATTTAAATTTTGTTTTCATGTTATACTTGTTGCTTGGTGTCAAGTTTTTTATTAACTTTTACCCACTTTTAAGTTGCATTTCCTCTGTAATAGAATGATTTGCCAGAAAAAAGACCTGTGATTGATCAAAGCCATATTTTGCAGCTACCGCATTAGGAGGCGACTGCTACTGACTGGTACCCCCATTCAGAATAGCTTGCAGGAACTGTGGTCCCTGCTTAATTTTCTCCTTCCAAACATTTTTAATTCAGTTTCCAATTTTGAGGAGTGGTTCAATGCCCCTTTTGCGGACAAAAATAATGTTACTCTAACAGAAGAAGAAGAGCTCTTGATCATTCGGCGTCTGCACCATGTAAGTTTTGGTTAACAGCTTTTTTCTCATTTCCTATCTCTGTGGTATCAGTATTTTCATTTGATTTCTCTTTGGTCCCTCCCCAGGTTATAAGGCCATTCATATTGCGGAGGAAGAAAGATGAAGTGGAGAAGTTCCTTCCAGGAAAGACACAGGTCATACTAAAATGTGATATGTCATCATGGCAGAGAATATATTATCAGCAAGTTACCGACGTCGGGAGAGTGGGACTGGATAACGGTAAGTAAAATTGTCTTAAAGGCCATATGTCTAGTACTGATTGAATATACAAAGTTTATAGCCTTGATGATTTGGACTCAGTTATATATCATGCCCAGCCTTAGTAACTGGTTCCCTCCCAATCCAATAGTTTAATTTTTATAATGCACTCACAAATTCCTCTTTTTGATTTCCATAAGTTTGTGACATTTTGAAGTATCATACTGGTATTTTTATGTTTAAATGCTCTCCTCTTTTTTTCTCTGAATTTCCATGTCGCAAGCGAAGGGGAAGTAGTTATTGTCCCCATTGATTCTTAGGTTCCTTTTATAATAATAACAATAAAAGCAGCCTTGGAATGCAATTTAATTAACCTGAAAGGTGGCTAATCCATGGTCTTTATGTGAGTTTGCAGGAAAAGGAAAGAGTCTGCAGAACCTAACCATGCATCTCAGAAAATGTTGTAACCATCCGTATCTGTTTTTCGTGAACGAGTATAACATTTGGCAAAAGGAGGAGATATTCAGAGCATCTGGAAAATTTGAGCTTCTTGATCGCTTACTACCCAAGCTACGTCGAGCTGGGCATAGAGTCCTTCTATTCTCTCAAATGACTCGTCTCATGGACATCCTTGAAGTCTATTTGCAACTTCATGACTTTAAATACCTTAGACTTGATGGATCAACAAAAACCGAGGAAAGGGGGTCTCTTCTACGGCAATTCAACGCCCCAGATTCCCCTTTTTTCATGTTTCTTCTCAGCACGCGTGCTGGTGGACTTGGTTTGAATCTACAGAGTGCAGATACAGTGATAATATTTGACAGTGATTGGAATCCACAAATGGATCAACAGGCAGAGGACCGAGCTCATCGAATTGGCCAAAAGAAGGAGGTTAGGGTTTTTGTGTTGGTAAGTGTTGGATCAATTGAAGAAGTTATATTGGAGCGTGCCAAACAAAAGATGGGGATAGATGCAAAAGTTATCCAAGCAGGATTATTCAATACAACTTCTACAGGTTAGTTTTCTATGTGATTGTTTATTGTATATCTTCAACTTTTTCGGTTTGACTGTTCTAAAATTCACCGCAGTATCTTGTCTTAATAGAAGTGATAACATTATGTACAAATGATTTGAATCCAATCACCTTTAGCAAAATCCTGGGTGGAAAAACATGTTGAAAATGAGTCAGTATTCAACAGTGAGGCTGTCTTGGAATGGGCTGTCCGATGTCCTGCGCTTCATCAATGATTTGTCTGCGTATCTTTTAGGCTTTTGATGATTTACTGATGATTTTAACAAGTTACAAATTGACACTTTCACATTGCTCTCTTTGCAGCCCAAGATAGGAGGGAGTTGTTGGAAGAGATCATGCGCAAGGGTACGAGTTCACTAGGTACGGACGTGCCAAGTGAGAGAGAAATCAATCGCCTAGCAGCTCGATCAGACGAGGAGTTTTGGCTTTTCGAGAAGATGGATGAGGAGAGAAGACGTAAGGAGAGTTATCGATCTCGTCTTATGGAAGAGAACGAGGTACCCGAATGGGCATATGCAACTCCTGCAACTAATGAAAACAAGAAAGGGTTTGAATATGAATTTGCTAACATCAGTGGAAAGCGGCGCAGAAAAGAAGTAGTTTATGCTGATACAGTTAGTGATCAAGAGTGGACAAAGGCTGTTGAGATTCAAGACACAAGTAAAAACTCAGCAAAGGGTAAGAAGAGGAAAGGGCTTCTTCCTCCACCTTTGGATGCTCAACTGCCAAATAACATTGCTGAAGAGGAAAAGAATGTTCGAGGCAAGAACGACGCTGCGTTGTCCATGGGCGCTGAAACGTCAAGGAATACTACTACATTCGGATCAACCTCGACCCCGACGCCAACCCCGAAAAGATCGAGGTCGGAGGATACAACTCCTCCGAAGATCGAGCATTCACAGAAGAAAGATGGCGGGTTGGTTTTGACTTGGAAAGCACACAAGAAGAAAAGGTCAAGTTTGGCTCCCTGAGTCCACCAATTGTTCAAAAATAAAAGCCCGCCATAAGAAGCATATAGAAAGATGGGATAATGTATTGCAGTTTTCTCCTGATAGGCTGCCATAAGCAGCTGTTAAAGCTTATTCTGTTGATTTTACATAATTATTTGAGCTCTCTGCCCTGCTGCATAGTTGAGATGTTGAACAATCTCCTAAGCGCAGGAGGCAGAAAGAATTAGGGTTGGTAAATAGGGGAAGATCCCTTGTATTTTGTTAAACTCGTTTTTCATTTCCATTGTCTGATGAGGTTATCTTATTGATATATTTAATGATGTTGGACTGGAAAATTGGCATTAATGTTTAATGTTAAACATTAAAGGGTTAAGGATCAGAGACATATTAGTGTATCATGAAATGGATTTTGAAGTGCAGTCCAAGAATGCAAAAACAAGCAACTAAGGTGCTGTTTGGTTGAGGAACTTTAAGGAATAAAGTAATGGAAAAATTGGGAATGAAGAAATCAAATTAAACCCGTGGATATGGGTTTATTCATTCCTGGTGCAGGAGGTGGGTTTCAAAAATTTTTAACCTTGTGTTTGGCGCAGAAATAGAAAGGAAACAATCGACATTTGAAGTAATGTGATTGTGACTTGTTTGGTAGTCTCATTAAAGAAATAAAATTGCATTTGTCTAGTTTGATTTTTGTCTTGAAAGATAATTATATTGAAATTATTTAACAGATATCACTAATATTAATTAAATTGTCTTTGTGCTAATTGATCCATTAGCATTACCGCTCGCTAAACACACCCTCAGGAATGAAATCCAACCTAGCATCCGTATAACTGCCATATGCAGCTGTGCATTTCACCAAACAGCTTTATCATACTCATTCCAATCCTCAAAACTCATTCCAAAACCCGATTGTTTTACCAAACCCTCCCTAATTCCGTTTAAATCAAACTCATTCCGATTCCGATTCTAGTAATTTCAACCAAACAGAACCTAAAGCTTGTGTCGGTTATATGGAACATACGATGAAAACTGAAAATTTTGCTCAATTCCTGGCCTGTTCTTCGAAGGGACAGTTTTATAGCTTTTGAATGTCAATAGAGAATGAGGTTCAACTTTCTTTTCCAGCACAAACAGTAAGTTTCTCCCCCAATGCAATCAGAGACTTGCAACAACTATCAAAATTTCAGAACATGCTTGATTAATCATGGCAAAGAATGACCACTGGTAGAAAGGTGGCAGACAGATGCCCAGAAAATCAAGGGTAGAACAACATAGATAGTGAATTGCAGCAGCCCTAGATTAGCTAAATCCAACACAATCCTAAATATTATCAATAGAGTTCCATCATAGATTAAAAGACTATGAAAGGAAGTTTCTAGCAAAGAAAAAAAAAAAAAAAAGAAAAGAAAATGAAAAGAGAGGCTGCTTAGCATTGACTGTAAGCAGAGCACAAGTCAGTCTGCTTAAAGCAAATCAAGATAAGCAGCCAATTGAACACTAAGATATCCAGAAATGGTTTATGAGTTCAGATCTGGAAGGGATTCTCCAAAAATTACCCAGAAAGTAATCTAGTTCTACAGAAAAACCTTCTATTCCTCTTCGTTGACGTCAAGCTTCTTGAGCTTCGGTTCTAGTTCATCTCCTCCGCTACCTTCATCTCCAGATTCCTGGTCATCGTCGTCCCCTCCATCAGGATCATTCTCATCAACTGGGCCCAGCTTTTTAGGGAATTTCTTGAAGATATCTTTCAACTCATCAATGCCCTCATCAGATATGAAGTTTCCATTAACATTCAGTAACTCAAAATCTGGCTTGTTCACAACAGACCGAGCCATTGTCCTTGCTCCAACCCTTCTCAAGGAATTGTTGCTAATATCAACTTCCTTCAATTTGTCATGTCCATCCTCAAGAACCTTGCCTATTATAACTGCACCGTCATCTTTAAGATCATTTTCTGCCAAGTTCAGCTTCGTAAGGTGTTGCTTTCCAGCTATGCAGGCAGCCAATGAAGACGCGGCCTCCGCTGTTATTTCATTTCCAGCAATGTCTAACACTTCAAGTGCAGAGGCTGTACTTTTGAGTGCGTCAGATATTGCAATTGTCCCCTCATCCTCCAAATTCAGGTAGCTCAAATAGATCTCAGTAAGATTTTCAAAGTGAGAAACTGCATTACTCAGTGCTATGCCTGCTTCTGGACCAAACATGTTGTCTCGCAAATCTAGTTTCCTGAGATGGATACAAGTCTCAAGAGCTTTGGACAAAGCAATACCTCCTTCTGAACCTACCCTGGTGGAAGAACATCGGAAAACCTCAAGTACAGGAGAACGCTCCACAACTTCAGAGATAGCTTTAGCACCTTCATCTCCAGTCATATTATTATGAAACTGAAGAATTTTAAGCCTCTCAATTGATGGAACTAACTCACAAACAGCCCGTGCAGCTTCCTCGGATATCCCATCATTTATCAGATACAATTCTTCCAAACTAGCCTGTGACTGAAGGAGCTTCCCAAATGCCCTAACTCCTTTTTCACCCAAGGCATTATCTGAAAGATTCAAAGACTTCAAAACGGAGCCCTCCAGAGCCGCTGAAAATATGTTCATCACTTTAAGAGCTTCTTCCTCAGGTCTTCCGGCAACAAAATCCGACAAGTCAACTTCCTTTAGTTGATCTTTAATTGATGACAGTATTGGAGCTGCAACTTGGGCCGCATCCAAGCCAAAGCTTCTGTTGCTGAAACATATCTTAGTATAGGAATTTCCCGGTTCACCTAGTGGTTTCAGGAGTTCCTCAGCTTCTTTAGAGTCAATAAATGCCCTTTGCCCTTTAGAAATATCAAAAAATGTTTTGTCTTCTGCAACAACCTGCGTAGGTTTCAAAGTCTCCTCGTCCTCAGTCAGGGGCCTCTTTTTGAGAACATCCAAGATTAGCTTGCTACATTCCCTGGCATATAGTTGCACCGCAGAACTTCCATCACCATCAGGCTCCTTTTCATAATGTTGAGTGGCAGAAGCAAAAGCCAGCTCTTCAATGTGCTGAGCACTTTTGTTAGCTTCTTCCCTACTGAGGCTGCCATACTTGCGGGAGAAAATGCTGGGATCCGAAAGATTGTTGGTCATCCTCTCCACTAATGTTTTCCGTGTGTTCTGGCTAGGGGGCCAAAGTTTGATCGAGAATGACTGACGTTGTTGATTTGGTGAGGTGGGATCCATTGTTACAAACCTATATAATGAGATAAATTGCATCTAAGTAACTTCTGCTTTTTGAGTAATTATGCCATTAACAGATAAAACTAAAACTCGATATGCCTAGTAGATATTCCAGCCAACGTCAGCTCAAAGGGACAACAGATATGATCAAAAGATTACAGAAATTCATGAAAAGGATAAAATTTAAACCCATATCATCTAAATTCAGCCATTGCCTTAAAAGTAACCAAAATACAGAATCATCTGGTCATGACCCACGCCCAAAGAGAACTACTATTAAATATGAAAGTAAACAAAATTCAATAGCTTTAAATGGCTCGGATACAATAATAAGATTACAGAAATTCATGAAAGGGATAAAATTTAAACCCATATCATCTAGCTTCAGCCATTACCTTAAAAGCAACCAAAATACAGAATCATCTGGTCATGACCCACGCCCAAAGAGAACTACTATTAAATATGCAAATAAACAAAATTCAATAGCTTTAAATGGCTCGGATACAATAATAAGATTACAGAAATTCATGAAAGAGATAAAATTTAAATCCATATAATCTAACTTCAGGCATTGCCTTAAAGTAAACAAAATACAGAATCATCTGGTCATGACCCACGCCCAAAGAGAACTTCTATTAAATATGCATATAAACAAAATTCAATAGCTTTGAATGGCTCGGATACGATAATAAAACATGGGTCACTTTCCTTTCCATAGAAATTAATGACAGAACCACCGAGTCACTGTGCTATTAAACTCCATCTACTCAGAATGAACTACAGAAGAATCATAAAGACCCAAATAAAAATAAAATAACGTCGTAAAATCAAATTTAACAGATCGAAAGCAAAAAGTGAACACGGCCCAGAAGGGGGAAAAACAAGAAAAATTCTGAAACAAGATAATCACGGAAAGAAACAATGAAGTACAAAAGAATGGTGGGGGGAAACAAAAACCCTAAAACCCAGAAGAAAAAGAAAGGCATTTTCAAATTTGAAACAAAGAACATACCTTGTTAGACCTTTTTTCTTTGATCCACAAACTGTCCAAGTTCTAAAAAGGCAGATATGGGTTCTCTATGCGACTGGTTCTCCACCGCCCAGCTGGGGCGTTCTGAAAACTGTGTGTGGGGGTGTGGGTGCGGACGTGGAGGGCTGGAGGGGGAAACAAAACAATGGGATTCTGGAAACTGCAAAATGTGAAAATAGGGAGCGGAGGCAGTGAGTGAGGAGTGAGAACTGTAGTATTACTACTGCGTTGTTGGCTCCATACTCGAAAATCAAAACGCTTTCTCCTTGGGCCCTTTTTGGGTTATACAATCTTTCAATTTCTATTGGACATTTGGAATTGGGCCTCTCTAAACATCAGGGAACTCTATCTTACTGTCCAAAAAGCTTATTTGGGTAACAGGAGCATAACTATACTAGGAATTTATTAATTTTACTTATTTTATAAAACAACAAGCTGGAGTAGCTCAGTTGGTTAGAGCGTGTGGCTGTTAACCACAAGGTCGAAGGTTCAAGCCCTTCCTCTAGCGGTCAAAATTAATTATTTGTTTTCCAAAACAAAAATACTAATATTATTTTCGTCCCACACTATTTACCACAAAAATACCTAATATTATTTTCGTCCCATCAATATTTGGAGGGAGAAGAAGTAATACTTTTCATGTCTTCGTTAATATCCTAACACAAGTTAGCAAATTATAATCTATACATATTATATTTAGAAATAAATATAAAATGATAACAATTCAGCAATACTCCTAAACAAACATTACTTAATAATTAAAAAATACATTATTTATTAAAGTATGTGGAGCACACTCCAAATAGAGTACCATATAATTTGCGTTATTTTTTCATTAATATTTCGGTGAATTATATTTACATCTCATGTGATATTTCGGTGAATTACATTTACATCTCATGTGATTTGGTCGAATTACCGATACCTCTCAGGTTCTAAAAATTACGTATACCCCATTCACTATCCAGATTAATAACAACCAACTCTCTGCTTGACGGCTATTGTGTTAAAAGATAAAATTAACATCATTTTATAATCTCATTTTAGCTTAAAATCGTCAGGGTTTTTTTTTCGTATTTTAACATTTTTTGATGTTTAATTTCGGTCAAAGGGATAAATATAATTGTTAAAAATATTAAGAGACGATTGATAATTTTGATCAAATCACGTGAGAATTAAATGTAATTCATCGTTAATATTATTGTGTCATGGGAAGAACAACAGTTGTTGCAGTTAAAGACCAAGTCATTGTGAAATTAAGGTTAGAAAGAATGGACAAAAACATCAAGCATTGATGAAAGCAATGACAAATGGGGCTTGGGGCTTCAGAAATGAAGAAGAACACATCATTCATCGTCGCCAGCCCAGATTCCATTCCCATACATAGTTTCCCAGGTTTATTAATTTGGAAGAATCCCATAAAAAAGACAGCCAAGAATTCATACATGGCTCCAGTTCATTTGTTCATTTGTTAATTGTAAGCTCCCCAAAAAATAATAAGAAAAAATGTCAGAGAATTTGAGTATCTCAGCCACAATTTAAAGACGCGGTCCTTTGCTGTTTTGTGTATACAACATTTTCTTGTTTGGATTTTATGGAAAGTTGGACTTAATAAACATTGGTACAAAAATAATAGTCTCTTTTAGTTTAATAAATAAAATTATTATTTTGAGAGAAAAATTATTTGAGTAAAAGGATTAATGAAGTTACGTTGTAATTCCGATATAGGATTATTGACATAGGTATAAAGTAAGTACGGTAATAATTTTAGGAAAAAATACAGTAATAATTCTTACAGTTATAGTCTAATGTGAAATTTAATCATAAACGTTTTGACAGTCGATAAATTTAGTTTTAAACTTTAATATTCACAACAAATTGAGTTTCAATAACAGTTTTTTATATGTGAACGGTTGAATTGCAATTCCGCCAACTCTTACACCACGTGGATACCACACGTAACAAATTTTATATCACACGTCTTGTACACACACTAGCAAATCATCGTGGACTCTCAGAAACTATATGGACTTTTCTTTACCGTTTAATTTGGATAAACTGTACATGTGGCTCACGATGTCGTGTTAGTGTGTGGTACAAAATTTACCAATTCACGTTGTATAGAAATTGACAGATTACAATTCAAATGTTAAATGCATAAAAAACAGTTATTATGACTAAATGTGTTGTAAATACCTAAATTTAAAATTAAATTTGTTCACTGTTAAATATTTATGACAAAAATTTCACACTAAATTATACTATAAATACTATTCTTATTTTTTTTCTCATAATTTTATACTCTATTTTTTAAAAAAATTATCTATTTTTAAAATTAGATTATTTTTATAAGAGACGTTAAAAAAATAAACAACCAAGCCAATGTTGTAAAGCACTAAGGAGGGAATTTTCCCAACTTTGTTTAAGCCGATTTGGCCTGCAAAGAATAAGGCAGGAATGAAATGACGTCGTATTTGCAAAAGTACACACAGAAGAAGAAAGCAATGTAGGCATATATTATAAGTGTCGGCTTTCAAGCCCTTTTGGACTCTTTAGCGACACGAAGCCCTGGAAACATGTTGAGAAACTTCCGCTCATTTTTTTTCCTGGGTCGGCTCTAATTTGCTATTGTCGTTCTTGATTCTAGATTTGGTCGCAGATTATTTCCCTGTTTTTATTCATTTAGAAAATGAAGCAAAATTGGGACTTTTTTGAATAACATATAATAATCAGAATTTGTAGCAATGTTTTGACCATTTTGTGGGATTTGTAATTACTGGGTAAATTAATTAACGTAGGACCAAACGAGGGACGTGTTTGGTTGAAATTTGGAGAAGGAACAAGTGAAAGCTAACAATCAGCTTACCAAATCCACCCACTGTCACCAACCCTAAACAAAACAAAACAAATCACCCTTAGATTAATTAAGGTTTTACAGTTTTACTGTTATTACTTTTCCCTCTTAAATTAATTGTACAAATTTTATGAGAAGGGGAAGTATTCTTTTTCTAAGCCCTTGAGTACACAATATGAGACAAAATCCCAAGCTATGTCTAAATCCAGCTTCGTTTTTGCAAATTGAAACATGAATAAATTAGCGAGTCAGTTAAATATTATTTTTAGACGTAATTCAAATTATAATGTGATTGATTGAAAATATTTAATAGGCTTAAATATTTTTTTTGATAATCCTTAATCAATGACAAAACCACAACCACCATAGAGAAAGATAGTACAACAATACTCTCGTGTCGATAGTTTTGCCATAATAGCAGTCATAGAGATATTTATATGGTTGTCATGGTGAAGCAAACCTAGGGCCTAGCCCTGCATCTGTTTTTCTTTTCAAGTTCTTTTTATTGAAATGATGTCGTTTCAATAAAGATATATAAAATAAAAGTTTGATTTTCTTTTTCTCCTCTCCAATCCTTTTTTTTACATTCTCCTTTCCGAACTCCTTTTTCTTATCCATAATAGCATTCATAACCTCCTTCCTAATAGCATTCATTCATTTTCTTTTTTTTTTTCTCCAAAATTAACACGCACGCCCCAAAATTTATGATTCCGCCACTACTTGTACTAGAGGTTATATCATTTTGGTCTCTCTTAAAATTTAGTCGACCTTACTAGTTCATCTTATTTATTTTGTACGTTACATTTATTTTTAATTAAAAAGTTAGATAAGAAAACAATTTGACCTATTTTATTTTTTCATTGAGCGTCACAAATTAGGTCAAAAAAATATAACCAAAGCAAGCCCAAAATGTGATCCATCGATAGAAAGCTAATCTTGAGGGGTTACATTAATTTGCATGATTAATTACACCAAAATCAAGAACAACAATTGGTATTTCTTCACACTTCAAACTATATATATCAAATTAGTTACATTGGATTAATGAATTTGACTTGAAATTGAAGCCATGGCATTTTCACAAACAAGAAATGAACACTAATTACATAAACCCTTGAAAGAATATAAATCAAACAATATAAAATTAATTCAGGGCAGAATCTGGGGAAGAAGAAATAAGCAGGCCTTGACTCTGAGAAGTGCTGTTGAGGAATAAAGCCAAACGTTTGATAAAAATGGCGGATTTGTCACTGTCAAGATTGAAGACCTGGAAGCAATGATCTTCTCCTTCAACTTCAAACAGCTCGATCTTCTTCCCTTTCCATTCACTTTTCTTCACAGAATCAAAATACCGAACCCCTCTTTCCCTCAGTTCATCTTTCTCAGCAACACAAACAAGAAGTCTCGAGCATTGCAGCCCAGACAAGCTCGGCGCCTCGTTCGAAAACGGGTTGATCAGAGGGTTTTCGAAGCCGTTTGGTGCGTCAGGATAAGCAAATTGCCATGTTTTATACAGAAAATTGTTACCATGATCGTCAACATCCAGCTCCTGGTCAGACCCGATTGGTTTTGGCCCCAAGAAAAAAGGATGAGATAGCAAAACACCATGGATTTTCATTCCACCATGGAGTTTCTCAAAGCTGGCTCTTAGGGAAAGGTTATGAGCTATGTTTGCACCAGAAGAATCCCCTCCAACAAACACTCTGTCAAAATCTGCATATCTGAGAAGCCACTGTTCTAACTTTCTGGGATCATTTTGGCCCTCAAGATCAACATAATCAACAAAATTGGAGTGTGATGAAATCCATTCAAGGGCAGCCCATGAATCTTCATAAGCTGCAGGAAGAGGGTTCTCAGGGGCAAGTCTATATTCAACAGAAACGACTATAACTCTGGCTTGGGAAACCAGGGCATTGATGTAACGGTGGGTAAGGAAAGAAAACGCTGATTCAATTATGAATCCTCCGCCATGGAAATAGGCTAAAACTGGAAGCTTTTGAGCAGGGGTGGAGGGATTTGTTGGCAGGTAAATTCTTGCTGTGACATCTGAGTTGATTCTGATGTCTTTTGAGCAGACAACATTCTTGGTGGCTGAATCTTGATCTGATGGTGGAACAAATGGTGAATCTAGGAATCTTTCTACTGAACCATCTTTGTAAACCTTGAGGAAAGGAAGGAATTCAGAGGATACTTCTTTCTTCATGTTGCTTCTACACTCAGCTTCACTAGTACAGTTTGGTTTTCTTGGTGAATTGAAGCTAAGATCCTGTTGCAGTTTTATAGTACTAACTTAGGTAGGATGAAAATTGACCCTTTCAAATTGTTTGGATTTACCTCCCCTGTTTTTCAATGAGATCCATCCTTTTATTTTGAATAAAATACGATTTGGACAGTAGGGTATGTCAATTTTTTGTTCCTCTTAAATTTTGATTGACTAAAGTAGTTTCGCTTACTCATTTTTATTGTTACTTTTAATTTTTATTTAAGGAAAAAAGTTAGCGAGATAACACTTTAACTCATTTGATGGTTAGTCAAATATACTTTTTATTTAACTATGATTTGGTCAACATATTTTACGACTCGAGTTCTCATTAATGTTTAACTAACTTAGATTGATCCCTAACCTAAAATAACGGTCGAAATTTTAAATTGATTGAATATTAAAGAGAATTTAAACTATAAAATAGATTGAACAAACCATGATATAAATTTTAGTTAAGTAAAAAGTAGATTTGACTCGGTCAAATGAGTTAAATCGTTATTTCCTTAATTTTTTTGTTATAAATAATTTAAAGTGATAATAAAAATATTAAGCGGATTGTTTTGGTCCATCAAAGTTTAGAATGGACAAAAAATGATGCACCTTGTTACGCATGACCAAAAAAGAATTAAAGTCATTTACTTTTTAATGTAACTTTATATTTTAATTGTAAAATATATAAAAATCATATATAATTATATAATTTCAAATTTAAAGGTAAAATGATGTATATTAATACAAAAAATATAAAAAATAAACTGTTTTTATAAGGAAAAAAAAACTTTAAATGGGGCTATTATTATAGGACGGAATGACTAATGGGATCTAGGGGAGGCTATTTCTTCAATATCTGGCCAAATGGCTACTTTAATTTATCTTAATTAGGCACCAACTATGAAGCGGTATGCCAACTTTGAAGCTTAGCCCAAGAATAGGACATAAAATGTTTTATTTTTTAGATAAAATAAATAAATAAGTAAATGTCGTTGTTGCCCTCACGAAATTAAAATATTTAAGTGAAGTCTTTGGCTGCTATAATAAGTTGGAAGGTGACACTCCATCCTTTGAAGATGTAAATTATTTTTGGCTGCTATAATAATAAGTCTTTGGCTGCTATAATAGTTGATGTTAATTAAAAAGTCAGCTATAAATAATATTTTTATTTACGAAGATAATCATTTTATAAATTATAATTAATGAACGAACACCACAATATATAAAGATGTAAAAAAGATATTATAATTATTTAATTATTTTTTTGAAACATTATAATTATTTAATTTAGATTAAAATATAAAAAATTTATATTACTTTTTAAGAATTTATAAAATTTGTTATATAAATCTTTTTCTCCATAAACTTTGTGAAAACAATTGCTAATAATTATCTTTGTTCTTTGGGCTTTGCGCCTGTAACCTGTTTGCTTAAATGCTTCTATCAATAGGCTTATCCAAATAGCCAAAATTTCAACGTTTCCCAGAACAGGGGACACATGTCGAACTACATCCCTACGTGTGCAGTCAGGAGTCCCCGCTCCTTCAGAATCACAGCATGACTAGGCGGCTCTTGCATTTAGATTCTGACAAACGTTGTTGACTCATCGTATCGTTATCCCTTTAAATACCTGCAGGCAAACGATCCCTCTTCATGTTTGATCTAGAAAACAGAGTTTTTGGAGTCTAGAAAGTATGCTAAATGCGCTAAGATCACTCAAGGCACCACCCTCTGTTCCTCTTTTTTCACCGTCGTCTTCATATAATTTAACTCGGAGGACTTGTGGGATTAGGTTTCAACAAACTGCAGCTGGGAATAGTACCCCTGAGAAGATGAACAATCGCAGAATGGATCAACAATCCCAGTCGAAGAATAAGCCAGGAGAGGAAAGTATGGCGTCTTTTGGAGAAGGGTATTCAACAAGGTCTGAAGATGAAGGATTTGGAGGTATTTATGGAGGAAATCAAGAACTTCCCAAAAGGGGAGAAGAAGAGGATGTTGGTCATGGAAAAGCACCTGAATTTGACTCCACCCAAGGAAGTGAAGTGAAAGAGAAGGAAACAGCTCGTCACCAGAAGGGGTCCTTATTGGAAGATTAATGATATACGTGGTCAACAGAGTTGCGGTAATTTGTTGTTGTTAAGATTATAGGGAATGTAATTATCTAGTTATCATATCTTGCCTTACTTTACCTAGACTTATCTTTGAGTTGTATTCCTTTGTATAAATCGGGGCAGATGCATCATGTATTATTATGAGTTAAAAATATATTGAAATCATTTTTCTTCATAGTATCAGAGCAGGAATTCTACTGCTTCTGTGTGTTCTGTGAATTTCTTCTTTTATACTCGTGCTTCCGTTTTCTGCACTATGAGTGACCAAGGTTCCAGTTACGTACTTCCTAGTAGCAACCGTGAACATGAGTCACGTTCATCTCAGCGTCTAACAATAATTCTGCTCAATTCATCTCAGCGTCACATTCATCAGTTGGCTGATGCATTTACCAAGACTCTTTCTACCGCTCAGTTCCATGCTTGGCTCCATCAATTTGCCATGCTTGGCTCCATCAATTTGCTGGATCCAGCTTGAAGGGGTGTATTGGAAGATTAATGATATACGTGGTCAACAGAATTGCCGTAATTTGTTGTTGTTAAGATTATAGGAAATGTAATTATCTAGTTATCTTATCCTATCTTACCTTACCTTACATAGACTTATCTTTGAGTTGTATTCCTTTGTATAAATCGGGGCAGATGCATCATCTATTATTATGAGTTAAAAATATATTGAAATCATTTTTCTTCAGTACTCAACCTGAACTTGATTGTTCTCAAAATCCCTCCTCGGTTCTTAGTCAGCATTAGGGTCTAGGATTTTGATTCTGAATCTGTTTCTTGCAGTTTATGTTGTCTGCCTTTTAGATCAATCTTGATCTTGGTTCTATTCTGAAATATTTTGGCAGACTTTTGCAGATTCAAGCAAGGATCTATGTTCTGTTTAGTCTTCTTTTAGTTCAAGAAATCATAAGCAGCTATATGCCATTGTTCAATAATATGGGAAAACTAGCCAAAATTCTCATCTATCTCATATTCTTTCCTTCATCTTGAAATGCTATTTTTCAGTGTGTGTATATGAAAATATTTGGTCTAGCTCGGTATGCCAGTCTGTAATAGTTTCATTTGAAAAATGGCCTCAGACGCCATCTTTCTTTGTTCTAACGATACGGGGTGATTCTCAATAATTTCGTCTTTCAGAAAAAAAAAAAAAAAAAAAAAAAGTGGTAAATGTGATATAATGCAGTGCTAGGTTTGTCTGTGCGGTTTTAAGGTCTTCTAGTCTACTTTATTTTGATGAAATTGGTACGAAGTTGGAGCAAGTCCATCAACAACGTTCAAAGGTTTGTTTTGCCTACATTTCCATATGATACAATTGTGAAAAAAGTTTTTCAAGATTGCAATTGGTTTAGCCTTGATCTTATATTGTTGACTCTTTGGACACTTTTACAATTTGTTCAAGTTTGGGCTTGGGAATGGTCGCCTGGATATGGAGTTTGGAATGGGATTGGGCGTCTCCTTGGAGGATGGTGTTAAAGAGAAAGAGATTGGGAATCTATGTTGGGATGGTGTTAAAAGAGAGACACATGATGGGGAAGGAGAGAACTTTGTTGCAATCGTACTTTTTTATGGGCGTTAAAATATGGCCTTTTTTTATTATTTTTTTAATAATTTTTAGGGTATTTTGGTAAAAAAGTGGTCAAAAATAAGAATAAATATAGTATTTAATACTACTATTCTCTTTTAAATTTCGCTATATGGCAATCTTATGACATAGTAATGAGTTCATAATTAACATTTTATTTTGTTTTAATTGAAAGTTATTTTTATAAGGTTGCGTTTTATTATTATTATTTAACGTTTTTTTTTTATTTTAAAAAGTTTTTTATTTTTTTTAAATATCATCCTTAGTCTTTTTAATTCTTATCTTTCGTTGCTTATATTATTATGTAACTATTTTTAATTAATTTACTAAAAATTTTATAAGATCTTTTTTAATTTATTAAAAATTTGTAAAATTATGATTAAAGTAACATAAATGAATAAAATTATAAATGAAAATTTTTGGGTACTTTTAGTAAATTGATTAAGAATAATTAAGTATTTAATATATTTATATTTAAATATTATAATTAATATTTCTTAATTTATTATGGATAATTTAGATATAAAAGATACACAAAATAACAAAATATGGGTGATGAAATAAGAAATCTTTACTTTTATGAATTTTATGAGTTGATTGTAGGTGAAAAATGACGCAAATTATGCAATGTATCAATATATATATTATTATTATCTTTAGAAATAAAATAATGATAACTCATGAATATAATAATATGTAGATTTACATGGTATAATTTTGAAAAAACGAGTGGGTTAGAGAAACATAAGTAATTTTGTTATTTTCGAGAAGAAATTAAGTTTTAATGAGAGTTAAAAAATATGAAAATACTCGATTGGGTTTTGGATTTTATATTTAGATCTAAAGTTATTTTAGTTAATGGTATTATTGGTATTATTTTAATTAGTTATTAAAATCTAATAGGAATTAGTTTTGCTTAAAAAAAAGAATTAATTTAGCTCTAAAATTAGTTTATATATATTAAATATATATTAGGCGCCTTAGGTAAGTATATATATGTAGGTTAGTTTTAATTAAGTTTTGAGTATCCATTAGCAAAAAAAAGGTCGGCGGCAGATTTGGTTTTGCTTCGGTTTTCGTGCGAAAAACTCACCGTCGTGTCTTTTTCTTTTCTTCCGTTAGGTAAATTATTGTATGAATTTTGAGTTGTTTTTTTAATTATGAATAGTAGCTAATTTTGAAAAGAGAAAGTCACAGTGAAGTCTCGTTTCTTTTCTTCTTTATGCGGCCGTGAGTGATTGTAGAAAAGTTAATAATTTACCCTTGCCTTCTTTTCTATAAGAAATGGGAGGGCCAAGTTTGTGGATTTTTTTTTTTTTTTTTAAAAGGGTGAATTACATGAACTTTACTTGCGATTTGGTCACATTAACATAAACAAATTATCAAAATCCGGTAATTTTATAAATTAGGAGGATAATTTCAATGCACTTTAAATTGTTTATATATATATAATTAATTTATTTTGTTCTAGATTATATTTAAGGTGAGTTAGAAGTAATTGAAATTTGATAATTTAACAATCGTTAAAAGAATTTGATTATCTTTGACTTGTTTGGTAACATTATAATTTGATTGTCTTTAACTTGTTTAGTAACATTATTTGTTTGGTATTCCCATTGAATCCAACACACACCCTTAAGCATTCGCATTAGGAAATTTTAAAAAAATATTTACATTGACTGTGAATTTTACCTTTTTAAGTGAAATTAAACATTAAAAGAAAAAAGAAAAATCAAAACATACATAAGCTGCTCCTCTGTCTACTCAACTGTGAGTAAATTCTGGAATTTAAATTTGATTTCTGGGAAATGTGGTATTAATGTGGCAATATTTTGGTGAAATATCGTATGTTTTAGTTTCATAAAGTTTGCATTTTTTTTACTTTGATGAGCCAGAGTTACACCTGGATGGAACCTTGGGAAGTCAAGCTAGCTAATGCTTTTGGTGACGTGGCAAACTGCAATAAAGATGTGCCTTTTATTCAATTCGTGAAAGCAGAAGTTCATCTGCGGCGCTCTCCATTCTGGGCTCGTGTTTTTGTTGAACTCAATATGAAAAGGCGGATTGATGCGATTCAGAGTTTCGCCGACTTGTCTAATGAGTGAGATCCTCCATCATTTGCTGTTTTTCTTTCTTTTTGTTATATTTGAAAATAAAGTTATGATAATTCAGTAATTTTTAATTTTAAATATATATTCACTATTTGACAGCACAACATCATTTTATTTTTAAATATATATAATAATAATATATTATATATCTCTAAGATATATAGTATAATTGGCCGTATCCTGTTTTGTTGTTTGTAGCTTTTGGGTGTTGGTGTTATAATACGATATTGTATTCTTTAAATTATTGTAAGCATTTATTATAACATTGATTAGAATACTTGCTTTGATTCAAGGTTTGAGATAACGCCTTAATAATATAGCTTTCTTAATTTTATCTTAGGGAGAGGACTTCTGGGGTCAAAACTCAACAAGCTGCAGCTGAGAATACTACCCCAGAGAAGAAGCCCAGAATGGTTTAACAATCCCAGTTGAAGAATGAGCCAGGAGATGATTAGGGTTTAGGATTTTGATTCCAGAGCTGATTTTTTGATACTCATCTTGATGCCTCATAAAAGCATTTTCAAGAAATACTTTTTTAACTTTGCTTAGTTCTTGAAAATCTAACTCGCTTTGGAAACGTCCTTAATTTTGTTATCTTCAGTTACTAATATATGCCTCATCTAAGTTGACCACATTTACAACTATTATTATTGTGATTTGATTGCATTATTTGCATATACACACACACTGAAAAATAGCATTTCAAGATGAAGATAAGAAGATGAGACATATGAGAATTTTGGCTTGTTTTCCAACACTCAGAACTAAAAGAAGACAAAACAGAACAAGATAATTTTCTTGAACATGCAAAAGTCTGCCAAAATAATTTCAGAAGAAAACGGGAGAGACCCTCCTCAATATAATATACGAAGATCAAGATTAATCTAAAAGCCAGACAACAGAAACATAAACTGCAAGATTGGGTAGTTTCATGTTTCACTGTATGTGTCTCGATTGTCTATTGATGAATAAAAAAAAAATTTCGTGGCTCGAAACGGAATTGGGTATTTTCATATTTCACTATAGTGATAAATTTTGACTCGATTGTCTATTGATGAAAAAATAAAAATAAAAACTTTTATTTTGTTTTATTGTAGTTTCGGTTTGTTTTGATTGATGGAAAAAAAAAAAAAAAAAAAACTCTTTTCTTTCATGATTAGTTCGCACTACGTGCCTTTGGAAAAAAAGGTAATCTCCTATCTTGGGATGGTGTTAAAGAGAGAGAGAGAGAGAGAGAGAGAGAGAGAGAGAGAGAGAGAGAGAGAGAGAGAGAGCTTTGTTGCAATCATATATGTTTTGTGGGTGTTTTTTATTTATTTATCATTTTTAGGGTATTTTGGTTAAAATGTGGACTATACATAAGAATAAAGATGGTATTTAATACTACTTTTTTTTTTTTAGAATGATGCGTTATTGTGAACTTGTGAACATAGTGATAGTCTAGAATTAACGTTTGATTTTGCTTAATGTGGTCAATTTTATGAATTTTATGGTTAATTGTGGCTGAAAGATTAGTTTGAGGGAAAAAAAAAAAGAAAGCAATTTTGTTATTTTTGGAAGAAATTAAGATTTTTGACGAGAGTGAAGAAATTTTGAGGTGGTTTACATGAAGAATTATTTATGAAAAATAAATACTCGATTGGGTTTTGGGTTTTATGTTTAGGCCCAAATTATTACTCCTTCCCTTTGTTTTTAGTAGTATTAGGATACACACTATCATCAAGAAAATTAGCTAATATTGAATTTTTTTATATTGAATTCCCTCCCTACCTCTATTTATTTATAATTAAATAGAGTTTTATTATAAAATTAACTCTACTAAATAATTGTATTTATGTAAAGTGTATTGAAAAAAGGGAACTATTAGGCATAGAACAAGAAAATGATAATAATTACTGCTTTGAAAATGTAACTAGATAAATAAATTTAAAGAATAAGAGAATTTTAAATCGACTATGTAGAAAAAGGAGGGAGTATTAGTTAATGGATTTGTAATAAAAATTATTTTATTTAGTTAATAAAATCTAATAGGAATTAATTTAGCTTTAAAATTAGTTTATATATATTAGCCGCCTTAGGTTAGTATATATATCTGTAGCTTAGTTTTAATTAAGTTTTGAGTATCCATTAGCCCAAAAAACAAAAAGTCGGCGGCAGATTTGGTTTTGCTTCGGTTTTGGTGCGAAACCTCACGGTCAAGTTTTTTTTTCTTTTCTTCCGTTAGGTAAATTACATTATTATTATTATATTATATATTATGAATTTTGATTTTTTTAATCAAGAATAGTAGTTAATTTTGAAAAGATAACTCACGTCAAGTCTATTTTCTTTTATTTTTTATGTGCTCAATTCAATTGTGTTATTTATTTATTGTTTAAATTTGTGTTGTTGATTATTTCATCTATTTGAACTATTAATAGTACTCAAAATTTTTTTAATACCTTAATTTATTTGAATATACAAGGTTCAATATTTTTAAGAAAAACAATTCAATTAAGCACGTAACAATAGTTTAATTGTTTTAAAAAGAATAAATAATTAAATTTTATATTTGAATTGGACTTTTGACTATGAAAAATGTGTATTAGGAGGTTCGAGATTGATTTTTTTATTAAAGATGGGATTCATGAGGTTCCTTAATTGTGGCAGCAATTAATAAGATTGAGTTTAGAGTATATCTTCTATATCGGGTTGACATCATCATCACATACTTTTGAATCTCTTATTAATTGTTTTATATCGATTGTAGAGGTACATTACAAAATGTCATTTGATAAATAATTTAAACTATGTTAAAAACACCTAGCAACGTATTCTAATATAATTTGTGGGCTTTGACTGTAGAAAAGTTGTTAATTTACCTTGCCTTGTTTTCTATAGAGAAAAGGGAGGGCTAAGTTTGTGGGTTTTTTTTCTTTTTTTAAAAAAGTGAATTACGTTACATTTGGTCAAATTATTCATATCTTTTTGAATATTTTTTAAATTATATTTAACTTTTAAAGCTAAATCAAACATAAACAAATATTAAAACATACCTAGAGCATAGAGCAGCTCCTTTGTCTACTCAACTGTGAGTAAATTCTTGAACTGTTTCACATTTTTTGCGATTTTTTTCTTTTAAAATTGAAATTTGATTTCTGCGAAATGTGGTATTAATGTGTCAATTTTTGGGTGAAATTCCGGATGTTTTTAATTTCATAAGTTTGCATTTTTTTTTTTTTTAAACTTTGATGGAGCCAGAGTTACACTTGTTGGATGGATACTTGGGAGGTCAGGCTAGCTGAAGCTTTCAGTGAGCTGGCACGCCTCCATGATGTGCCTTTTGTTCAATTGGTGAAAGCAGAAGTTCATCTGCGCTCTCCATTGATGGCTCATGTTTTTACAGATCTCAATGTGGAAAAACAGATTGAGGCGATTCAGAAGTTGGCTGACTTGTCTATTCAGTGAGATCCTCCACCTTTGCAGCTCACTGCTGTGTTCTTGTTCTGTTCTTTCTAGCTTTCTGGTGTTGTTGTTATGTTTTGCTATCTTTCTAATGTTGGATCCCGTGGCGAACCTATAAATTTTAGAACGAGGATGTTAATTTGATAGAAAAAAAACAAAAAATAAAAAAAATTGAAGGCTAAGAATAACCCTTTTCGTCCATGCTGGTTCCGCCTGTTTTGTTGTTTGTGGCTTTCTGGTGTTGCTGTTCCTGTATATTATCACCCGTGGCTTTCACGGAAATTTATTATATTCTTTCTTAGAAATTATAAATTAGGAAAAAAAATATGTAAGAATAGTTGCTAAAATATGATCCAATGGTAAATTTAATTATAAACTTTTGGTAGTTGACAAATTTAGTCATGAACTTTACTATTTACAACACATATAGTCATAATAATAATTTTTTTTGAATGTTTAATGGTTGAATTGTAAATCTGTCAACCCCTAAACCACAAAAATCTCACGTGGATTAATTTAATTCATGTGACAAATTTCATGACACATGGACTCATAGTTATTGTGCGTCCAAAGTACTTTTTGTTTTTGACATAAAAAATATGTTATTAGGACTAAATTTGTCGACTAACAAATATTTAAAATTGAATTTGCTACTAAGCTATACTATACTACTATTCTAGTATTTTTTTTCTTTAAATTATTGTAAGCATTTATTATAACCTTCATTAGATACTTGCTTTGATTCAATGCTGAGATATATCTCTCTTAATTTAATCTTAGGTAAGGGACTTCTAGTGTCAGCACTCACAAGCTGCAGCTGGGAAGACTGCCCTAGAGATGAATCCCAGAATGGATCAACAATCCCAGGAGAATAATGAGCCAGCCAGGAGAGGATTAGGGTAGGGTTTAGGGTTTATGATTTTGATTTCAGAGCTGATTTTTTGAGACTCATCTCGATGCCTCTTGGCAGAGATGCTTCATAAACCATTTTCAAGAATTTTTTTTTTTTTTTTATCTTTGCTTAGTTCTTGAAAATCTAATTTGCTTTGGAAAAACTTCCTTAATTTTGTTATCTTCAGTACTTATGAAGTAATATATATGCCTCATCTAAGTTCACCACTGCATTTTATCACATTTACCACTATTATTATTGTGATTTGATTGCATTATTTGCATTTACACACACTGAAAAATTTCATTTCAAGATGAAAATAAGAAGATGAAGAAAAGAAGACGAGTCTGATGAGAATTTTGGCTTGTTTTCCAACACTCAGGAACTAAAAAGAAGACAAAAACAGAACATAGATAATTTTCTTGAATCTGTAAAAGTCTGCCAAAATATTTCAGGATAAAACGGCTTCTGCTAAAGTGGATGTCCATCCGTGAATCTTATTCTCTTTAAACTAGACGTGTACCCTTCCTACGAAAAAGAAGAAGGGGAGTTCGAATGCCAATTGACAATCTTAATTTTACACGTGAAAGCTTTCAAGCAATGTTCGCAAGACAAATAGAAAAAGATGTTTTTCTTCAAAGAACCGTTATCCTATAGGGTTTCTCCCGCTAAACTACCTTGAGTCTGCACTTCTATCATGCATTCTAAGACCGTGCCAGCTTAAAGAAGATTAATCTAAAAGCCAGACAACAGAAACATAAACTGCAAGATGCCTCAAATGCTATATGTCTTCCTGTTGCCAAGAGGCATATCTGCTCTGCAAATTCTTTTTCATTTGCTTAATGAGTAATTGATGTTAGTCTAGTAAAACAAATACAATGCATAAATCAAATCCTGCTCTGAGTAGAACAAGATTTACCCTGGATGAAAGAAGCCATTTTACTTATCAGACTCTGTGCTCTCTCTGTATTTGGTTCAAAGCCATGGAAGCAGTGAACCTCTCCTTCAACATCAACCAGCTCCACTTCACCTTTCCACCCACTGTTCTTCAATGCCTCAACGTAACGCAGATCTATTTCTCTCAGCTCATCTTTCTCACCACAGCAAACAAACACCTTCTGACATCCAATCTTTGATAAACTAGGTGCTTCTTCAGCAAATGGATTGATCAAGGGATTGTTAACCCCACCAGGAGCACAAGGATAAGCTATCATCCATATTTTATATCCCCAACTTTCATCATTGCTTCCTTTCTTAGTTTTTGAATCACAAAAATATGGGAAAGATAGAACTGCACCCAAGATTTTCACCCCACCAATGAGGCTCTCAACCCCTGCTTTCATAGCCATGTTATGTGCAATGTTCCCACCAGCACTGTCACCTCCCAAGTAAAGTTTATCAAAATCACCATATTTGACCAACCATGGCTCTTTATTTTCAATATTTGAATCCTCAACCACATGGGATGCCACCCATTGAAGGGCAGCCCAGCAATCTTCATAAGCTGCAGGTAAAGGGTTCTCAGGGGCAAGCCTATACTCAACCGAAACGGTCACCGCATTAGCTTTGGAGACTAATTGATTGAGATACCGGTGGTTGAGGAAGGAGAAAGCAGAATCCAAGCAAAATGCACCGCCGTGGTAATACACTAAAATTGGGATTTTTTCGGTGGTGGAATCAGAGATCTTGGGAAGGTAAAGTCTTGCAGAAACGTTGGAAGAAATGGTGATATCTTTTGAGGAGACATTAGTGATGGGATCATCAATTGATGGAGGAACAAATGGGGAGCCAAAGAGTCTTTCCACAGTGCCATCTTTGTAGAGCTTCATGTATGGAGAGAAATCAGCCTCTACCTCTTTGGAGTCGGAAGCCATTGACAAGTATCAAGATTATAAGGACCGGAAACTATGATGTAACAGTAATACTTCCAGTGTGTGAGTGCGTGTTTGAGACTTGAAGTTTGGTTCAATGAGCAGTACAAAGAAATGTGGAGGCGAGGCGAGGGAAAGAAGAAAATGAAATAAGACCACTTAAACGATACAGATGGACCCTATCTCAAATTCGCCACATATAAATGATCATTTTAAAAAAAAAAGAATTTAATGGATTTCCAAATACCATTGGGTCAGTATGTGATAAATAATTTGGGCCTTAATAGCATGGTTTAGTCAAATTATCACTATTTTTAAAAATTTTCACAATTATATTTATTTTCTTAACCACTTAAATTCATAAAAATCAATCTTGTTTCACGAAAAAAGAATAAAATTATTTATATAAATATCTTTATTAAATCAAAAAGCATTAAAAATTTACGCTCACAACCACTAAAATTATTTTAATAAAAAATTACTAAATTTTTCGTTTTTTGATATTTTTCGATGTTTGATTTCGATCAAATTGAATTTTTTTTAGAATAAAGGAGTATATTCTTAAGCTACTGGAAAATATTCAACGACAGATAATTTAAAAAGCCTGGCACACAAGGCATTCACAAACAGAGACCACCTCTGTTTTTACAAAGTTTGCTAAACTATGAGCATATAAATTCTGTGCTCTTGGAAACCAGAAAAGACGCGGCATTCCAAGTTCATGCAGGATGCTCAGACGGTCTTCAAGAACAGGAAGGGCCAAAAGGTCGAACGAGTATCATAATTTGATCGAACAAGGGAGAGTAAATGTAATTCGTCCAAATAATTTTTTAATTGTAAAAGACGATCATTTGATTCGTTCATCAACTTCAAAAAGTGGTGAATTAGTTTCAAATTATATGTGCTATCTTAATAATTGATTGTATAAGTGTTAGAGTATTGAACGATCGAGAAAATATGACATTTTAAAATATTTAAATATTTTTTTAATTTTATGTGTTATAACCTTTGGTTTGGACAAAAATTCAAAGTCTTTAAAAAGTAGTGGATTAATTTCAAATTACATGTGCTATCTTATTAATTAATTGTGTAAGTGTAAGAGCATCCAACGATAGAGAAAAATGTCATTTTGAAATATTCAAAACTTACTTCGATTTTGTGTGTTACGGTTTCAGACAAAAATTCAAAATTTTCAAAAAGTAACGGATTAGTTTTAAATGACATGTATTATCTTATTAATTAATTGTATAAGTGTAAGAGCATTGAACGATCGAGAAACATGACATTTGAGATATTTGAAACTTTCTCCAATTTTGTGTGTTATAACCTTCGGTTTTCGACAAAAATTCAAAATCTTCAAAAGTGGTGGGTTAGTTTCAAATTACATATATTATCTTATTGATTGATTGTATAAGCATCAAATAGTCAAGAAAACATGACATTTTGAGATATTCGAAATTACTCTAATTTTGTGTGTTATAACCTTCGATTTTGGATAAAAATTCAAAGTCTTCAAAAAGTGATGGATTGGTTTCAAATTACATGTGCTATCTTATTAATTTATTATATAAATGCAAGAGCATCGAATGATCGATAAAACATGAAATTTTAAGATATTCGAAACTTGTTCCAATTTTGTGTGTATAGCCTTCGGGTTTGGACAAAAATTCAAAATCTTTAAAAGTAGTGAATTTGTTTCAAATTACATGTGCTCTCTCATTAATTGAATGTATAAAGGTAAGAACGTCCAATGATTGAGAAAACATGATATTTTGAGAGCTTCGAAACTTGCTCCAATTTTGTATGTTGTAGTCTGTATGTTGTAGTCTTCAGTTTTGGACAAAAATTCAAAGTTTTAAAAAATTGGTGGATTAGTTTCAAATTAAAGGTGCTATATTTTTAATTGATTATATAAGTGCAAAATCATCGAACGATCGAGAAAATATGACATTTTGAGATATTCGAATCTTTCTCTAATTTTGTGTGTTATTTGGAAAAAAAATTCAAAGTCTTCAAAAAGTGATGAATTAATTTCAAATTACACGTGTTATCTTATTAATTGATTGTATAAATGTAAAAGTATCCAATGATCGAGAAAAATGCAAGTTTGAGATATTCGAAACTTACTCCGATTTTATATGTTATAGCCTATGATTTTGAACAAAAATTCAATGTCTTCAAAAAGCGGTGGATTAGTTTTAAATGACATGTTTTATCTTATTAATTGATTATATAAGTGTTAGGGGATCGAAAGATGAAGAAAATATGACATTTTGAGATATTGAAAACTTTTTAAATTTTGTGTGTTACATGATAAAAAAATCATTTTTTGGTCCATCAGGAGAAAAGTGATTATTATTAATTTGGATAAATAAGAGAGTATGCGTAAGTTTCAGAATTGATATTTTTACCAAACTACTATTAACACCAAATAATTAAAAGAAAAACTTTCTTATTTTCAATCTTCAGTCGGCGGCTCCAAGTTTTGGAAAAGACAGCAGCAGCTGTGATTTTTGGGAATCCAGTGGCAGCAACCCAAATCGGAAGGAAAAAAAAAGCTTTCCTTTTTCCTGTTTTTCCGGGCAGCACCAGCTAATTTAGGGAAAAAAACGGCGGAACGGCAATTCGGCTCTGGAAAGCAGGAGCTGCAAATTAGGAAGAAGATGGAACATCCTTTTTTTTGTTTTCTCCGGCAGCCGTCAGCTGGCAATTGCTTAAATTGGAAAAAGAAGAACTCCTTTCCCGTTTCTTCTTGCGGGAAGCTGCCGGACTTTTGAAAGGGAAGGAAAAGCTTTCGTTCTTGATCCGGTTCGGACAGCAAGGAAGAAAACGGCAGAAACTTCAATTTTGGAATGATGGAGAAACGACTGAGATTTTAGAGAAGAGCCAGTAATTTTTTCGTTTCCTTTAAAATTTCATTTCACAATTGGTCCCTTAATTTATACCTCTTATCAGTTTCGTAGCCAAATTCCCTCCAAACTTGCACTTTAGTCCCTAATCATGCTAAAATTGTCATTTATATTTGACGAATTTGAGATTGGGTCCATCAATGATCTTATTTCATTCTCTTCTTTCCCTCGGCTCCTCAATTATTTGTACTAGTCATTCATAGCTGCTGAACCAAACTTGCAAGTCTCAAACACGCACTCACACACTGGAAATATTACTGTTATATCATAGCTTCCGGTCCTTATAATCTTGATATTCGTCAATGGCTTCCCACTCCAAAGAGTTAGAGATTGATTTCTCTCCATACCTCAAGCTCTACAAAGATGGCACTGTGGAGAGACTCTTTGGCTCCCCATTTGTTCCTATATCACTTAATGATCCCATCACTAATGTCTCCTCAAAGGATATCACCATTTCTTCCAACGTTTCCGCAAGACTTTACCTTCCCAAGATCTCTGATTCCGCCACCAAAACCATCCCAATTTTTGTGTACTACCACGGCGGTGGATTCTGCTTCGAATCCGCCTTCTCATTCTTCTACCACCGGTATCTCAATAAGTTAGTCTCCAAAGCTAATGCGGTGACAATTTCGGTTGAATATAGGCTCGCCCCTGAACACCCTTTACCTGCAGCTTATGAAGATTGCTGGGCTGCCCTTCAATGGGTGGCATCCCATGTGGTTGAGGATTCAAATATTGAAAATAAAGAGCCTTGGTTGGTCAAATATGGTGATTTTGATAAACTTTACTTGGGAGGTGACAGTTCTGGTGGGAACATTGCGCATAACATGGCTATGAAAGCAGGGATTGAGAGGCTCATTGGTGGGGTGAAAATCTCTGGTGCAATTCTGTCTTTCCCATATTTTTGTGATTCAGAAACTAAGAAAGGAAGCAATGAAGAAAATAGGGCGTATACACTGTGGATGATAGCTTATCCTTGTGCTCCTGATGGGGTTAACAATCCCTTGATCAATCCGTTTGCTGAAGAAGCGCCTAGTTTATCAAACATTGGATGTCAGAAGGTGTTTGTTTGCTGCAGTGAGAAAGATGAGCTGAGAGAAATCGATCTGCGTTATGTTGACGCATTGAAGAAGAGTGGGTGGAAAGGTGAAGTGGAGCTGGTTGATGTTGAAGGAGAAGATCACTGCTTCCATGGCTTTAAACCTAATACAGAGAAAGCACAGTGTCTGATAAGCAAAATGGGTTCTTTCATCCATGGTAAAGCTTGTTCTACTCGGAGCAGGATCTGATTCATGAATTGTAGTTTGTTTCACGTACTCATAAAGCAAATGAAATAGAATTTGGGGAGCAGAGATGGCTCTTTGGCAATGTGGAAGAAGAATGTAGGAGGTAGATTCTTATATATGGTCATTTATTTTTATTTACTGTCTCTAAATTATCATGGGTATTACCTAAACCTTATGATCCTAACGACCAGCCTAACTCCTACTTGTCAATACTACATTTCTTTTCTTTAATGGGTATTACTTTTTCTATTTCAAAATATAAGTCGTTTTTTAATTTGAATGACTGATCAAAATATGTCACTTGTTTACTTTTAAAAAATAATTAATTACTTTTACTTTATTACCTTTATTTAATTTATAATTTTATTGGAATTTATATTTTTCATATATTACTCTAAGTATAGCACTATTATCAAGAATATATTAAATAAGTGTATAATAGGATTTACAACTAATATTGATGGGAATGTGCAACACATAATTGCTGCCTTAATATATGTGCTTGGTAAAAAAAATTTATATTTTGAAATGGAGAGAATATTAGTTACCGCTTCAATTTTAAGTATTATCGCTCAAATTTTAACAAAATTATCATTTTACTTTGGAGGAAGAGAGAGGGGTTGGTATACTATTTACCAAAAGAAAATCCCAAAAATCTGAAAAATCTAGCAGTGCGCATCTCTAACAATCGTTTTGGGTGACTATATAAAAGAAACTTACAACAATGTCTCATCTAGGAGTGGAATTGATTAATGTGATTATTTACTGCCCTATTTTTTTATTCACTATTTCCCCTTTATTAAATTCTCCATAATTTTTATCCACATTTTTTCATTTTCTTTTTTTTTTAAAGAATTTGGATAAAAGTTAGAAATATTTTGATAAAAATGAGATGATGAATAAAAAAAGGAGGCCATAAATAATAATTCTAATTGCAGTAGGGTGAGGAAATGTCAACGGGCTTGATGGCTGTAGTTGACTTATAGCAATTCTTTTGAGGTTGATTTTAGTCTGATCAGAACTTGGTTATTTCGAAGAATTAATTGGTCCAATCCAGTTATGATCCGGTTTAAATAGCCTTCTCCCACCAAAAAAGACATCTCAATCTTTGTATTCAGGGAATCTTTAGAGCCAATTGATCAAGAAGATGCACATGTGTTGTAGTTGCAATAGTACAAATTTGGCTTATTAGCACATATAAAAATATCTTAATATATAATAATTTGTCACATTTTAGGCTATTATGATACGAAATTTTAGTATCCTTATATGGTGCCGTGATAATAGGTCTAAGAGCTATCAAAACACTATAAAATGTCAAGATATGTGCTTAAAAGTATTATATTAGACAATGATTTAAATATATTATAACATATGTAAATGTTGTAATAAAGTGTGTGTTGTGACATTTTGCATTGTGTGTGTAGACCATGATTTAAATTTATTATAACATATGTAAATGTTGTAATTAGTTGTGAAACGAAGCAAAACGCGTGTTGATCAGACCCACTGTTTTTGCCTATGAGCAGTCCGACATTCATGTCAGCAGTAGAGGGTGTCCGCTCGCACACATGTTCAAGCTATTTTGGCGCGCACATGTGAGCGGGGAGGTGTGATGTATAATGTAGAGTAGGAATTTCAATACCCACTAAAAGTTCATTTACTTAAATAGTGATACACACTCTTCTCTTTTTCCAATGTGAGACTAAAGTTGCCTTATTATTATCACATTATATAGTGCGTTAATATAAATAAAAAAATTATATATTTTTTATAATGTTTATAATTACACTTATTAATGTGTTAATATCTAAAAAATAAATGTGATAATACATTTGATATAAATTACACTAAACAATGTCACTATATTCCCATAAAAATACAATACATTTGTTGATATCATAATTTAAATATATTACCACAACTATATCTAACGTCATAAAAAGATTTAATTTGGTGTTTCAATAACATATTTATAGAGACACCGTGTAACATCCCGCCCTAATGGTTACGAAACGGGATGCCTTTCTCAGGTCAAACTGAGATTTATTAATTAAAATATCAATAAAATTTTACAATCCTTCATAAATCAAACAATATAAAATGAGTAACTGAAATTTGCCCTAATATCCTAGAGCTCTCAAATGCCTTATTCCTTGACACGCGTCACGATCTCCTGAAATCACGCTTTTTTATTTAAAACCTAACTGAAATTGTAATATATAAAGGGATGAGCCACAGCCCAGTAAGAGAATTTAATAAGATTTAACATGCAAGCAAAACAAGTGTAAATCATAACCGAAAATTATTTCAAAAATACGTATCAGAAGATTTTAAAAACAAAAGCACAACGAAAGACATTTAAAATTGGTTAGAAGTTCAAAACAGTTTCAACAGCACGTATGAATAGTAAAAATATATCAGAAATAGAAAATAACAAATAGTGCCCGAAGGCCAGTACCTGAAGGCAAATAACAGTACCCGAAGACTAATAACAGTACCCGAAGGCTAATAACAGTACCTGAAGGCTAATAATAGTGCCCGAAGGCTAGTAATAATGCCCGAGGACCAGTACCCGAAGGCTAGTAACAGTACCCGAAGGCCAGTACCCGAAGGCTAATAATAGTGCCCGACGGCTAGTAATAGTGCCCGAAGGCCAGTACCTGAAGACTAAAAATAATCAGTCATATAACAAGTTGGACATATAGTGAAAAATCATATAACGAATGGTAATCATTTCAGTCAAAACAATAATTAAAATTTCAGTACAAGTATCAAAATGCCAACTGATTTCAGTGTAAAAATCAAAAGTCAAATTATCTCATTACGATAGTAAGTAAAACAATACGAAAGTCAAAACCAATATTTGTCGTCACGAAAACAAGTGATACAAATTTTAATAAAATAGTCAAAGTCAAATAGGTTTTCGTTATGAAAGTCAAAATCAATATCGATCGTTTTAAAAAAAACTAGTGAGACAAGTTTTAATATAACAGTCAAATTCAAATGAATTTTTGATATGGAAGTCAAAAGTCAAAACGATAGTCAAAATTAACACGCAGAGTAATCAAATAGCCAGATCAAATCTAAGCATGCAAGGTAATAATATAATAATACAAAAATATGGGTTTGTTAGACCCGACAAATTTACGAAAATTTCCTACTAAAATCCCTCACCTTGATTTTGTTTAAAACCGTCTTGTACGTGAGATGACTCTTTAATTTTCGTCATCTTCTCTTTCAATCCACCTACTTCTTCATCCTTATATATCTTTTCTTTCTCTACTCTCTCTCAGTTAGGCTAGGGAAAAGTTAACCCTTAATCTCCATAATATAAGGAAAAAGTTGGGTGATGGATTAGCTCCTAGGTTTGCAGCAAATCTTTACCGGTCACATTCAAAATATAAAGAACGAACAAAGGTTTAGAAAGAAAAAAAAAAATCAAACCGTAGGACAAGAGTGATGGCATGGGCAATGTTGGGCAGATCTGGTACTGTAGAATGAAGGGCAAGAAATAGTTGATGGCATGGTTTTTGTAAAAAAGGGAGTGAAGTAAAAGAGGTTTGAACTAAATTTGTGGAGGAAACCCTAAGTAATTATGACACTAATTATGACATATACAAATTTACCTAAAGTTGATTGATCCTTACCATATTTACAAAGATGCTAATGAGGACCCGATTGATACGTTACATTTAATTTGATTTGCTTGATCGTTGGGGATAATGTTTCATTTGATTTTATTTCACAACGTTTATTCTAAAAATTATATTAATGTAAATTGGAAAAAAAATTTATGTTCGAATTTTCGGATCCTTACACATCGATTATGTAATGTTCTATTAGGTAATAAATTGGTGTGCTACTAGAGACTAATTATCATATTTTATGTTTATTGTGATAATATAGGTGTAACAATAAACCAATTTTTAACTAGTGTTGGTAGTTGTAAATTTAAATATTAAGAAAAATCAAGAAATGGGTTATATTATAATAATTTGGAGGAGCGGTAATTAAAGGAGACAGTATATAGAATTTTGAGAGGGGATGGAGAAGTTAAGAAAAATAAGGGTTATATTGTAATAATGAAGAAAGACAAAAATTATCCTTTTGCTTCAAAGAGGGGAAGGGAGAGGAACAAGAAAGAGGATTTTTTAGTCCAAATTAACGTTGTAGAAGGTAAAAAATTAGTTCAAATTGAAGTTGTAGCGGATAAAAATTGAAGGCGAACTCGTAGCAATAATTTTTTTAAAATTTTAAAATTTTTATTGATTTTTTTTTCTACCTTATGTAGGACACACTTGTCATGATAACCATGTGAAAATTTTTTAAAATATAAAAAATATTTTAACATAATAAATATATTGTAAGAGTTAAATTATTGTTGTGATATAGATTGAATTTTATATTAGTAATAATAATTTATTAAACTAATGATCAGAGGAGTTGGATAAAAAAGAAAGAATCATTATTAAATTTATGAAAGGTTTCAAAGTCAAATGCAACGTTGCTTCAAAAAAAAAAAAAAAAAAAAGTCAAATGCAACGTGGGCATGTGGTTGTCAACATATATTTGAAAATAAATATAGAATTAAGCTTTAATGGAGTAATTGAACTTTTAAATAGACCGTATTCTTTTATAGTACAAGTAGAAGTAGACTAGATCGTGGCACGAGCCACCATAATAATAATTATTATGATCCAACTATTTATAACATTAATAATAATTTAAATATTATTTTATTTACTTAAATGTATAATATTTTATATAAATATTAAATAAGTATCATTATTTTTACAAATGATTTATATTTAATTTTTAATAAATAATTATATTAGTAATTTATTTGCCAGTACTATTATTATAGAATCTTTTATATAATGGAGATAATGTAAATAATATTTTAATTCAAATAGGTAATATAATAATTATTATAAATAATTGTTCAAAATTTTCACTTATTTTATATCATATGTTAATCTTTTATTGGTTGGTGATTAGAGTAAAAGAATTAATTTAAGTAAAAAAATGGGAAGAAAAATAAATAAGACATAAAGAAAGTAAATAGTTTGAGGAAATTACCTTTAAATTTCTCCCAAAATTAGAAAATAAACACTCAAATAATAATAATAATTAGATAACTATGTATAAATATTA
Source organism: Knoxia roxburghii (assembly GCA_030378225.1). Lineage (NCBI taxonomy): Eukaryota > Viridiplantae > Streptophyta > Magnoliopsida > Gentianales > Rubiaceae > Knoxia > Knoxia roxburghii. The sequence continues at coordinate 2,805,194 of CM059420.1, forward strand.
GAGTAAAAAATTATTATTTTTCACCCATATTTTTATCAAATAAATATATTTGGTAGTGTATTTAAGAAAATAGTGAAAAATATATATAATCCTCGTAATAACTACATAATGAATCGTAAATAGTAAAAGAAATAATAGTATATAAAATATTAGAATAAAAAATTTAGTAGAAAAATTGTTTGGTAAAAAAATAATAATATTGATGGTGATAATAATATTTGTTATATATGTTAATAGATAAATAGATAGATAGATTAATAAATGTGTTCAAAGTTATATTTATTATAAATATTTATTTTTTCTTATTTATCTTTATTTAAATTTTAATCTTATTTAATGTAATTTTAATTAGTTTTATCTCTTCGAATCTTATCATCTCATCTCATTATTTAAATTATTTAAAAGATTAATTTTAAATTACCATAAACATAATTAGTAGTTAATATTTTAAAATTTTAAACGGGATTGATGATAATTTTAGTAATTAATAAGTAAAATTTAAATTATTGATTGATTAAAAGTGTGTTTTTTATCTCATAGATAAATACATTAAATTAGATAATAATAATTATTTTTGTTTAAAATTATAATAAATGTGAAATTTGAATTGGATATATATTATGTTTATTTGTTAACAAAGTGAAACACTCTAAATCAAATGACTGATGCTATTGGGATAAGACATTGGATAATAATCATAATTATTTAAAAAATATATTATTGATGTTGTGTGTTCAAGAAATTAATGAATTTTAAATTATTTGTTTCATATTATACAATGTTAAATTTTAAAATTAAATTAAGTTTAAAATATAAAAAATAACAATATAAGAATGTATTATTAACAGTATAAGATGGAAAAATGAAACAAATGTGGTTATAATGTGAAATTTAATTAGAATGCATGTGCAAAGTAGTACATTAAGGAAAAAACGTATATGCACAATTAGTTAGAATTTATTATTAGCATAAATAATTCAAAAAATTATTAACAAAAATAAATTATTGAAAAATTAATAAAAAATAATATGCAAAAAATAATGGCTACACCAAAATAAAAAAATTATTATTATAATTAATAAAAATTTTAAAAGATAATAGAAGAAGAGTTTAAGAAATATCAAAATTAAAATTGATGAGAATGAGAGAGATTTACATTATTGAAAAATTAATAAAAAATAATATACGAAAAATAATTGCTACACGAAAATAAAAAATATTATTATTAAAATTAATACAAATTTTAAGAGATAATAGAAAAATAGATGGGTAAAGATCACAATTGGAATTGATGAGAAGATTTAAGAAGATAAAAAGTGGGATATATTTGTTAATTTCTTGTGTAAGTCATCAAGATATCTGAAAAAAATGACAATAAAAAATTGGTAATTTATATATATAATGACGATTGAAGAATTGAAGAATATAATGAAAATAATTAAATAAATAATAATTAAATTATGATAAAAAATAAATTAGTGAAACAATACTGAGCGACTGAAAAAATATATAATTATTAAAATTAATAAAAATTTTAAGAGATAAATGAAAAAAGAATTGGACAAAGATGATAGTTGGAATTTTGTGAGAATATTTAGAAATATGAATGCACTCAAAACTTTCCTCATATTTTTGTGTATATTGGTATGATAATTCTTCACGATGATAAAAAATAAAATTTAGCAAGATGAAGGATAACATATAGTTCTAGATTTCTTGCGGAAGTCATGAAAATTTCTAAAAAAAAAAAATGTTAATGGTTATTTATCATGATAATATATATAATCATATATATATATATATAATAATGAAATATACAATAAAAGAATTTAAAGAAAATAAATACACATTGAAGATTTGATATTACCAAATAAATTTTGATATTCTTCAAAGACAAAACAATAAACAATTTAAGATTTAAAGAACAATACATATCATATTGAGTGACAATAGACAAAATTAATATAAATTTATTATTAAAATTATAAGAAGAATGAAAATTATGGTTATGGAGGCCATGAAGGTTTTGATTGAAGATTTCATCTCTGTGTAGTGTGGGTGTGAGAATGGATGGTTGATTTTATAATAAGAGTTCAAGAAAATGATATGACTATATTTTATAATTTGAATTGATCATTGAATAGAGAGATTATGGTTTGAATGGATAATTTATAATTTATTAATTAAGTTACTATTAATAAATGATAGGTTAAATTGAGTTTATTGATATATTAAAAAAATGGAAGAATGTGAATCGAAAAATTTTGATTCAATACTTGACATGTCATCAAGGTTAATAAAGTGATGACGTGTCATCAGGTAGGGGCGATGTTGTTGAAGGATATTTCAAAAGTGAATGTAGGACATCATGCTTTAGTTAATATAATGATTATTATTGTTATTTTATTTATTTTTTAAACTTAATATAAATTAAATTATTAGTTAGTAGTTTATAAGGTAGCCTAGTCAGGATATACTTTGGTTCCTCAGGTTTTAGAAAACGGCGGCTGCTTGTTGATAAGAGAACGGCGGCTTTTCAAGCAACTAACGGCTGCTCCCCTACTTTATTGTTTCTTTTATCCTTTCAATTTATTGGTTAATATTTTATATTAAAAAAATACATATTCATAATTACTTAAACTCATTTTAATCAAATATTATTAAATTTTTTCATTTTTTAATTCTTTTAAATATTTAATTTCGATAAAATTAAATATAATTATCAAAAATTTTCAAGGAAATTAAATTTTCAAGAACCAAACAAAGATAAAATTTTATTGAAGAAACAACACCAAACATAAGTAGTTTTACAACAACGAGATGTTGTAATAAACTCTACATTTTTTCTTCAACATTGCCAAGAGCCATCTCTGCTCTGCAAATTCTTTCTCATGAATAATCAAAATCATGCACTAAGAAGAACAAGATTTACCCTGAATGAAACACCCCATTTTACTCATCAGAAACTGCGATTTCTTAGCATTAGGTTCAAATGCTTGGAAGCAATGAACCTCACCTTCAACATCAACCACCTCCACTTCACCTTTCCACCCACTCTTCTTCAACGCCTCAACATAACGCAGATTGATTTCTCTCAGCCTATCTTTCTCACTGCAGCAAACAAACACCTTCTGACACGCAATGTTTGACAAAGCAGGCGCATTTTCAGCAAATGGATTGATCAATGGATTGTTAACCCCACCTGGAGCATAAGGATAAGCTATCATCCACATTCTATATGCCCCACTTTCTTTCTTGCTTCCTTTCTTAGTTTCTGAATCAACAAAATATGGAAAAGATAGAATTGCACCAGAGATTTTCACCCCGCCAATGAGGCTCTGAATCCCTGCTTTCATAGCCATATTATGCGCGATATTCCCACCAGCACTGTCACCTCCCAAGTAAACTTTATCAAAATCGCCATATTTGACCAACCATGGCTCTTTGTTTTCAATATTTGAATCCTCAACCACGTGGGCTGCCACCCATTGAAGGGCAGCCCAGCAATCTTCATAAGCTGCAGGTAAAGGGTTCTCAGGTGCAAGCCTATACTCGACCGAAATCGTCACCGCATTAGCTTTGGAAACTAGTTGATTGAGATAATGGTGGTTGAGGGAGGAGAAGGCGGATTCCAAGCAAAATGCACCGCCGTGGAAATAAACTAAAACTGGGATCTTCTTGGTGGTGGGATGATCACTATCAGAGATCTTGGGAAGGTAAAGTCTGGCGGAAACGTTGGGAGAAATGGTGATATCTTTTGAGGAGACATTAATGGTGGGATCATCAAGTGATGGAGGAACAAATGGGGTGGCAAAGATTCTCTCCACGGTGCCATCTTTGTAGAGCTTGAGGTATGGAGAGAAATCAATCTCAAGCTCTTTGGAGTCGGGTGCCATGGCGAATATCAAGATTAGAAGGACTAGAGACTATGATATATAACAGTAATAGTTACAGTGTGTGAGTGCGTGTTTGAGAATTGCAAGTTTCGTTCAGCTAGCAAACGAACGACTACTTAAAGATAATTGAGCAGGCGAGGAAGAGAAGAAACTGAGAAAAAAAAAAAAAAAAACGAAGACAACTGTTCTTTCTCTTCTTATTTATCCCCTTGTTTTTATTAAAATTTTTTTTTTATTTTTAAATTTAAAATATAATATTTATGTATTTGATAAAAAAAAGCGACAAAATTATAATTAAAAGAGACCTAATTTAAATATAGTGGACAAGAAAAAATTGAACAAATAATATGCATTTCTCACTTAAAATTAAGAGATCCTGAATTTTAGGCCTACCATTACACTTAGGATGTGTAGTATATTAATAAATTTTATATCCTCTAACATTCAGACTCCTTCTGTATACTTAAAAAAAAAAAAAAAATTAACTACTATTAGTAGTACTATATAACTATGGGATGGGGCCACTCTCAAATTCGCCAAAATTTTTAAATTTTAGTAGGTTTAGGGCTATAAAACTTTTTTCTATTTCGTTAAAATTAAAAAAAAAAATTCAGTACTTTTAAATTACTCTCATAAAAATGTAGAACAATTATAATTTTATGAAAAAGGTGTGATTTCACCATTTTTCAAATGAGTTAATATTTAAAAAAAAAGTTATTGTGATTTATTAATCTATCAAACATCCCTTCAAGTTTGAAAAATATCGAAAACTCCCATTAACTTACGATTAAATTATTCTATTAGTTTCATGTGCTTGAAAATTACTGTAGGGGTATAGTATTAGTAAAAAAATAAACGTTTAAATAATTTTATCATCCACTAAAATTATCTTCAAATTTTTTATTAAAATATTAATTTAAATAACTTTTATAAATTTAAAAAATTAGACTAAAATTATACACTTACCAAAATTTTCGATATTTTTCAAATGTAAGAGGTGTTTGGTATATTACCAAACCAAGGCGTTGTAAAAGATGATCATTTGATCTGTTCATCAACTTATATTTTCGGTTTAAGTCAGCTTTTAAACTTTTATATAAAAAAATTTAAATTTTTTCTCCATTTTTTAATTTTGATTTTAATTAACTTAATTAATAAAATTTTAGAGAATTAGCTGGAGTTAGAGCTCACTTCGACCAACTTGCAGGCATAAAATTAGTAATAAATTTAAAATTGGATTACTATCACCAAGAAATAATATATTTTTTGAAAAAAAATATAAATATTGGTCAAATACTATGGGTTTGATTATGATCTCGCTCCCAACAACTTGTAATAATTATTATTATTAAATATTCTTAATATACTTTTAATTATGATATCGTTGCCAGCCACTTGCAATAATAATTATTATTATGTATACTTTAATTAAAATTATAAAATAATATATTAATAAATTTTAATTAATATGAGAATGAATTGTACTCTAAATAATATACTCTTTTATTTAAAATAATTTTTGTTAATTAAAAAATATTTATTTTATTTTTAAGACAATAAATGATATAATTTTGTGCAGGAGATCAATTAATGAGAAAAGAAAAGAAAAGACTGGTCAGAAGAAAGAAAACCAATTATTTGGTTTAGTTGGACCCGGCCCAAACGCAGCGTCCAGGAGAATTTGTGTTTGGAAAGGTGAGGGATACAAACGGTACGAAATATTATATTGATTAAAAAGAGAAATATGAGCATTTAGAAGAATTAAAATAATAAAATAATTATAAAATTTATATAATAGACTATTTTACATGATAATTTATGATAATATATTATTTTTTAAAATATAAGATACATTAAATATAAGGGTTAATATCAAAAACTCCCCTAAACTTTATTTATAAATCAATCACCCCCTTAAACTTTTAAAAATGTCAAAGACTCCCTACTATTGTCTAAATAATTATTATATTAATCCTTCTTAATTAAAATAAGAGTGTTTGGACAAAATTGTCCTTCACTAAAATAACTTAAAAATTATTCTTCTAAAAATACTCATAAATTATTTGTGATTTGTACTTTCTCCCAACTGTAATTTTATCCACCGACGTGGAGAATCAACCACCATATTTTCCGGTGGGTTTTTTCAGATTCACCATTCAAATAATAATGGGAATAAAAAAGTGGCTGCTAATTTTGGATCTTACTATTTGCAGCACAAATTTACTATTTGTAGCACAAAAAAAAAAAATAAAATGACAAAAATACCCTTAATATACAAAACTCTCTAAAAAAACTTACAACAACCTTTCAAATCGTTCAAAAAACGTTCAAAATCGTAGAAACTAATTGAAACAAAGGTTTCGTTCAAGTTGCGATAGAGTCTACTTCAGAATTTACGCAAAAATGGTACGAATTTAATACTTTTGTATTATTTTTATGATGATGCAATAAAAATCGCACATGTTTTGCTACTGTATTAGGTAAAATCGCCCTTAATTGGCGAAAATTTACTAAAAAATCAGCTTAAATTCACATGAATAGATGTAGACGTTTCTGGACGTGGTACTAGTTATTTTTTACGTGGTGCTAGTGTTCTGAGACGTGGTGCTAGTGTTCTGAGCCGTCTCCGTCCATCCTGCGATTTTTTCAAAATTTTTGGGTGGTCTGAGAGATTTTTGTTTTGAAAATAGGAAATGAATTTTGATTTCGTAAGGTTTGCAAGACAATTATATAAACATACGAATATGAAAAAATCGCACATACTTTCCAATTTTTAAGCCAAAAATCGGACGAAATGTGCGAAAGTGGGGCGAAAAATCGCCCTACTTATCCGATTTTTCTCCCAAAAATTGGATAAGTGGGGCAATTTTTCGCCCCATTTTGGCACATTTCGTCCGATTTTTGGATTGAAAATTGCATTTTGGATCTGATTTTTTGTTCTGCTATCGCAAATTACAGGCGATTTTTCATGCAAATTTCACATTTTCTGTTTTTAATGGTATTTTACGCATTTTATCAATTTTTTTATGCTATAAATAGCAAATTTGTGCTGCAAATAGCAGCTCAGGCTAATTTTTATCAAAATCAAAGTGTGAACCAAACAAGTCAAATGCTTTGGCCTTAAAATTAAACTATCTTGTACAAAATTGGGGGGGAAATTTTGGGGAAAATCCGACGCCACCCTGTCATGCTCTCCGGTTCTTCAACATCAGTGGCAGCAAAACCCTCCCATTCTGGAACCGCGTCACTGCCAAAAAGGGTCAAGTCTCCAAATCGCTGCTCTACCTCCAAGAATTCCCAAGTGAGGATGGCCGGACTCATCCTACACAAAGCCCACCACCTTCTTAGGCTTCACCGCCGCCTTTCATCCTCCTCTGCCGCGAATGCGTTTTGTCGCGGCGAGGAATTGAACTTGTCGTTGCTGAGCGTGAGAACGGGAAGGAGCTCTAAATGTACTTGCTCCGGTCACGGAAAAATGAATCTGTAGACTTGGTGTCGAAATCGGAAAGGAAACAATGGTGGAAGATGACGGAGGTGCAGATACATGACAATGGTTTTTGATGTTTCAGATTGTACTTATCTATGTGGGTCTGGATAGGGATTAGAAAAAAAGATTGTAATTATCTGTAGTTCCAAAATAGGGATTAGAAAAAAGATCTAACGGGAATATGAGAAGAGGGAAAGACGTTTACATTTGATATATTTTTATTCTTATTTGATATAAATTTTTTGAAAATCTTTTGGTTCAGTGAGGCCTAAACTGAATAACCCAGTAGTTATTTCCATTGGTTGATAAGTTCAATTGCTATGATCGGGTGAGTGTACAAGCAGTTTTCAAAATTTGATTTACCTGACCAGAATAATTCAAACACTGAACTAATATGAACTGCTAAATTTATTGATCTAATACAAAGAGCCATCTCTGCTCTGCAAATTCTTTTTTACTTGCTTCATGAGTATAGTACAACAAGGTACAATGCATAAATCAAATCATGCTCTAAGCAGAACAAGATTTACCCTGGATGAAAGAACCAAATTTACTCATCAGACACTGTGCTTTCTCGGTTTTAGGTTCAAATGCTTGGAAGATATGATCCTCTCCTTCAACATCAACAAGCTCCACTTCACCTTTCCACCCACTGTTCTTCAACGCCTCAACATAACGCAGATCGATTTCTCTCAGCTCATCTTTCTCACCACAGCAAACAAACACCTTTTCACATCCAATGTTTGATAAACTAGGTGCATCTTCAGCAAACGGATTGATCAAGGGATTGTTAATCCCACATGGTGCAGAAGAACAAGCCATCGTCCACATTTTATATGCAACACTTTCTTCATTGCTTCCTTTCTTAGTTTTCGAATCACAAAAAAATGGGAAAGATAGAAGTACACCCAAGATTTTCACCCCACCAATGAGCCTCTCAGCCCCTGCTCTCATAGCCATGTTATGCGCAATGTTCCCACCAGCACTGTCACCTCCCAAGTAAAGTTTATCAAAATCACCATATTTGACCAACCATGGCTCTTTATTTTCACTATTTGAATCCTCAACCACATGGGATGCCACCCATTGAAGGGCAGCCCAGCAATCTTCATAAACTGTATGTAAAGGGTTTTCAGGGGCAAGCCTATACTCAACCGAAATAGTCACCGCATTAGCTTTGGAGACTAATTGATTGAGATACCGGTGTTCGAAGAAGGCGAAGGGGGAACCCCAGCAAAATCCTCCGCCGTGGTAATAGATAAAAATTGGGATCTTTTTGGTGGTGGAATCAGAGATCTTTGGAAGGTAAAGTCTTGCAGAAACGTTGGAAGAAATGGTGATATCTTTTGATGAGACATTAGTGATGGGATCATCAAGTGATGGAGGAACAAATGGGGAGACTAAGAGTCTCTCCACGGTGCCATCTTTGTAGACCTTCATGTACGGAGAGAAATCAGTCTCCAACTCTTTGGGGTCGGGAGCCATGGCGAATATCAAGATTATCAGGACTGGAAACTATGATATTAGAGTAATATTTCCAGTGTGTGAGTGCGTGTTCCAGGCTTTAAAGTTTGGTTCAGCAGCCATGAATGAGAAAGCGAAGGAAAGAAGAAAATGACAAAAAGAAATAAATTGATAAGAAGATAAGATTCTTTTTAGAGTTAGTGTGTCGCTTCCACTAACTTGAAATACCATGTAACATCTTCCTCCTACTGTTCTGATGGACACCATTCATATTGTCGTTTTTTTAAACTTGATCTTTTCCAATGAGGTCTGGTATAGAGTGGTGTTCATTACTCATTATCTGTAATTTTCCAATAAGGTTCTTGATTCCTCGACATTCTCGATAACATTATCCGCATCGTCCTCTACGGTGGACGTGTCTTCATTGACATCACCTGCATCATTTTCTCGTAACTAGTAACCCCCATGTCTGAAGCAATCCATTAAAGGACTGCCCAATAATCTTCAAAAACTACACACAGAATATTCTGGTGACAAATAAACGGGGACGGAAGGAGTATTGCATTGACCACAGAAACCAGGAGGTTCTCAGAAAATTTCCAAAATAATGTAGCAGAGTTCATCAGAAGAAGTGAAAATCAAATAAGTTAAACAAGAAATGCAAAAGAACCAGTTTTACAGAACAAGAAGAAACTTAGAAGAACACCAGAGGAAAAAGAAAACAATTCTGAAAATGAACAACCAAAAAACAAGATCAGTTCTTGATAAAGGAAGCCAAACTGTCAATTAGACTGATTGCCTTCTCAGATTCAGGGTTCAAAATGTGAAAGCAATAATCCTCTCCTTCAAAATTCACAAAATCCAGTTCACCTTTCCAGCCACTCTTCTTCAATGCCTCAACATAAAGGCTAGCAACTTCCCTCAGATTGTTCTTCCCAGCAACAAAAACAAACAATTTACTAAACACAATTCCAGATAGGCTAGGTGCATCATCAGCTAATGGATTGATCATTGGATTATCAATCCCATTAGAAGCTAAGGGATAGACAAAGTTCCAAACTTTAGAAACCATGCTTTCTTCTTTATTTTCATCCTTGGATTGTCCAATAATAAAGAATGGATGAGACAGAAATCCACCAAAGATTTTCAAATCACCAATTAAGCTCTCAAACCCTGCTTTCACTGACATGTTATGCACTATATTTGATCCTGAACTCTCACCTCCTATGTAAACTTTAACAAAGTCACCATGGCTGATCAGCCAAGGATCTTTATCAGCTTTGGAATCAGCAACAGCATGAGAACCAACCCATTGAAGGGTTGACCAAGCATCTTCATAAGCTGCAGGTAAAGGGTGTTCAGGGGCAAGCCTATAATCAACCGAGACTGCGAGTGCTCTCGATTTGGATACGAGTAGGTTGAGGTAACGGTGACTGAGAAAGGAGAAGGCAGATTCAAGATAAAAACCACCACCATGGAAGAAGATTAAGATCGGTAACTTTAAGTTACACTCTTTGACAGGATCGATCTTTGGGAGGTAAATTCTAGCTGAAAAGTTGGGTGAAACAGAAACATCTTTGGATGATACACCAGTAATTGGATCTTCCATTGATGGTGGTACATATGGAGAACCTTGTAGTCTCTCCACTGTGCCATCTTTGTAAACCTTGATGTATGGAGGAAGATCAGTCACCACCTCTTTGGAGTTTGAAGCCATCTAGATCAGAAGGTATGCTATTTTTCATTGTGTATATGCAAATAATGCAATCAAATGACAACAATAGTGGAAAATATAGTATAACGCAGTGGTCAATTTAGATGAGGCAGGTTTGTCCAGGCAGATAAATAGAAAATGTGATAGTAGTATACAACTAACAGTGAATAATAAAATATTTCACAACAGTGAGAAAGCAGCATCCTTTGGTGTTTGTCTTTTCTTTCAAAAGGTACAACTCCAGCCTTGAAATTTTTCATTATCTAAAGGTTTCTACAAAAGTAGCATCTTTGGTACTATGTCTTCTCTTAAAGGGTACAACTCAAGTGTTTTTCATTAGCCAACAGGTTTTGCAGCATTATAGAGACTATAAGTAGGCCCCTTTTTTTTTTTTTTTTTAGAAATAATACACAAAACAAATTTAATCCCTTAGTTTCTTCAAATTCTTATAGGGAAGGTACAATTTTGGAAGAAGTTGATTGTTCTTTATATCTTGAGAGAGCAGTTACTTTGAGTTTCATATAGATTATCTTAGTTTGTTCTTCGTCTCATATCATATTTTTTAACATCTTCCCTGCATATTTTGATTTCTTCCCCTTCAAATATTAGTTATAATCGGCAGACACATATCTATGCATCAATCTTTCATAGCTAGAGCAGGTACTTATGCTCCATAACATGGATTCGGACATAAGTTCAAACCTTAAAAAAAAAAAAAAAAAAAAAAAAAAAAAACCACACAGAAATATAAATTCAAGCAGATTCCTATTCCAAAACAGGAGCAATAGATGAATCTATAAACCTTTGAGGAAGGAAGCCAAACAACTTATCAGAATCTGTGCTTTCTCTGATTCAGGTTGAAAAACTTGAAAGCAATGATCAGCTCCATCAACATCCACCAGCTCCACTTCACCTTTCCAATCACTGTTCTTCAATTCTTCAACATAACGCAGAGCGATTCCTCTCAGTTCATCCTTCTCAGCACAGCAAACCAGAAGCTTCTGGCACACAATCCCTGATAAGCTAGGTGCATCCTCCCCAAATGGATTCATCAATGAACTGTTAACCCCATTTGGAGCAGATGGATCAACCAACATCCACAATCTATACAGAAAATCTTCTTTATTACGAGTTTCTGGATCCAGAAAATAGGGAAAACATAGAAATGCACCCAAGATTTTTACTCCAATACTCAGGCAACCCTCAACCCCAGCTCTTATAGCCATGTTATGGACGATATTCGCGCCAGCACTATCACCTCCCAAGTAAACCTTATCGAAATCCCCGTAGTTAATAAGCCAGGGATCTTTATTTTCAACGCCGGAATCTCCATCAGCATGTGAGGCCAGCCATTGAAGGGCAGTCCAAGAATCTTCAAAAGCTGCAGGTAGAGGGTGTTCAGGGGCCAGCCTATACTCGACCGAGATTGTAACTGCATTAGCTTTGGAAACTAACTGATTGAGGTAACAATGGTGGGCAAGGCCGAAGGCGGAATCCAGGCAGAATCCACCGCTGTGGAAGTAGACTAAAATTGGGAGCTTGTTGTTGCTAGGAGGATCCATGATCTTGGGAGGGGGGAGGTAAATTCTTGCTAAAACCTCTGATGAAATTGTGATGTCTTTTGAGGAAACACCTGTGACGGGATCGAGCGATGCTGGAACATATGCTGGGCTATAGATCCTCTCCACAGTGCCATCTTTGTAGACCTTGATGATTGGAGATAAATCAGCTTCCACTTCCTTGGTATCAGAAGCCATGATCGATGATCAACAAGGTTATCAAGGTCAGACAAAGATTAGCTTGTATCTTTAACTCCTCTCTTCAATAAGATATCAAATTCTTCTTATAGGATATCCAGCACCAATTTTTAGGTATGCACTAGTTGTTTATGCTCAACACAATCAACAAAATAAATAATTAGCCAAAACACACAGACAATCTAGCCCACGGCAGCAACACAAACTTTACTAGTCTAGGAATAAAAGAGTTAAGGGTGTTATTTCTCTCTCAACACACTATAAACCCTATTGGGTCAATCCTAACCCACTTTAAAAAATACTTGGGCTTAACTAAGATTCCTCTTATGTGGCTCGTATTATTGCAAATTTGTTAAAGAGAAACTAGATGGCATAATTAGGCACATTTAGAACCAATTACGGCACTTATAATAGCTTTATTAGCCACTTTGTTCTTGCAATCTTGAAATAAACTTGTAACTAGAAGTAGGTATGCGTCCACAGCTCACATGGCCACGTTTATGAGTGCCATAACTCATATTAATACTGGTAAAATAAACAAAATACAATGCATGAATGAAGCCATGCAAGAACTGAAACAAGATTAAGCTTTGATGAAGGAAGCTATGGTGGCTATCAGATTCTGTGCTTTCTCATTATCAGGTTCAAAGGCATGAAAGCAATGATCTTCTCCTTCAACATCAACCAGCTCCAGTTGGCCTTTCCAGCCACTCTTCTTCAATGCCTCAGCATAACGCAGACCGATTTCCCTCAGCTCATCTTTCTCGCCGGAGCAGACGAACACTTTTCGACACCCAATCTTAGATAAACTAGGTGCATCTGCAGCTTCAGAGAATGGATTAATGAAGGGATTCTTGATCCCACCTGGAGCATTAGGATAAACGAAATTCCACACTCTATATGGCAAGCTATCCTCATCGCTTCCTTTCAGAGTTCTTGAATCACAAAAAAATGGAAAAGATAGAAATGCGCCCAAGATTTTCACCCCACCAACCAGGCTCTCAATCCCTGCCTTCATGGCCATGTTATGGACTATGTTCCCACCAGCACTATCACCTCCCAAGTAAACTCTATCAAAATCTCCATACTTGTCAGCCCAGAATCTTTGTTTTCAACATTGGAAACATGGGATGCCACCCATTGAATTGCAGCCCAGCAATCTTCATAAGCTGCAGGCAGGGGATGTTCAGGGGCGCGCCTATATTCCACCGAGACAGTCACCGCATTAGCTTTGGAGACTAAGTGATTGAGATACCGATTGTCTAGGAATGAAAAAGCTGATTCCAGGCAGAAGGCGCCGCCGTGGAAATAGACTAAAATTGGGATCTTTTTGCTGGGATCAGTGATCTTGGGAAGGTAAATTCTTGCAGAAACATCAGATGAAATGACGACGTCTTTTGTGGAGACACCGGTGAGGGGATGATCGAGTGAGGGGGGAAGATATGGGGAGCCAAAGAGTCTCTCCACAGTGCCATCTTTGTAGAGCTTGATGATTGGAGATAAATCAATCTTCACTTCCTTGGAATCGGAAGCCATGATTTTGAACAAACAGGTTACCTGATACTTGATTTGCCGGTAGTGAATTGGTTTTTATACAAAGGATTGTTCCCTGGAAAATGAGGAGAAACGGGGAAGATATATGAATTCATTAGGAGTTCTAGATGGATATGACTAAAATTTGAACGCCAAATTTGACAAAAGTTGTGACTAAGAATAGTATTCTCTCCGTTCTGATTTACGTGTCACTTTATTATTTTCACAATTCTTAAAAACTACATTTAATGAATCAGTTTGTTTTATAAAATATCTTTTTTGCCCCTAATTAAATAGGTTTACTAGTATTACCAATGAGAGATTGTACTCTTATCAATGACCGTAATTAATACTTTAGTGCATGTAATTAATACTATTGGTTTGAATTTGTTAATATTAATAAAAGATTCAGAGTTTGATAAGGGTTTAATAGGAATAATAACTCAATTTTACTTCGTTAGTTTAAAAGCGTCTGATAAATATGACCAAAAATTAAATTTTAAAGTGACAAATAAATCGGGACGGATGAAGTAAAGTTCAAGACTTTGAATGTTCGACTTCAACTGTTCCTCAGTCTTTGCTTTGCACGTGGCTGATTCGTTTCTATTCGATTCTAAAAGTTCAAAAATTGATGATTCACCTCCCTTAGTTGGATATCTTAAATTTCTTAAACATTAAAAGTAAATCAATATTCTTTGGGATGAATTTGGAGCTGCATCTATGATGAGTGTCAAACTAATCAAAAATAAAATATACTCTTAAAGATTTTTAAGTAGCGCAGTACTAGTAGGATTGTCTCTACAGAGAGCACCAGAATGAAATTAATTTAGTTAAAAGCACTAACCAAAAAGGGGAGTTTTTGAATTAAGACTAATAATTAAAATTCAATTAAAACAAATAAAAAAGAAATCAAAAGATTTATGAAATCAAAATTGGGAAAATTTTAGCCAAAGGAATTGTTCCACCTCGATGTGACGAATTGATCCTCGATGCAAGAATTTATCAATTAAATTATGATTACATTAGTTTTCATTGTTGGAACCTCCTAACAACTCAGTCCTATTAATTTAACGCCAGCAATTAAAGAACAGCCGTTAATTACATCTATAATCAATAATCAGTTTTGGAACCTTCTAGAATCCAGATTATAATAGCCAATGACACAATTCAAACAACAATTAATCAAACATTGTTCAATTGTAATTTGATTATTTGTTCTCTTCAACACGCTAACCTACGTACCACGTGATTAGTTGTATTGAAACTCTTAGGAATACCGAACCTTCAAGTTGATTAGACTACCTAAGAAAATTTGAATACTACCAGCGATTCAAACAGTATCAAATAATCCGCAAGACAAATTATGAGAATAAATAAATAATCATGAATTAATTGATATTAAAAACAATTTAACCTCACAATTCAACCAACATTGAGGGGTTTAATTTCTTTGATTAGACTAAGAAATTAGTTACACATAATTAAAAAACTAAACATAATATATAAATTGTATGACATGAATTAAAATGAAGGAACTAAGAACAGTACTAGGTAGTAGCAGCCGCACAGCAGAACCCGCGCCCAAAAAAACTAAGCTGCTGCCCCTCCAAGATTTTTTGCCCCCAAAAAGTGAGTCAAACTTCTATTATTTGAAAAATTAGTACTAGGGAGCATTTGAGAATTTGTAGTCAAACTTGCTGACAATGATTTACAAGAACTTAAACACAACAGTAAGTAATCTTCAAGAACGAAAGCAAAATATGCCTTCTGAAACAGCATATTCAGACGCCATTGATGAAGGAAGCCAAACTCCTTACTAAACTCTGTGCTTTCTCAGATCCAGGTTCCTGAACTTGAAAGCAGTGACCCTCTCCCGCTACATCCACCACCTCCACTTCACCTTCCCAATCAGTGTTCTTCTTCAACTCCTCCACATAACGCAGAGCAACTCCTCTCAGTTCATCATTCTCAGCAGAGCAAACCAGAAGCTTCTCACACACAATCCCTGATAAACTAGGTGCATCCTTAGCAAATGGATTGATCATTGAGTTGCTATTTATCCCATCTGGAGCAGCAGAGGGACTGGCCAATGTCCACAGTTTATACAGCAAGCTTTCTTTACCGCTTCTTTCTTGAGTTTCTTGATCAAGAAAATAGGGAAAACAGAGAAATGCGCCCAAGATTTTCAGCCTCTCAGCCCCTGCTCTTATAGCCATGTTATGGACAATATTCCCACCTGCACTGTCACCTCCCAAGTAAATTTTTTCGAGATCGCCGTAGTTGATAAGCCAGGGATCGTCGGAATGTGACGTCACCCATTGAAGGGCAGCCCAGGAACCTTCGTAAGCTGCGGGTAAAGGGTGTTCAGGGGCGAGCCTGTACTCGACGGAGATTGTCACTGTGTTAGCTTCTTTGACTAACTGATTGAGATAGCGGTGGCAGAGAGAGGAGAAAGCGGATCCCAGGCAGAATCCGCCGCCGTGGTAGTAGACTAAAATTGGGAGCTTTTTGTTGTTGCTGATCTAGGGAAGGTAAAGTCTAGCGGAAACGGTGGATGAAATTGTGTTGTCTTTTGAGGAGACGATAGTGGTGGTGGGATCATGGGGCGATGGAGGAACAAATGGGGAGTCCCAGAGTCTCTCCACGGTGCCATTTTTGTAGACCTTGAGGAATGGAGATAAGTCAGTCTCCACTTCCTTGGAATCGGAAGCCATCACCAAGATTTCAAGAACCAAAACTATAGAATGATGGACAATTTGCAGTGGATTCCTCTGTTAAGATGCTGACAAATAGTTGAATAAGTAGTTGGTAAACACTCTTTACCAAATATCAAACACCTTGAAGTTGGAGAAATATGGAGTTGGCGAAACTAGGAGAACCATTGGTCAATGATTGTATTCATCCTCTTGTGTTATAAAAAATGAGTGTCTAAACTAAGTGGACAAATAAGAAAAAATTGGCCGGATTTAATACTATTTCAAATTAATTATTACTCCTTTCGTCCCAAATTAATAGATGTTGTAGAGGTTAAAAGTTGTCTCTTATTAATCGTCACTTTATCATTATTAAGGTAAATTTTCTAGTTTTTCATGTTTTACCCCTCCTCAAAATTTGTGAGTGTATTGAATCCTACCACCAAACTATTATTCCCTCCATTTCAATATATAAGTTCGTTTTCACCTTTTAGGTAACTGGTCAAAATATAAGTCACTAGTCTATTCCTAGAAAACAATTCATTGTTTTTACTCCATTACCCTTATTTAATATACAATTTTATTGAAATCTGGTTTGTCATGCATTATTTCAAATTATAGCACTACTATCAAAATATATTAAATAGGGGTATAACAGGATTTACAATTAAAATTTATGGGAATATGCAACAAATAATTGCTACCTTAATATTTGTGTTTGGTCAAAAACGACTTATATATTGAAATGGATTGAGTATTTCATTAGTAATTTCCTTTTCAAGATAGGGTAAAAGAGAAAAATTTACTAGACTAAATCATTAATTACTACTTTTCCTTGATAACAGTAAAATCTGTAAAACGTCTATTAATTGGGGACAAAGAGAGTATATATTAGGGTGAATTACACTTACCTCCCGTGCGACTGCGACTGAGTTAAACTACCGATCACATAAATTCATAACAATCACCAATTTTTTTTTTTTACATTTTTAATGTTTGATTTTGGTCAAGAATAGTAAATCGTTAGAATTGTTGTGAGTGATTGATAATTTGACTAAATAAAAAAAAATAAATGTAATTCATTCTATACATTAAAATGACACAAAAATTATAATTCTAAATTATTCATTTGAACCGCTTTTATATATTTACAAAATCAAAAGTTTCTTTTACCCCTCAATCTAAAGTGTTCTAGATAACTTTTGATTTTGTGAATTTATAAGAACCCAACAAACGGATATTTTTAAAATTAAAATTTTTAGATCATTGTAGTGTAGATAAATTTGTATAAACATTTTTCCCTTTTTTTTTTTGCTGAAGTTTGCGACCTGAACAGGTCAATATGATAGTTGACTGGCTGGTCAAAAGAATTCTTAACATTTCTTAAATTTCGTAAAAGTGTTTGATATATTGATAAACCTCAAAAGAATTTTTAGTATTAGCCCAATTGAATATGAGTTGTACGCCAAGATTATAGTATAATGTTTTAACCGATTTATTGAGATAACCCGCAACTAAATAACCTGAAAATCGAAATATATAACTCAATTTTGATTCGATTAATCGAAATTAATGCCCCTTTAGAGTTGTATGATAATCCATATTATTACTGGTAAAATTAACAAAATACAATGCATGAAAATGAAGCCATGCATGAAGCCAAACAAGATTAAGCTTCGATGAAGGAAGCTATGGTGGCTATCAGACTCTGTGCTTTCTCAGTATCAGGTTCAAAGGCATGAAAGCAATGATCTTCTCCTTCAACATCAACCACCTCCACTTGGCCTTCCCACCCACTGTTCTTCAACGCCTCCACGTAACGCAGATTGATTTCTCTCAGTTTATCTCTCTCAGCCGTACAAACAAACACCTTGCGAACCCCAAACTTAGATAAACTAGGCGCATCTTCTGCAAATGGATTGCTGCAGGGATTGTTAATAACCCCACCTGGAGCTGAAGGATAAACGAACTTCCACAGTCTGTATGATAAGCTTTCTTCATGGGTTCCTTTCTGAGTTCTTGAATCGCAGAAATTTGGGAAAGATAGAAATGCGCCCAAGATTTTCACCCCACCAACCAGGCTCTCAGCCCCTGCCTTCATAGCCATGTTATGCGCTATGTTTCCACCGGCACTATCACCCCCCAAGTAAACTCTATCAAAATCTCCATACTTTATCAACCAAGAATCTTTGTTTTCGACATTGGAAACATGGGATGCCACCCATTGAATTGCAGCCCAGCAATCTTCATAAGCTGCAGGCAGGGGATGTTCAGGGGCGCGCCTATATTCCACCGAGACAGTCACCGCATTAGCTTTGGAGACTAAGTGATTGAGATACCGATTGTCTAGGAATGAAAAAGCTGATTCCAGGCAGAAGGCGCCGCCGTGGAAATAGACTAAAATTGGGATCTTTTTGCTGGGATCAGTGATCTTGGGAAGGTAAATTCTTGCAGAAACATCAGACGAAATGACGACGTCTTTTGTGGAGACACCGGTGAGGGGATGATCGAGTGAGGGGGGAAGATATGGGGAGCCAAAGAGTCTCTCCACAGTGCCATCTTTGTAGAGCTTGATGATTGGAGATAAATCAATCTTCACTTCCTTGGAATCGGAAGCCATGATTTTGAACAAACAGGTTATCTGAGACTTGATTTGCTGGTAGTGAATTGGTTTTTATACAAAGGATTGTTCCCTTGGGAAAATGAGGAGAAACGGGGAAGATATATAAATTCATTAGGAGTTCTAGATGGATATGACTAAGATTTGAACGCCAAATTTGACAAAAATTGTGACTAAGAATAGTACTCCCTCCCTCTCAGTTTATCTGTCACTTTAGTATTTTCACAGTTCTTAAGAATCACATTTAATTAATCAGTTTGTTTTATAAAATATCTTTTTTACCCCTAATTAAATAGGTTTACTAGTATTACCAATGATTAAATAGGTTTACTAGTATTACCAATGAGAGATTGTACTCTTATCAATGACCGTAATTAATACTTTAGTGCATGTAATTAATACTATTGGTTTGAATTTGTTAATATCAATAAAAGATTCAGAGTTTGATGAGGGTTTAATAAGAATAGTAACTCAATTTTATTTCGTTTATTTAAAAGTGTCTGATAAATAGGATCAAAAATCAAATTTTAAAGTGACATATAAATCGGGACGGATGGACATGGAGTAAAGTTCAAGACTTTGAATGTTCGACTTCAACTGTTCCTCAGTCTTTGCTTTGCACGAGGCTGATTCGTTTATATTCGATTCTAAAAGTTCAAAAATTGATGATTCACCTCCCTTATTTGGATATCTGAAATTTCTGTAACGTTAAAAGTAAATCAATATTCTTTGGGATGAATTTGGAGCTGCATCTATGATGGGTGTCAAATTAATAAAAAATAAAATATACTCTTAAAGATTTTTAAGTAGTACAGTACCAGTAGGATCGTCTCTACAGAATGAAATTAATTTAGTTAAAAACACGTAACCAAAAAGGGGGTTTTGAATTAAGACTAATAATTAAAATTCAATTAAAATAAATAAAAAAGAAATCAAAAGATTTATGAAATCAAAATTGGGAAAATTTTAGCCAATGGACTTGTTCCACCTCGATGTGACGAATTGATCATTGATGCAATAATTTATCAATTAAATTATGATTACATTGTTTCATTGTTGAAACCTTCTAACAACTTCGTCCTATTAATTTAACGTCAGCAATTAAAGAACATCCGTTAATGCATCTATAATCAATAACCAGTTCTGAAACCTCCTAGAACCCAGATTATAATAGCCAATGACCCAATTCAAAGGCAATTTATATGGTGGTCCTATAGGACCACCATGAATTTTACTCCTACCCCGCGCTACAGTAAACGCGCGCTACAGTAAACGCGCTACAGTACCTTCGTTTCTTTTGTTATTTTTGGCTATTTTTTTATTTTATTTTGCCTTCCTCTTTGAAATTTTTTTTCGTCCGTTTTTTTTTCTAAACAATTCAGTATTTTTTTTAATGTTTTTGAATTTTATAAAAAAATTATTTTTAAATTATCATTTTATTTGTTTTATAATTAAATAATTTTAGATATTATGATACATATTATGGACGTTTTTGTTGTATGACATGATTTCTTTTATATTTTTGATCTGATATCTAAATTCTGTTGATCTGATGTCTGCTATTTTGTGATCTGATGTCTATATAATCATGATTTGATCTACCTTGTTAAGTATATTTTAGTTCTACTGTATGATTTCTTTTATATTTTTGATCTGATATCTATAGTCTCTTGATCTGATGTCTTGTATTCTCTGATCTGATGTCTATATAATCATGATTTGATCTACCTTGTTAAGTATATTTTAGTTCTACTGTATGATTTCTTTTATATTCTTGATCTGATATCTATAGTCTGTTGATCTGATGTTAAGTATGAGTTGATCTGATGTCTATATATCCTGATCTGATCTCCTTTGTTAAGTATGTTTTAGTTCTGCTGTGTGATTTCTTTTAAAATCTTGATCTGATATCTATAGTCTGTTGATCTGATGTCAATTATGAGTTGATCTGATGTCTATATAATCCTGATCTGATCTCCTTTGTTAAGTATGTTTTAGTTCTGCTGTGTGATTTCTTTTAAAATCTTGATCTGATGTCTATAGTCTGTTGATCTGATGTCAATTATGAGTTGATCTGATGTCTATATAATCCTGATCTGATCTCCTTTGTTAAGTATGTTTTAGTTCTGCTGTGTGATTTCTTTTAAAATCTTGATCTGATATCTATAGTCTGTTGATCTGATGTCAATTATGAGTTGATCTGATGTCTATATAATCCTGATCTGATCTCCTTTGTTAAGTATGTTTTAGTTTTGCTGTGTGATTTCTTTTAAAATCTTGATCTGATGTCTATAGTCTGTTGATCTGATGTCAATTATGAGTTGATCTGATGTCTATATAATCCTGATCTGATCTCCTTTGTTAAGTATGTTTTAGTTCTGCTGTGTGATTTCTTTTAAAATCTTGATCTGATGTCTATAGTCTGTTGATCTGATGTCAAGTATACGCTGATCTGATGTCTATAGTCTGTTGATCAGATCTCCCTTTTTAAGTATGTTTTAGTTCTACTGTATGATTTCTTTTAAAATCTTGATCTGATGTCTATAGTCTGTTGATCTGATGTCAAGTATGAGTTGATCTGATGTCTATATATCCTGATCTGATCTCCTTTGTTAAGTATGTTTTAGTTCTGCTGTGTTAAGTATGTTTTAGTTCTGCTGTGTGATTTCTTTTAAAATCTTGATCTGATGTCTATAGTCTGTTGATCTGATGTCAATTATGAGTTGATCTGATGTCTATATAATCCTGATCTGATCTCCTTTGTTAAGTATTTTTTAGTTCTGCTGTGTGATTTCTTTTAAAATCTTGATCTGATGTCTATAGTGTGTTGATCTGATGTCAAGTATACGCTGATCTGATGTCTATAGTCTGTTGATCTGATCTCCCTTTTTAAGTATGTTTTAGTTCTACTGTATGATTTCTTTTAAAATCTTGATCTGATGTCTATAGTCTGTTGATCTGATGTCAATTATGAGTTGATCTGATGTCTATATAATCCTGATCTGATCTCCTTTGTTAAGTATGTTTTAGTTCTGCTGTGTGATTTCTTTTAAAATCTTGATCTGATGTCTATAGTCTGTTGATCTGATGTCAAGTATACGCTGATCTGATGTCTATAGTCTGTTGATCTGATCTCCCTTTTTAAGTATGTTTTAGTTCTACTGTATGATTTCTTTTATATTCTTGATTTGATATCTATAGTCTGTTGATCTGATGTCAAGTATTCGCTGATCTGATGTCTATATAATCCTGATCTGATCTCTCTTGTTAATTATATTTTATTTCTACTGTATGATTTCTTTTATATTCTTGATCTGATATCTATTGTCTGTTGATCTGATCTCTTGTATTCTCTCATCTGATGTCTATATAATCCTGATCTGATTTCCCTTGTTATAAAAAGTATTTTTTTTAAAAAAAAAGAATTTTTTTTTAAAAAAGGTATTTTTTTTAAAAAGTTTGTGCGTCAAAAAAAAAAAAAAACTGTAGCGCGTTACTGTAGCGCGAAACTATAGCGCGTCACTGTAGCGCACGCTACTGTAGCGCGCTACAGTAAGTAGGAGTAAAATTCATCCTACTCCTATAGTACCACCGTAAACGGACTCCAATTCAAACAACAATTAAACAAACCTTATTCAATTGTAATTTGATTATTTATTCTCTTTAACACACTAACCTACATACCACGTGATTAGTTGTATTGAAACTCTTAGGAATACCGAACCTGGTGTATTCAAGTTGATTAGACTATCTAAGAAAATTTGAATGCTACCAGCGATTCAAACAGTGTCAAATAATCCGTAAGACAAATCACGAGAATAAATAAATAACTATGAATTAATTGATATTAAAAACAACTTAACCTCACAATTCAACCAACATTGAGGGGTTTAATTTCTTTGATTAGACTAAGGAATTAGTTACACATAATTAAAAAAACTAAACATAATATATAAATTGTATGACATGAATTAAAATGAAGGAACTAAGAACAGTACCAGGTAGTAGCAGCCGCTCAGCAGAACCCGCGCCCAAAAACTAAGCCGCTGCCCCTCCAAGATTTTTTTGCCCCCAGAAAGTGAGTCAAAGCTTGTGGCCTCCCCACGTGTCCAAAAGTGTAGCCAAAAAAAGAAAAAACCTGATAAAGCCTATATCTTTTGGGTCTTACTATTTGTAGCTCAAAAACGCTATTTGTAGCTCAAAAAATTTTATAAACTTCCAACTTTATCCTTCATTCAAAATATACTACAAATTCATTTCATAATCCAAAAACACACTAAATCAAAGAGAAATATTGGAGAAAACGTCACAATCGGCGTAGATTTACGTTGAAGCGAACGCAATGGTCGAAAATTCTCGGGAAAATGGTACGTTTTTTACGTATTTTTTTGTCGTTCGATTTGTTAGCGAATTCCATGGTACACACGCCCAGTTTGGGCGCATTTTCCATGGTGCAAACGCCCAAAGCAGAAGTGAGGTCCATGGTAAGGAATAAAAATGTGGTTGTGGATACCATGGAAGGAACCCAAAATGTGGGCGTGTGCACCATGGACGGAAAGATGTGTGGGAATGCCATGGGGCAAACGCATAGCGCGTTATCCATGGGTGCACACGCCCAATATGGGCGTTTGAGTCCATGGATAACGCGTTAGGCGTTTGTTCCATGGTTCAAACGCCCATATTGGGCGTGTGTACCATGGAACAAACGCCTAGCGTTTGCACCATGGCACCACACAGCGTTTGTTCCATGGTAGAAACGCCCACTTTGGGCGTGTGGTGCCATGGTACACACGCCCAAAATGGCGTTTGTACCATGCTCGGTATATTTAAATAATATTTTATTATATAATATTTCGTAGTATTCGTTATTGTTAATATTGTAATTCTTCATATTTATTTTTAATTTTTATTATTGAAAAATTGAACTTATGTTATTTTTATAAATTATGCAGGATCCAGTTGAAATACCCGATTTGTCGCAAGATTTGAGCGCACTTTTTTCCTCGCTGTATACTTTGCTACTGAAGAAAAGGCCTTTGAGCATTGCAAGGATGTTTCTAAGGAATTAAGGTTCGAGTTGATTTGCTCAGGGTGGAATCAAAAGAGGAATGGGGTCACATATCGTTGCGCGCGATTCAGAAATCCTATAGAGCACCTTCGAGCGAATGACACGTCGCTCAAATGGATCGGGCCGTTCGATGAGCCGTAGATTGCATTTTGATGATGATATGTGATTTGAAATACTTTTTTGGTGAACTAATCTATGTTTTGTGTTTAATTATATTATAGTCATATTTCATTGACTACGTCTTATATAGGTAGAGAAGAGGTTAATAGCTTTCACCTTTTGCCACGGTATATTCACCCTTATTGCACTGGGTATTTGGACGTAAAGTCAGATGGCAATTGTGGTTTCCGTGCTGTGGCACATTCTTTATATGGAAACCAGGAATTATGGGCAACAGTTCGGATGGTGGCAACTGGAGAAATTCTAAGTAATCAAGCTAAATACAGAGATATTTTTGCGGCATTTGCACCGAATGAAATTCCGGATGATCAGGCTATAGAGTGGGCAGTGAATAGGATATCTCATAGGGCACAATCATGTGGGATGGAATATTGGATGCACACACCAGTGGACTTATTTGCTATCGCGGCGTTTGCAAATGCATTGGTTATCCATCTCAGTGATTCTAGTCCATCTGCTTGTTTCTCTATATTACCTGTGAGGGAGGTAGAAGGTGTCATTCGACCGTCCATGGAAATATGCATTGCGCACGTTCGGAATGTTCATTTCATTAGTGTAAGTTTGATTCCTAATAGTCCTATTCCACCCTTGATACGCCTGTGGCATCGTTACCGTGATGTTAGTCTAGCTGATTTTGCAACGTCAGATGAGTTTGTGGATAGGATTACAACATGGGATAGGATATGCCCATGATTTTGTACACTTAACTATGTTGATGCAATTAATTGTTTTTTTTTTACATACTAATATGTGCATATGTATGTAGATGTAGTTCATGCTAAGTGGGACGTACTAACAACGAAATATAACCATAATTATAGATCAAATGAAAATGTACTAAATCAATGTTAATATGACCTAACTATCATATAGATAATCGCCATCTATGCATCAATCTTGACAGCTCTGCATCGCACTCCTCCGCCTGGGGCATGCCTGCATCTCTAATAATCCCAAACTGCCTCTGAGCTACCCTCTCGTACTCTCTAACCCACTAAAAAATGCAAATACAAAATATGAATATCTCTAATAAATAAATGGAACACATTATTATAATTATAATACATAAAAAAAAAAATACTTACATATTCAGAATTGGCGCGCGATGGCACGCGATCTGGACGCCGGCGTCCAGTCCAGTCTCTGGACGCCGGCGTCCGGTCCGACCGGACGCCGGGCGTCCGGTCCATATACCGGACGCCGGGCGTCCGGTCCATATACCGGACGGCAGGAGTCCGCCGCCGCCAATTTACCGATAAATTTCAAAAAATTACCTGGCCAATCATCAAGCCTTTTCCTGCTCCGTGACGCCTGGGTTGTTGACCTCCAGCACCGGCCAAAGATTGTCGTCTGTCCATGGATTTTTTAGAGAGATAAGAATTTTCAAAATTTCAAATATTGAAGATGCTGCACTGCTTTGGAAGGCTTATATATATAAAAAATCTGGACGCCTAATTTTTAGGCTTGCACCATGGTCCGGACGCACAACTTATGCGTCCGGCACCATGGCTGGACGCATGGATGATGCGTCCGGCACCATGGCCGGACGCGTCATCGATGCGCTCGGCACCATGGCCGGGCGCATGGTTTTGTCTCTCTTACCATGGTTTTTGCGTCCAATTTTAAAGTTTGTACCATGGTTATTACTCAAATTCATGTCGCGACATCCATGGGTCAAGTGAATTTTTCTGAAATTTGTCTGTTAAAAATTTATTATTCTTAGTTCGGGGTTACTTTAGTCATTTTACCTCTTTTTATGAGCTACAAATAGCGTTTTTGAACAAATAGCGTTTCAGATATCTTTTCCACCAAACCTGCGGCCCACTAATTCCAAAATAAACCAACTAAATATTTAAAATCTAATATTATCTTAATATAAATCTCAAATTCCCTTATCTTATTCCACTCACTCTTTCAATCAAGTCCAACTAACTTTTCTTTTTTACAACTTCTAATTTTTTCAAAAATCACTCAAAATAGCTCATTCTTCTCCAAACTCAATTTTCTTCAAATACAAAAATAGTCCATTAAATTCGATCATGCATTCAAATTGCCCTAAATTTGTGCAAAATCCAATATAAATTTCAAGCTCATCAATCTAACATCGAAGGCAAAGCAAACACCAATCTGTCCCGTCAGCCATTACTTTTGCTCTTTCGAGTCTGATGATAAGTATGGTTTTGTTATTATGGACGGCAATGGCACCCTGGTTTGGAATCTTGACTGACAATTCCGGCGAGGCCCTTCACAAGTTCAGTTTCGATCGACCTAAGAAGCACGGAAGAGGAGGACACAGTCGGCGCTGGACCCGGAGTTCGTCGCAAGAGGGACCTCTGTTTTGCAAAGGTTTTGGAGGGATCTTATGGCACCTGACCA
Source organism: Knoxia roxburghii (assembly GCA_030378225.1). Classification (NCBI taxonomy): domain Eukaryota; kingdom Viridiplantae; phylum Streptophyta; class Magnoliopsida; order Gentianales; family Rubiaceae; genus Knoxia; species Knoxia roxburghii. The sequence continues at coordinate 2,831,982 of CM059420.1, forward strand.
GAGTAATCTTCAAGTCCTGGAAGGCCTGACCGATGCCGCCGATGATGGAGAAGTTTATGGGGGTAGAAAGCAATCAATAACTTTCTCCAATGCCGGCCGTGGGGATGCCGACGTGTGATCTGATCTTGCGTGTTTGAGAATTCAGATTCAGGCCGCTCCATCCAATAATATATGCCAAACTACATTCATATCCACGTAATTTAGTTAAATTATCGAAAGATTTTTTGACAATTACATTTATCCCCTTAATCTCACAAATTCATAACAATCCACCTCTTGTCGACAAAAAAATAGCAAATATTTTGAATAAATATTTTTATTAAGTCAAAAGATCATTGAAAAAGTTTAAACTCACAACCACTCAAATTTATTTTGACTGAAAATCACTTAATTTTTCTTCTTTGACATTTTTCAATATTTGATTTCGGTAAAAAAAGTAAATATAATTGTCAGATCGAGAGTGTATTAGTAATTTGACGTAAATATAATTCGCCCTAATATATATTTGACAGTATAAATATAAAAATTTGATTATTTTTATAAGATAAAAAAAACTTTAAAATAAAATTTATTATTATAAGATATAAGGAATATTAGTTATATTAGCAAGTTTTCTTTCTAAAAAATAATTGTTTATACATAATCACAAAGGTCAACATATTAATAAATTTAGAGAGACACATATGTAGTCCCCATATTCAATGGGAAGAAAAAAAAATTCTTTTTATGGTGGAAGAGACAAGGAAAAGAGACGAAGAGAAAAAGAGTGGAGGGGAATACTCTACAATAGTAGGTTTATGAAAGACTTTTAAGACTTTTAGTTCAAAAATATTATGTCCTTGTTACAAAAAATAGTTTGTGTTCTTTTAATTCAATTATTATTCTAAAAAAATAATAATAATTTTGTAATATCGTAGACTAGTAGATTGAATCAATAACTTTTAAATTTCGTCTTTTTTTTAATACAAAAAATAAGATGTCAAAACTTAAATTCTTACTCACTTACTTTTTGAATTTCAACTTTACGAGTCCGTTTACGGTGGGGCTATAGGAGTAGGATGAATTTTACTCCTACCTACTGTAGCGCGCTACAGTAACGCGCTATAGTTGCGCGCTACAGTAACGCGCTACAGTTGCGCGCTACAGTTTTTTTTTTTTTTTTTGACGCACTGCCTTTTTAAAAAAAAATACTTAACAAGGGAGATCACATCAGGATTATATAGACATCAGATCAGCGAATAATATACATCAGATCAACAGACAATAGATATCAGATCAAGAAAATAGAAGAAATCATATAGTAGAACTAAAACATAGTTAACAAGGGAGATCAGATCATGATTGTATAGACATCAGATCATATAATAATAGACATCAGATCAAGAAAATAGAAGAAATCATATAGTAGAATTAAAACATAGTTAAAAAGTGAGATCAGATCATGATTGTATAGACATCAGATCAGAGAATAATAGACATCAGATCAACAGACAATAGATATCAGATCAAGAAAATAGAAGAAATCATATAGTAGAACTAAAACATAGTTAACAAGGGAGATCAGATCATGATTGTATAGACATCAGATCAGAGAATAATAGACATCAGATCAACAGACAATAGATATCAGATCATGAAAATAGAAGAAATCATATAGTAGAATTAAAACATAGTTAAAAAGTGAGATCAGATCATGATTGTATAGACATCAGATCAGAGAATAATAGACATCAGATCAACAGACAATAGATATCAGATCATGAAAATAGAAGAAATCAGATAGTAGAACTAAAACATAGTTAACAAGCGAGATCAGATCATGATTGTATAGACATCAGATCAGAGAATAATAGACATCAGATCAACAGACAATAGATATCAGATCAAGAATATAAAAAGAAATCATACAATAAAATAAAAAAATAGCAAAAAATAACAAAAAAAAGGAAAGCACTGTAGCGCGCTTTTGAAGCGCGACTTAATTAAATCCCAAAACCCTTCCTTCCTTTCTCCCGCTCTGAAACTGAAAACCCAAAACCCTTCATTCCTTCGTGGCTCTCAAACCGATTTCATCCCCACGATCTTCATCGTTCCATTAACAACATCAGATCTAAATTTCTAACCTCAAATACGTTCAGAGATCACTGCATTTCGATTTTCTGCTCTTCTTCCGGTTCAGAAAACACCATAGCCATCATCTGCGCGAAGAAAAAGCTTGCTATTCAACTCAAACGCTAAAAAAAGTCTCCAAATCGGACGAAAAACTTGCTGTTTTTCTCAAACCAACGTTTTTCCTGCTTCGACATTTATCTACAGGTACAAAAACCTAATTTTATAACCGTTATTTTCTTTGAATAATTAGGGTTCTGATGTCTGTATTGTTTTAATCTGATATATGTTTTCGATTGATCTGATGTCTGTTTGTGCTTTTAATTTTTTTATCTGATATAATTAGGGTTCGTTGATCTGATGTATATTATATGTTGCTCTGATCTCTGTATTATCGTAATATGATGTCTATTTTAGTTCATTGAAATATTTGCCTTCAATATTTTGTGACCTGATGTCTGTATTCTTTTTGTCTGATATATATTTTCAATTGACCTGATGTCTCTTATATGCTTTTAATTTTGTTTTAGTTCTTTGAAAAAAGTTTCTATCAAAATTACTAATCTGTTGACTGTATTATTTTGATCTGATATCTGTTTTGTTTTGATCTGATGTATGTATTTAGTTGATCTGATGTCTTCATTTTCTTTGATCTGATATAAGTTATATCCTGATTTGATTTATTTGTTCAATTTGTTTTCTTTATGTGAAATGTTTTTCTTATAAAATAGTGATCTGATGTCCATTTTTTGTTGATCTGATGCGTGTTTTTGCTTGATCTGATGTGTGTATTCAGTTGATCTGATCTCTGTGTTTTCATGATCTGGTGTCTGCCATATGCTGATCTGATGTGTTCATGTTGCGATCTGATGTCTTATATCTGCTGATCTGATATCTGCTTTCTTCTAATATGATATCAACTTATTTTTGCTTACATACTCTTACTGACATATTACAGGAAACAACAATTTAAACATAATGGCTGATAAAACCAACCAAGATAAACAAGTTATTCAAGCACAAGATGAGAGTTCAGATTTTCAAGAAACCCCTAGCAAGTCGTTACAACATACCTACAAACGTAAATCAGAAAAGAAAAGAAAAGAACAGGAAGTAGTTCAACCATCCCAAAAGGAGCAAACAAGTAAAAGGATGAAACTACCTCTAAAGAAGAAGAAGACAAATGAAGAAATTCTTCAACAATTGCAGAAGAAGGATCTGCAGCAGAAGCAACAACAGAAAAAGACCAATGTTATGGTCAATAAGGAAAAGAAACAGGGCGATGTGGATGTCCACATCACAAAAAAACAGAAAAAAGATGATGATGATGATGGTGATGATGAGATGAGCAAAAGATTCAGTTGCAGTACATCTCCAAACGGTATAAGTTTCGTGGTTTCTAGACTCTCAGAACCACAAAGAAATGCCGTGAGAGATATAGGCTTTGGCAGCTTCCTCAGTATCAACTACACCAGGATGCCAAACAAACTGGGACAATACCTGCTCAAAAAATTCAACTGTATCAAGTTGAGGCTGGAGCTGGAGCAAGATACAGTTATTCCCATTGCTGAAGAAGATGTGGAATTGGTTCTTGGCTTCCCAAGAGGCCCAATTGAAGTTGAAGAATACACAGCTGCTGAGTCAAAGGGTGAAGATTATGAGCAGCATGTCGAACAATACTGTCAAAGATTTGGCATGCCACCCACAAAAAGACCGACCATCAAGCAGCTTGAGCAGTACATTGTAAACCATCAGGATTACAGTGACATCAACTTCGTCCAGGATTTCCTTATCTACCTGGCCACCACGTTTCTTTACCATCATGGGAGCATCAACAACATCAGATATCGGCTCCTCAAATCCCTGAACAGCATTGATCAAATAAGGCAGCTGAACTGGTGTAGCTACACATTCAGGGCCTTAGTGGAATGCCAAGAGAAGTATTTCCACAAAGATGGCACAACATCAACAGCCTACAATGGACCACTCTCTTTTCTGATTGTAAGTCTCTCATCTTTCTTTTCTGTATTCATTTGATTACTGATCTGATGTCTGTATTGTTGTGATCTGATGTCTTTTATATGTTGATCTGATGTGTATATTTTCTGATCTGATGTCTGTTTTAGTTCAGTTAAATATTTCCTTTCAATAACTTGTGATCTGATGTTTGTATTTATATAATCTGATATTTGTTTCCTGTTGATCTGATGTCTGTTATATACTGTTAATTTTGTTTTATTTGTTTCAAATAATTTTCTATCAAAATTACTGATCTGATGTGGGTATTACTGTGATCTGATGTATGTTATATGCTGATCTGATGTGGGTATTATCTTGATCTGATGTTTTTTTTAGTTTGTGAAATGCTTTGCTAAAAATTTTATTTTCTTAACTCACAACTAACATATTTTCTTCAGCTATTCTATGTTGATAGGGTTGTGTATGGAATTCACAAAGATATTCCAAGAAACCTACCAACATTCACAAACTGGAGTCAGACTCAACTCTTTGAAAGAGCAAAACTCGAAGAGAAAAAGGGAGGACATGGTCAAGGCTGGATAAGAGAAAGGGCTACAGCCGAGGTGCATGTGGAAAAACAACAACATGCACATGCATCTGAAAAGCCTAGCAAATCAAAACAAGCTCCAACCACATCAAAAAGCAAGGTAAACTCTCTGATCTGATATCTTTCATTTGATGATCTGATGTATTTTTTTTTTTTTTTTGATCTGATGTCTGATTGTTAAGTACATTTCATTTCTATAGTATGCTTTCTTTTATAGTTGTGATCTGATATGTGTTATATTATGATCTGATATCTGTTTTTTCATGATCTGATGTCTCTATAATGATTCTTTAATCACCCATTTTTTAATTATGTTTTCGTTCTGTAGTATACTTTCTTTCATAGTTCTGATCTGATATGTATTATATGCTGATCTGATGTCTATTTTACCGTAATCTGATTTATCTTTTTTATACTAATATGAAACAATCTAACTATAACAATTATCTTCCGCAACAGGATTTTGAAAATGCTGATGAAATGACTCAAACAGTGGTTGATTTGGCAAAGTCCATGATGGCTTTCATCAAAGCATGGCACAATGTTGGGGCAGCAAACAATCCAGAAGGTGCTGCAGCATTTGCCACAATAACAAGCACAGTGGAGGGGATTATCCGTGACTTGAGGGAGAAAAATACAACTCCTGAGCAACAAGGTCAATCCTCAAAATCCGCAACCGAAGAAAATGAACCAACACCATCACAGGATGCAAGGTTCTATGCGGCATGTGCCGAAATTGCGGATAAACTACAAGAGGATTACAACAAAATGCAGAAGAAATCCGCCACTGTACGCTTCGAAGATGATATGCAAATGCCAAATTTCAACCTCATAACACCTTCAGGAGACAACATTCATGAAGAAGAAGGAGAACAAACACAAGAAAATGTGGTGGAGCAAAAGGAAAAAGAACCTCAGACACCACATATCTCTCCAATAACCCTGGAACAAAAAGAAGTTGAACCAGAAGAAATGGAAATGGAAGAGAGCAGAACAAAGCTTAAGGAAGATCCAATTGCAAAGCAATTGGTGTATAGAATGTTACGAAAGGAGAATGAAAAACTGGATGTAGATGCAGAGAGTGGAAACAAGAAGAATGAAAAAGAAAAAGATAGGGAGGAAGAGAAGCCTGAAGAAACAGAAGCTACCAAAGAGAAAGAGAATGAGAAAGGGAAAGCTTCTCTAAATTTGACAGAAACACAAGATATAAATATTGAAAGAATGATGGAGGATGCAGTACTGCTTGCTACAAACCTCAATGCAATGATTTCAGAAGCAGATCAACCTCCAAAACAAGCCATGACTTCAAAAGATAATCAAGACATAGCAGAGCTCAAAACGTAAGTAAAAACACACTACAATCTGATATGATATCTTTAATTGAATAATTTGATATGTTATATCTACTGATATGAACTTTATTTCCAGCATGATCAATGAAGAGCCAGACAATGCTGAGGAAGATGTCATCTTGTCACCAAACTCAAGACATCGAGATAGACAACTCCCTGTACGTTTGAGATCAGAATTTTGGCTCAAGAAGCCTAAAACATTTTTGATGATCTCAAGGAGAGAGAAACTGTTCACTGATTTTGCTTACCTAACAGGGACAAAAGAAAATAAAATCAATCAGCAGTAAGTTCTAATCTTGCCTTTTTGATCTGATATCTAATATCCAATGATGTGATGCCTACTGTCTTTTGATATGATATGTGTAAAATGCATGATTTGATTCGTTCTAAAAAATGTATGATTTTTTTTATATTATTGATCTGATATAAATAGTCTTATGATCTGATGTCTATAGTCCTCTGATCTGATATAAATATTCTTCTGATCTGATGTCTATAGTCTTCTGATCTGATATCTACTGTCTTGTCATCTGATATCTGTTGGATAAATTGATCTGATATCTGTTATATGCTGACCTGCTGTTTACATTTTGTGATCTGATTTCTATTATATGCTGTAAATTTTGGGATTTCAACATACTTTTGTTAACATTATTTTGATTTACGCATACAGAGAAGTACTCTACTCCGATGGAAAATTTGCATTAGTGGATCGATCGGACTTCCTATCCATGCTTCCAGGAGTATGGATAACAAATTCGGTACTAAATGCATGGATCACGCATATGAACTTCAAAGATCCAACAAGGCTGTTCATATCTGAACAATTTTGTGTAAGATATGAATCCCTTATAATTTTAATATGAAATTCATTTTCAAAAATATATACATGTTATTCCATCTGATATGAATTAAATTCATTATGTTTTCAGTATGCAATAATGGAAGATACAAAAGAACAACGTCTGAAGTTCGTTGCTTCAATGGATGATTACAACAATTTAAAGAAAAAACATGATGCTTCCAAGAAGTTAGGCATCACAATACCAAAACCAGCATTTCCTCACTATGAGGTTAAACCAGAGATTCTGGACAACATGAAAGATCAATTCATAGAAGATGTCACAAAAGCCAAAAGAAACATGGACACATTAAATGTAAAAATGGTAAGTGCAATTTTAATTCCTCTATTCAGTGAATTCAATATATAAAAATATCAACTTCTAATTAGTATTATACTTTGTGCAGATCTTTATCCCAATATTACAGCATGATCATTACTATACTTTGTGTATAAATGCAACGGCAAGAAAAGTAGTCGTACTTAATAACAAAATCCCAGAAAACACTTGGTACACTGCAATTCCCGAACTTATGGTAAGTACATGTCCCTTGATCTGATATCTTCTTTACCTTGATCTGATATATTCTTTACCTTGTTCTGATGTCTTCTTTCCGATGATCTGATGTCTTTTTTACACTGATCTGATATGATTTTACACTAATCTGATATCTTCTTTCCCATGATCTGATATCTTCTTTACCTTGATCTGATATATTCTTTACCTTGATCTGATGTCTTCTTTCCGATGATCTGATGTCTTTTTTACACTGATCTGATATGATTTGACACTAATCTGATATCTTCTTTCCCATGATCTGATGTATTCTTTCCCTTGATCTGATGTATTTCTTACATTGATCTGATAATGTTTTACACTAATCTGATATCATCTTTTCAATAGTCTGATATATATGTTTTCTTCATTAATGCAGCTGCGGTATATTGTTGAGATAATAAAAGGGACATCAGCAGAAAAATTTTTTGGAAATCCCAAAGAATATAAAGTGGAGTATCCAAAACTGGACTGGCAAGATAACAAGAACGCCAATGATTGTGGCATTCTTACAATGAGACACATGGAGCTCTACAAAGGACAAACAACTCATACTTGGGATACAGAGCTCACAAGAGAAGCACGCAAGAGCAAAACTGCTCTCAACAGGGCTCTACAGATTCTTAGGGTCAAGTATTCTTATAATATACTGGCTTCTCAAACAAATACAATGAAGGATGAGGTCAAATCCAAAATTGAGGAGTTTTATAGTACAAAATTGTAAAAAATACTAGAGTCTAGTCTTATAGGACAATATTGATTCTAAATGAAAATGTACAGTTTTTTCTTAGATATTCTGAAACTGCAGAAATGATCTGATCTCAGCTTGTGGTTGATCTGATGTGCGCGGCATCTGATCTGATGTCGCGTTTCCTGAGATCTGTACAGAAACAGTTTGAAGCTGTTATTAGTCTTGGTATATATATACTTGTACAGAAACAGTTGTAAGTAGTTTTGATAATAAAATTCAGAGAAAAGCTTTCACAAAATCTTTTGCTCCTTCTTCTTCTGGAAACCGCTTTTCATGTAGTTTTTGCTACTTGTATGACATGTACTTTTCCTTCTCAAACTCCCGAGTGTATTGTCGAGAAATACCTTCAGTAGTGGTGGAAAAATACATATCATACAAGAGAGCAAAAACTACAGCAAAACTGTAATCTGAACTCTTATCCGATGACTACAGTAGTGGAGGAAATTTTGGGCTTGGTTTTTTTGCAAGGGAAGAAGAAAAGCAGAGGAAATGTTGTATGGACGTTGCCAGACATGGGTCTTGTTTATAGTAGAATTTTTGAAAGAGTTTATGTTGAAAGTACAAGGTTGGTTGGGCAATTAATATGAATGTAGTTGAAACAATTAATAAGTGGTTGAGGAAATTGAATGAAGTGATGGAGTGTTGTACCTTGGCGGGAGTTGTTTTTCAGAAGTGGCAGGAAGTTGTACGCTTACTCTGAACACAATAATGTATCAACTAACAACTAACACCTAATATAGTATCGCATTATTGATCTGATATCTATATTACTCTGATCTGATCTCCATATAATTCTGATCTGATGTCTTTTATATGTTGATCTGATATTTATATTTTCTGATCTGATGTCTGTTTTAGTTCAGTTAAATAATTTCATTCTATCACTTGTGATCTGATGTTTGTATTCATTTGATCTGATATCTGTTTCCTGTTGATCTGATGTCTGTTATAATTCTGATCTGATGTATATATTCCTCTTATCCGATGACTACATTCCTCTAATCTGATCTCTATACACATGTGATCTGATGTCTGTAACACTCTGATCTGATGTCTATATTTCTGTGATCTGATATCTTCTAGACATTGTAATGAAACAACTAAGTACAGCAAGTCTTTTAATGTTTTGTATCAACTAAATAAAAGAATTCATATAAACTACAACTACAACTACAACTTCTCCACAACAGGATTTACAAAATTACCATCAACAACAGGATTTTCAATCCCCATTGATGCGACCCGTTCTCTAGTACGCAATGCAAATGCTTCTGCTTTCTTCTTCTTCCCTCTTGCCCTATTGCACATTTTCTCCACAACGCTTTTTGGACGAATGTTTCTAACACCCTTTTCTCTTCTTCTCTTCGGATCTCTAATTTCAGCAATGTTTGAACCTTCTGCTTTTTCACCAACATAGGATGGACCAACCTCTGATTTAATAGAATCTCTAGCCAAATTGAAGTGCCTGTCAAGAATAGAACGTGCAACAGAACTAGACTGTGCATGTCTAATTAAATCCAAATATTTTCTGCTTGCTTCAACTCTCCAAACAGAATCTGAATGTTTCTCAATGCTACTTGATGGCAACAAACAATCTTCTTTCGAATAATAATCACAGCAACTTGCACTCTTAGTCCACCTTTTCAATACATACTTCTCAGGGATTCTCTACAGTATATAACAAATATAAAGTTAAACATATCAGATCAACTAGCAACTAATATCAGATCAACTAGCAACTAATATCAGATCAACCACATTACATAAAAAAAAAACATACTTAAAAAGGCAATAGATATCAGATCAACAGACAATAGATATCAGATCAAGAATATGAAAGAAATCATTCAGTAGAACTAAAACATACTTAAAAAGGCAGATCAGATCAGGATTATATAGACATCAGATCAGCGAATACTTGACATCAGATCAACAGACTATAGATATCAGATCAAGAATATAATAGAAATCATACAATAGAACTAAAACATATAATATCATATCAACTAGCAACTAATATCAAATCAACTAGCAACTAATATCAGATCAACCATATTACATAAAAAAAAAACTCTGAAGTTGCAATAAATACGTACCGAGTAATTATTCAGATTTAGCACACGAAGAGCATGCGAGCATAACAACCCAGCCTCAGAAAAAAGATTACAAGTGCAGCTCACTGTATACTCATTCTCATCAAAACGAACTACGTGTCGAAACAAATCAAGTTTGGTACGCCAAACCTGATATTCATAAACACCATTTTCGCTACTCGTCTGCAGGTGATTATAAGATAACATCTTGATATACAGCTCCTGAAATCTTACAAACACCTCTATCGTATAAACCTCAGCAGCATGTTGAAGCATTAATGAATCTCCAACAATAGGATCAACCCTTCCTCTACATCTAAAATCTTCTGCAATGCCATTGTTTCTCCACTCCGTCACCACATCAAGAAACTGCTGATAGAATTCACACAAAGTAGACGTTTTCGACAACTTCATTGAAACCGAACGATTGGTTGTCTCACATCTTTGGGAAGAAACTGCCCCTCCAGAAAAATATTGTTTACTGAATGCAGGGCACCACTTCTCTTTTATCTCATCTAATTTCTTCAACCAAGTGTTGTCTTTGCAATTGTAATCCTTCAACAAACTGATGAAATAAAAATGTAACTGATTAATATATCAGATCAATTCATAACTAATATCAGATCAATTCATAACTAATATCAGATCAGCTTACAGCAAAAAAAAAGAATAAAGTAGTATAATAATAATATATCAGATCAACACAAACTTCATATCAGATCAATACATAAAAAATATCAGATCACCTAACAACTAATACAGAAAGAAAACACACACCTGTTCCAGAAGTGGTTAAATTCAGCTTCTGTGCAAACTTGATTAAGCAAGAATTGAAAGGCATCTGAAAATCCTTCTTTACTCATCAAATGAGGTATATTACTACGAGCATTCTTTGCAATGTGCCAAACACAAAGACGATGACGAACATTTGGAAAAACCACACGCACAGCAGCTGCCATCGAAAAATCCTGGTCTGTCATAAATGTCATTGGTTGCTTGTTCCCCATCGATCTCAAAAATGTACTAAACAACCAAATAAATGACTCCACCTTCTCATTTTTTATGAAACCTATACCAAACATAACATTACGACAATGGTTGTCCATACCAACAAAAGGTCCACAGATCATGTCGTATTTGTTTGTCCGATAAGTCGTATCATGAACCAATAAATCCCCAAATCTACTATAATCCTCCTTCATCTTCTGATCTCTCCAAAATACACTACATAATGAAGACTCCTCATCCAAATCAAAATCATAATAAAAGTCCTTCTCATCAGTAAATCTCTGTTTTAACATATTGATCAGTGCATTACTATCACACCCTTCAATCTTCCTCCTCTTCTCTTGTTCCAAATGATTATATACATCTCGCATGGTATAACCAACATTTGATGAACCTCCAGACTGAAAAATAATATCAGATCAACAGGAACATAATATCAGATCAACAGAAAAGAAATATCAGATCAACTCAAACGTAATATCAGATCAACTCGAACGTAATATCAGATCATAACAAGTATCACATTTATGTAGATTCATAAAAAATAATCTGAAAGTATAACTAACCTCTTTGGACAATATATGATAACCATCCGTTACACGAACACCTGAACTTTTCAATTCCTCAAAATACTGCAATGCAGAATCATCAAACTTCCTCTGAGAACGTAAAAACTGCCTCTCAGCTACAGGACACAATTCATGATTATGCTTCCTGAAATGCTTTTGGACAATCCAACTCCCATCTTCTCTTTTCTTAAATTCAATAAAAGCTTTACATCTAGATCGCATATCAATTTTCGTATAAATCTTCTTCAAATTCTCCTTGCATTGTTTAGCTCCTTCTCTATTACAAAGATATCTTCTCAAATACCTGATTCCAGTAGTTTTGTTTTTACGATCTTTACCTTTCCTCACACTAAATCCTAACCTAAAAGCATAATCATTATATAAATTGTATGCTGCATCTTCATTTTCAACCACTGATTTACACAAAGATTCCATAGATTCATCATCTGAACCTGTATAAAAAATGATAATATCATATTAGTTTAAACATAGTTGATCAGATCAGGATTATATAGACATCAGATCAGAGAATACTTGACATCAGATCAAAAGACTACAGATATCAGATCAAGAATATAAAAGAAATCATACAATAGCACTGAAACATACTTAACAAGGGAGATCAGATCAGGATTATATAGACATCAGATCAGCTGATACTTGACATCAGATCAACAGACTATAGATATCAGATCAAGAATATAAAAGAAAACATACAACATCACTGAAACATATTTTACAAGGGAGATTAGATCAGGATTATATAGACATCAGATCAACGAATACTTGACATCAGATCAACAGACTATAGATATCAGATCAAGAATATAAAAGAAATCACACAGCAGAACTGAAACATACTTAACAAGGGAGATCAGATCAGGATTATATAGACATCAGATCAACTCATACTTGACATCAGATCAACAGACTATAGACATCAGATCAAGAATATGAAAATATCATACTGTAAAACTAATATCAGATCAACATAGAACTAATATCAGATCAATGAATAACTAATATCAGATCAATTCATAACTAATATCTCATCATGACTTACATTCCAACAGAGATACCGTTGATTCTTGCTGTTTATCAAAATCAAACAATTCAGGAGCATCTTCTTCGCGAATGAAATCAACTATACCACCCACTGTATCTTCCATTGAAATTTCTCCAATCCACAATGATCTATCAACAATTTTCGATCAAAAACAAAACGGTAAGAAGAACAGAACCGTAGAAACAACAAATTCAAACACATAAATCAATCGAAAGGATCAAAACACAGGAATAAATATCTTAATTATCAAATTCGAAGCAAAAACTCCACAGAAAGATAAACAGAGCACAAACGGAAACAAAATAAGCGAAAAACGAAGACAAAAAACAGATAAACAACACATTTGTAAACATAAATCAATCACAATCATACCGTAATCAAAATTGGAAGCAAAAGAATTCAAGCGAAAGACGAAGACGAAAAACGGCAACAAAAGACGAAGAAGAATATCGGCAACAAACTCCTGAAAAAAAGAAAAAGAAGAACCTTATATAGCTTAGGGTGGGAGTAAGGCGCGTGTCCAATTTTTTTAAAAAAAGAAACTACTAATAAAATTGGGAGGCTAAAATAGAAACTACTACTATATTAGGGGTAGGAGTAAAATTGCATGGTGGTCCTATAGGACCACCATATAAATTACCCAACTTTACTAGCACAAAAATTAGCATAAATGGTTAATCTAAATTAGCCTCAAAATCATTTAAGTAACAGAAAAGAATAAGATAGTCTAATAATTGACAATTTGGACGTGACTTTGACAAGATTTTACATTCTCTCTTCTTGGATTATTTGCCGAAATTTTACATTCTCCCCTTGAATTATTTATCGGGATTTTACATTCTCTCTCCTTGTTTCCTCTAGAACGAGACTTTAGAGATGGCTCTTTACTTTACATTCTCTCCCTGTAGATTATTTGCCGAAATTTTACATTCTCTCCCCCGAATGTAACTTTGACAAAAAGAGAGATTTTATATTTTTCCCCCTATATTATTTGCGTCATCATAAAATCCAATAAACAAACACATAAAACTTTGCTTCATTTAGAATCATACTTTAGAGATGGTGGCTTATGCCACTTATTCTTTTATACTCAGAAATATCTTAGCATTTAACTACCAAACCAAAGTCTGATTTGAGGGCATATGTGACATCTCAAACTCATATAACCTGATATAAGTTTCATATGAGCATGGTTTTACAAATTTAATAATGTTTTATTTATTAAAAGTTCTTTTTCGACCAAATTTTAAATATTCAATTAACATCATAATTTGACTTTTTAAATTCTTCAAAACAAACACTAAATTCATTAATCAAAATAAGCAACTCACAACTGCGTGTAAAGTCGTGTCACTAACTTGACAATAAGAAAAAAAAAATATAATGAAAGTATTACGAAACTACGTAAATTTCATCGAAATTCCCGGTTTCCATGTAATAACAAAAACAGAACCGGTCCAGAACCTAAGAATACAACTTTAAATTGGATTGAGCTTGTATCTTCTAGAAGGACCGACTGTTCTTAATCCGATTCTGTTCGGTGGATTTAATTTTCAAATATTAGAATAAAAGCACCCATAAAGTACAAGAAGATGACTTGTTATGATACCCGTGGGATGTTCCGAAAAGGGTGTGAAAAATATATATTTTTTTATAAGATATGCTACGATTTTAATGTAATATTTAATTTTTCAATTTTAAAATTATTTATATTTAATGAAATTTGTTAATATAATACAATAAATATATTTTTTGAAACAATTGTGGTAATTAAATAAAAGTAATAATAATATTAATTTTTAAATTAAATTAAATCATAATTAATGTAACCAAAAAAAATTTAAATATCTTACCAAAAAAAAAAAAAAACGGAGACAAGTGAAGCGGTTAAATATAAAGTAGTATTATATTTTGTAATATCATAACATCATATTCCTTATTTTTGAATTAATTAATAATTAATTGCTTATGCATAATTTAAACATATTATTTTTAATATTATGTTTTCAAAAAATATATATTATTTTTTAAAAAACAAAACCTTGTTTTTCTCAAAATTAAGATTCTGCACGGACAAAAAGAAAATAGTTAACAGTTTAAGATAGTAAAATCACAATTTTGGTCCGATCAACCTAAAAATACCTGAAAATTTTTAAAAATTTAACCTATCAGGAAAATTTTGTACGAATTAATTTTAAATATTAAAATTTTAAAAAGTTTTAAATATTTTTGAGTTAATTTGACCAAAAAAATAAAATAATTATAATGTACGGACAAAATGCCGAACTCACCAAACATTCGGATTAAAGGCAAATTATATATTAAACAACAAAGGAAATTAGGAAAAAAACACGCAAACCTATGATTATTAATTTTAATTTAAAATCAACCAACATATAGACAAATGGAAGAGGCTGAAAGAACCGCTGACATTGCCGCCGCCGTCTTCCTCCGCCCCCTCGACGACTCAGTCCGACAACCTCTCTTCATTCCTTCTTCCTTTCCCCCGCGTCCATTTAATTTCCCTCTCTTATACTTACTTGATCTCCATTACCTCATTTCTCCATAAATATATATTCTTTCCTCTTCGCTTCAACAACTTCACCTTCTCTCTCTCTTTTCACTATTCTTTTCTTGTTTAGCTCACCCAACGACTTCTTCAACTCCATTTATAATAATCTAGTTCAACATTAATTCCCTCAACCCCTCCAAGTTCCCAAATCCATCAAACCAATGAAACAAAGAAAGGAATAAGTTTAAACTCAGCCCTTTACTTTTTCATGAATCAGTCTTCTGGAACTAACGAATTCATTGCCATCTTCTTTAACCATGAAAATCCCTTTCCCTCCAATTCTTCTGTTTTTCATTTTTTTGTTCCCTGCTTTGTCCCTCTCTCAGTCCCTTAGAGGTAAGTCCCTATAAGTGTTCTGGGCTGGCTTTATTTTTGTGAATTATGGATAAAGTTTTGATTTTTGTGCTTTTTTGGTTATCAGGTTTCTTGATCGACTGTGGTGCGACAAACCGGTCAGTGATCAATGGCCTGGAATGGCTGCCGGACCAGGATTTCATCACGACGGGGACATCAAAGCTTCTTTCAACTCAGTTTCAAGACTTGACTCTGTCAACTGTTCGTACATTTCCCCTCCGGAACAACATTTTCAAGAAATTCTGCTACGAAATTCCTGTTTTCAGGACATTGAGATACCTAGTCAGGACCACTTATTTTTATGGTGGAGTAAATGGGAATGTTAACCCACCAGTGTTTGATCAGATGGTTGATGGGACTTTCTGGGGTGTGGTCAATACAACTGCGGATTACGCAAAGGGGAATGCTACATTTTATGAAGGAATTTTTTTGGCTGCAGGGAAGACTATCAGTGTTTGTTTGGCTGCTAATACTTACACTGATTCGGACCCTTTTATATCTGCATTAGAGGTTGTACTCTTGGCCAATTCAGTATACAACGCCACTGATTTTGGGACTTCTGCTCTTAAATTGGTTGCAAGACACGGTTTTGGGTACCAAGGTCCTATTATAAGGTAAGTTGCTGCATTGCTAACATCCTTGTTGCATCAAAAAGTTGTCTTGGCATTCTTAAGATTTAATCGCCTTTTGAAATTGGTAGATTCAATAGAATTGTTTGTCTATTAGTATTGAGCACATTTGTTATGGCTTCAATCGGGCTTAATTTGAAATTGTTTATTTTCTTGTTCTTGGCCCTCAGTAAGTTTTTGGATTAGTGTGCCTCTTTGCTGTAACCTCCTTTCCTTTCTTTTCCAGAAAACGATACTAGTTTTCATGCCTTTTTGATACATGCATGTTCATGTTCAGCTGTCTTTAATCAATTCCAGCTTTTTACCTTTTCTTTCTCTTGTGGGTTGGATAGTTCCTTTTTCTTTTATTTGGTTGATTGCTTTAGTTAGCTGCCAAAGTTGGTTTTCCTTTTAGCATATCATAACAATAATCACATTTTGATGTGCCAGATATCCAGACGATCAATTCGATCGATTTTGGCTTCCTTTTGGAGAAGATAATTCCACCACACCATCTTCTAGGAATGTCACAGTTTCTGGTTTCTGGAATCTACCCCCTCTGAAAGTATTTCAAACGGATTTGGAAACCACTCAACCGAAACCTCTGGAGTTGCAGTGGCCTCCAACATCTCTTCCAAATTCGTGGTATTACATTACCCTTTACTTTGCAGATGATAATTCAGCTACAGGGAGCTCAAGAGTGTTTAATGTCACCGTAAATGGTATTACATATTACCCGAATCTCGCTGTGGATCAGGCCGGTGTTGCCGTTTTCACAAACCAGTGGCCTCTTGCTGGCACAACAAACATAACCTTGACCCCAGTTGCTGGCTCCACACTTGGTCCTATCATCAATGCAGGAGAGGCTTTTGAAATTCTAAATGTTACAGGAAGAACTCTTACAAGAGATGGTTAGAATTCTAAATCTATTTGGTTCTCAATAAATGAACATTGTCCATTTTGTGCAACTTTTTTTCATCTCTAGCTGCTAAAGGGACTGCTTTCGTATTAGATAATTTGAAAATTATTATTACTTTCTCTGCTCTAATTGGATTCAAGAGGACCTTGATAAAATTTATTATGCCTCCTCTAGTTAGAAAATCTGCTTTTGATGCATTCAAAATGCACACCATTAGCCAAATGTTTCTTGGAAGGAAGAGGGTGATGCAGGAATGGTTGGAGGAGAACATTTGTTTTGAAAAGAAGTAAAAGGAAGAAGTCACTATGCTAGCTAAAAAATGGAGAGAAATACTAGGTTTCATTATTTCAAAAAAGCAACTTACTTTTTCTTCCAGTACATTGAGCAGTTATTATCTTTCTGTAGTGACTAATATGGAAAAAATCAAGGCAAGCTTACAGAGCGCTCCACTGGATTGGAATGGAGATCCTTGTTTACCTCGTCGGTACTCTTGGACGGGAGTTACATGCTCAGAAGGGCCAAAAGTGCGCATTATCACATTGTAAGCTTAAAGATATATGCTAGCCGTGCCTAATATATCACACTCTCCATAGTTTTAATATTCTTGTCTACAGGAATCTTACAAGCATGGGCATTTCAGGATCTATTTCACCAAGCATAGCCAATTTAACAGCATTGTCTGACATGTAAGGTATTGATACTTTAAGTTATGACATTAAGAAGCTAATTCAGTGTACTGAACTATTGATTATTGTTGACAGATGGCTAGGGAACAACAATTTGACAGGATCTATACCCATTCTTTCATCGCTAAAGCTTTTGAAAACTTTGTGAGTCACAGGATGCTCATTTTTCTTTCCTTTTGTCCTTCATTACTTGTCCTACTGATTAATATCATGCAGAGCATTATTTCTCAAGAGATAGAACAGTCAAAATATTCAGTATAACTAATAATGCTTTGAACTGCAACCTATCGGTGTTCTGTTCTCTAACCAACGACTTGCAACATCAATTTAATATTTCATCACTTTTAGGTTTTCAAATGCATATTCGTGATGTGCACTGATGCTTACATATTTTGTTCCAAACTTCAACATACATTGTTGCTTTGTCTCTCTATCGACATCTGATAGATGCAGCATATCGTTTCAGGCATCTGGAAGACAATAAGCTCAGTGGAGAAATTCCCCCATCCCTTGGAGACCTTGTAAATTTGCATGAAATGTGAGTTATGAATTCATTATATCAATGGCTCACACTTATCTGATATCTAAACTTCTGTGCTATGTTCATGTGTTATGTGCATGTATTAGAGTTCGTATGGGTACAGTTAAACATTTACACATCTTGGTCTTTATTAGTTGGACTTGGTTGATATTGTTGATTGTAGCAGTTATTGGGTCTCTTATGAAACCTGCAGCAAGTTATCCCCATTAAGTGTCCCTTTGGTCTCTAGCTAGTGTTAACATGGTTGGATGAACTTTTAACCGGACCAAATACTTAGACTGGCCCAAGCATGATCTCTATTTGTATTTGACTAAGAACTCGGGAGCTTAGGTTGCTAAGGAAGTAATCTTTTATTTACAGCCGAATCCTGTTGTTGGTTATCATAGAATACTTGTAGAAGAAGCTTTAATGTGAAGGTCTGATTGTAGAATTAAGATTGTTTGGATTTGTGAGTTATTGAAAATGCTGCCATTTAATATAAACCAAAACATTCTTATCCACAAGTATCATGTTAGAATGTTAATATGCAACTTCATCCTTGTACATCCATGTCATTCGAGCTAGGAACTGTAATAATACTTCCAGTCCCTGCCAGTAGCTGTGCGCTAATGTATACGAAGGGATCAGAGGTTCCATTTTGACAATTACGTCAAATGTCATTCATTTGTGCTGGTTCTTATCTGTAATGTTAATTGAGGTTGATGTGGATGTTGAGAGTCATTTGTTTTGGCTTTATCAGAGAACACATTCGATAATTGTCTACTTATTTTACTAATTTCTGTCCTTCCTGCTGTGGTATCAGCTTCTTGCAAAACAACAATTTGACTGGAAATGTACCAAGCAACCTTGTCCAGAAATCTGGGCTGGACCTCAGGTAATTAACCATTGGTTTCCATGTTTCTTATACCGTGATCTTTAAATCTTTATTATATGTACATAAGTTAAACTTACTTTGTCTTTCTCAGGTTTTCTGGGAATCCATTTTTGTCACCACCTGCTTCATGAACTTTCCAAGCAACTGCATCATCTTATACTCTACTAACTGTTAATTCAAGATTTTAACTCACCATACTGGGATGCCTGCATATAGAAATGGCCGTCATTTGGCCTCTTCCACCTTCTCCACCCCAAAGAACCAGTATTTGTTCATTCAAAAATGGTTTGTACATGGGATGTATACATGAAAAGTACTGCTGTCAATCTTTTGACCCCAATTTGTGTCCATTTGAATGGAATGAGATGAAAACTGCATAAAATTTTCTGAGTAAACCAGTTTTTCCAGTGTTTGTTGAAATCTTCAATAGTCTCCATATTTCTTTATCTTGAATTGGTTACCCTTCTGGAATCTGGATTACTACAATTTTCTTTCCCTTCTCATAAGGTAAGATATTTTATGATTGGCTAATTCGAGATGATGATGATATTGATAGTCATGGAAACTGAAGATGGTTTTTCCACTGTGTTAAATCAAGTGAAATATATTAACTCTGAACAGAAGACATCTATAAAAGCATCATCAGAAAAGAACAGATAATGACAAAAAGTTGCAGCAAGTGGTTGGCACTCCCTGTTTAGAATCAATGTGTCTTGAATTCGAGTTATTTAGGTTTATGTCTCCTTTTTTGTAAAAAAAAAAAAAAAAAAAAAACAGATAATATTATATGGGAAAACTGATAAATTCCCAGGCAAAGCTGATTCAAGATGAATATCTACTAAATCAGGAGAAACTAGTTGACATCAAAAGAAAGAAGAAAATGGAATATTGCATTGCAGATTATTAAGTCAGCATCTAGGATAAAATCAAAGAGATGTACTTAAAAGTGAACTCAAGTCTAAGATTAACATTAACATCAGAAGGTGAGATAGCAGAAGAAAATTTGAACAGAAACAAAAAAAATATTGAACATTTTCTACAAGGCAGCAAATAGAAATTGATCCCATCGTCTCTCTGTTTTTTTTACCTCTCTATTCTTCCTTTCTTCATGGAGAACAAAGGAGGGAGTGCACTGTTCTTTCCTTGAGTGCAAATTGGGACATTAATCACAGGCCTAACTCTCAAATTGGCTGATCTTGTCCTTTCCAATCCTTTCTTGATCCTTTTCACATGCTTCTCTCTGTTTCCTGCCCTCTCTTTGCCTTCATCAATTGGAGGCATATCAGTAAGAGAGTTTGAAGAGGAGGAAGAAGAGGAAGAAGAAGAAGTCGATGAAGACGGCGACAGGGACAGCGAAGAAGCGCGCTGTTTCTTCAACCTTAGCAACTCTTTCCACAGAACAGTACATTTAGGTGGCCTAGGGGATGGGTCATCATCAAGAAACCAGCTCATTCTTGGCTCCTGATCCTTAATAACTTCATTCTTCCCCTCTTCGGCTTGTTGTTCGGATTTAAGACTAATCTTGTTCAGCTTTTCTGCATGGTGCATTTGCCAAAATGGGAGTAACTTACCCTCACAAAACAGCTCATCAGCAGTGATCATTGTCTCATGATCATTGGTGAAATTGCTGGAGAGAAACTCAAATTCTGCTTTATTACTGGCCTTCTCCTTGTGGTGATCTTTCACTTTCTCTAGCTCTTTCTCTGCATGAGATTTTGGACTAATAGTAATGAAATCTTTATCATCAAGAAAATCAGCAGAAAAAGAGATTCTTGGCCCTGAAATTGGCTCAATGGACCTAGAAGAAACCTGAATGGCTTCTAAAGATCCCATTTTGATATATCTTTGTTTTCTTCCTGGATTTTTGCAGAGAGAAAGAAAGAACTGCGGAAAACCAGAAATGTAGGAATTCAAGTTGTGGGTTTCAACTTGCATGAGTTTTTGTGCTTTTATAAAGAGGAAAAGAAACCAAGAAAAGACTAAACTTTGGCATGATTCTAAAGTAAAACTTGAGTTTTTTTGTTTGTAGTTGCTGGTAAAATGTTTTTGGACGGTGAGATTATTAAAACAGTTTGGTCTGGTTAACCTGAAACAATGAAGCCATGGCTGTGTTTAGAATATTGGAACAGCACATGGACACATCTTGAAAACAAAAAGACAAAAGCCCTTTTCTGCAATGGCTCTAAGTTCACCGTGTCTTTCTCTTCTGGGCAGATCAGAAATTGAAACAATGGCACAATAATAAGGAATTAGATGATGACAAATTTTATTTTATTTTTTTACAGCTCCAATTAGCCATTCATTATTAAGTTCTTGATTCTTCTCTTCAAGTAGGAAAATTTTCAGGGTTTCAAGGACACAACACAAGTCTTTTTGGCAGCTGTGTTGTGATTAGTACACTCCAAATCTAGCAATTATCCTTCATCAAAATTTTGCATGTTTGGCCTTACAAATTGCTAAGTGTGACCAAATAACAGGTGAAAGTATCTAATTAGTAATTCCACCACTAGATAAGTGCTCTCCTATTTCGATTTTTTCAGAGCCTGCGATAGCACAGCCGAGCTAGCGATGAGTTCTTTGTCCCTGCGATAATGGAACGACAGAAGTTTTGAAAATTCAAGAGAATGTCACGTCAAGACAAGCCGTTTATCATTGCGATGGATGTTAACTCTTATGATGGCAATGTTTAGTTTTTGGTTCACATAATTAAATTCTTTTTCTAGAGTTGTCTACAATTCGTTAATTTCTTGCGGTCGATTTTTTAGTAATTACTTAGAGGATCTCATACAAATTATAACCTGGATCAAATTAATTCGTTTTTGAATCTCAATACGGGGAATTCCCTCTACAAGAAGAGATTCCTATATTCTTTTGAACATAATTCTTAATACACTTTCAGATTTTTTTTATTTTTTGTAGACATTCTCAACAATTTTTTATAATAACAATATCTTATACACGAAGTGTATATTCTTTAATCGAATAACATTTTTTTCATGAAATTCATTGTGAAAATCGGATTTAAATTTTTTAAAAAATCCTGAGCATACATTTTATCTTGGCTCATATAAGGCTAATAAGTCTAGATTTAGCCCCAAACAAGATGAATGATATGATTGCCAAAGATTAAACCTCAAAGTATATTAAAATTGCTAGCATTAACAACCAAATGATAACCCTATTTCTTAATTGACAGCAAACCAAGAAGTAATTAGAGGGACATATAATGCAAACCAGTACAAAGTTGGAATAGATTAGTAGGGTTTTCTGAGTCAAAGGAAGCAAAGCTTTAGCCTCTTTGACCCTGTTTAATTAGCTAGCTAGAGAGAGATCATAATAACATGGGAGAAGGCCTAGGCATGTGGCCACATGAGACTCTTAACTTGATTCCATGTGATTATATGACTGTGTTTTCTTTATCCAACCTTAATCAAACACATCTACAAATCTACTAGATCACCTAGCATCTTCCTTGGCAAATCTGCCCCTGTGAAAACTTTAATGTTCTTGGCATGGTTTGCTCAGCTGCTGTGTTATTTTCCAGGCATTGGGATGGGTTTTTTTGTCAGTTTGGGCCCTTTATTTTTTTTAGGGTTTTTTTGGGCAAGTGGTGGTTATGATATCCAATCCTTCAAAAGGTTGGATGAAGATTGAGGGGGCTGTTAATTATTCAAGACAGCTAATGAAAATGGAAGAGAGTAAATTAATCCTTTTGATTATTGAAGTAGATCATGCAATTACAACTAGATTAATTAACTTAAAACCTAGAAAATCACTCATTTTAGCCCCTAAATCTCATTTTGTTTTGGAAGACTGTATATTAAAGCATGAGGAAGATGAGAATTCATCTGCTGGACTCAAGTTGGCTCTCACTATTGCTGGACACAATCATCATGTCCCTATCCTTCCGAATAAGTATTATTAAATCTCCTCTATTTTTCTTATTTATTGTTCCCTAAATAATAAAGGTATTTTAATAATTCAGTAGAAGCAAAATCGTGAAAAAAGAGTGATAAGTCAGAAAATATAACACGGCCAATTTTTTTTTTTTTTTCCTAAATAATAAAGCTATTTTGATAATTCAGTGGGGGCAAAATCGTAAAAAGAAAACGATAAATTAGAAAATAGGGACCGAGTACACGCTCTGAATATATACCACTCTCATAACATCAATTATAAATTCTTCCCTTAGCCAACTCTATTCAGAAGACGGTAGGACCAGTCATAAAACTTAGCACAATCTTTTGCATGCATGAAAAGGGTATATATTATACTAAATCTTTTGCCAAAAAGAAAAAGAAAAGTAACCTAATATTTCTAAACTTTTTCTTATCTTAAAAAAAAAAAAATACTTTAAAAATTTTTTTAATGTAAAGGGTGTAATTGAGCAGAAATGACTCATTTTTTCTTAATCAATGTTTAATATTCGATTGGTGTATTAAGGCATAAATTAATAAAGGAATATGTTATTTGTCTCTGCAAAGGGAAGTTGGCAGTAGAGTTCCTTTTGAGTCTTTTGAAAACAAAAGAGTAAAAAGAAGTTCATTTCGAGGTAAAGCAAAGCTGGAGCAGTCAGTCAACTCTGAAATAGTTGCATTATTTTGAGCATGAATTATGAACTAAGTAACTTTGATTAACAATTAAAAAATTCCTATTTTTGAAAGTTCATTTTTACTGTCCTTTAAATACTCTTTGATTGCAATATTATAAACACGACTATTTATTTCGTGAAAGGAACACTAGCCTCTAGTGGCTATACACACAAGTTTGGAGTTGATTACTCCCTAATAAGTCAAAAAAATATTTTTGAAGAGTGAAATTTGATCGAATATATATCTTTCTTAGAGTTCTCCTCATCTAATGAACATTTAACGTTCAGATTCTCCTCCAATTCATTTAACAGTATTATAGGCACATGTTGAAAGATCATCATCATCAGTCAATCAGAGAATCTCTGAAATAGTTGCATTATTCTGAGCATGGATTATGAACTAATTATCTTTGATTAACAATTAAAATATTCTCAATTGTCTAATTTAAGAAATTTTTTATACAAATGTTCATTTTCCTCCGTATTGTAATATTCGCTAATTTCAATATTTCAAACCTGACTTATTTATTTCACGGGAGGAGCACTAGTCTCTAGTGGTCATACAAACAAGTTCAAGTTCAGGTAGGCGAAAAAATGATCATTTAATAGTGAATTTTGATTGGATATATCTTTTTCTTAAAATCCTCCTCATAAAACAAAAATTTCACGGATCCGATCTGCCTCCAACATCGATTCATTCAACAGTAGTATTACATAAACAGGTTGAAAGATCATCATCATCAGCTAATGTTGATCGTGAAGAATTTAGGGTTTATAATTTCAGGGGGAGGAGGAGGGGACCATTTAAGCATTGATTTGGGATGAAACCATATATAAAATGAAGTGCGTAATGGGAGGCTGGTTTCGTGCAAAGCCTAGCTGTTAACTTGAACTCCTAAATCGCTGTTTGATGCTTCCTCCAGAGTACGTTTATTCTTATTCTTATTCAATGCTTCAAACAGCTCTTTATTGCTATTTTTAGGTCCTTCCGAAATAATAGTCTTGTTTATTAAATTAATAAAAAATAATTAGCAAGATATTTTTTTTTCCATGGACGAAAAATTATTTTTTCCATGGAATTTTTGAAGTCTTTGATTCGGATTCCTCTTCTTCCAAAATGTAGGCAATAAACGTAGAATGGGAGCAAAAATGTTTGAATATTTGAAACCTACATGCAAGGCAGAAACAAATCCCATGGCGGCATTCTACGGCTGTTTGGTTCATGTATCGGTACGTGAACACCTAAATAACTCTCATTTTTCTTATTTACCACTTTTAAATTATTATTTTACTTTTATTTTTTAATAAAAATATTTTGATAAAAATAAAAACAATAATACGAAAATTGAGACAGTATTAAATACTACTCTATTTGGATTTTTATAAAAGGCTGGGTTAGGTAGGACTTTAAGGGCTTGTTTGTTTTGAATTTTTTATCCAGTTTTTAATATAATATAATATTTTTATATTTATCGATATTCTTTTATATATATATATTTTATACTTTCAATACAGAAACATAACTCAAAAGACAAAGGATTAATACTCTCAAACTTTTGCTTTCATTATTACTAAAGTGAACTTGTTCGACGATAGGGTTGCTATGGATGGCAGAGATACCCACCATTCTAAAACAAACAATTTTGACTCGGAAATTGTCTGTTGTGGTTTTATGGACTACTGAAATAAAAAGGGGTTACTAGTTACCGCATTATTTTTTCGGGTGGTAGTCTATAGATTTTGATAAAAGTGCCCTTTTACATAAAAGAGGGAGGAAGAAAGAGTGTATTGGGGGCATTTTAGTCCAAATTGATGCGATAAAGGGAAAGTATTGGGACAGTAACTAGTAATTCCTAATCAAAAACCAAATGACTTAAACGCGTTGGTGGAGACCAACAGTTTTACACTAATTCCGATTATTATTTCGATTTTTATTCAATTTCAAATAGTTATGAGAGAAATTTATCTCTGACTTGCTAAAAGTCAGTAAAAAATTAAAGAGTATTTTTTTGAGTCTGAAATAAATTTCTCAATATAGGAAGAAAATAGATGAAAATTTCTCTTAATTTGTCAAATGATTTCCTCCTAGTTTGCACATTTGAAGGCTTTTAAATGGTGATTGAAATTGAATTTTAGAAAATTTGCAATTAGGTCTTGGATTGGAATGAGGTGTCTGCCAAGAATTTGATACAGGCACATAAAAAGTTAAGGGTAGAAGAGAGACAGTGACAGAGGACTTGCAAGGATAATAACTAACCTAAAAATGAAAGTGAAGGTAAGGGTTTGGGTTTGGGTTTGGGTTTGGGTTTAAAAAGAAAGAAACGAACGAAAAAATTGGAACATAACGTAAAGAATGAAACGGAGAACGGAGAGATGCTTGATTAAATGAGGATCAATTTTTTATTATAGAAAGTGAATCAGGTGATTCCAAGCAAAAATTGTGTGGAAGAATTACAAACGACCTCATCCACGACCGGAAAAAGTACTATACGAGGACTTCAACATCAATCGAACATGTATATTTTCTCTTTTCTTCAGCATCTTATTTTTCAAAATAAAAAATTAAAATAACTCTTTTTTTTTTTCAATAAATTGAGAGTTTTACGCCATTACAATACCTCAAATAAATTAGAGTACATATAGAATACACCCATGTTAAAACGTTTTTTTAATATATCTTCCCAACTCTTGGTTTTGTAGTTTTAGAATACTGATAATCTCAAATACTCCTAGCACCTAATAAAAAACTGACCCCCAAAAAAAATAAAAAAAAACTCGCCCTTCATCATTGCATATGGTAATTTACGAAGCACGGAGGAAAAGGCCTGAGATCCGTCCATTATCCTGAGCCTGTCAGTCGAGAAGGCCCAAATGATTTTAGTTGGCCCAAAAAACAACCCAGGCAAACTAAGCTACGAACTTGGGAAACCCGAGCCCATTGGATCGATGTGACTTCCTATTCCTTTGGGTAGAGATTCCTCTGTGTACCACTCTACTGGAATGGCTGCACCTGCACGTACCCACTCTAGCTTTTATTATTATTATTATTATTATTTCTTATTTTTTATATTTTTTACCAAAAAGAGAAAAAAATATTAAAGGAAAATTTTTGTTAAAATGAAATAAACGTAATTTTAAAAAAAATCATAATTGATATGATATAATTTGAAGATTGTTTTAATAAGCTATATTTTATATAAAAAAGATTTGTTTTCTCAAAAAAAAATATTAAAACAAACAAAACCTTAGTTTTAGCCTTTTGGTTCACCATATTTAAATTTTTTTTATTAAAAAAAAAAGTTTGTTTCGTTCATATAAATTGTACAATCAAATTAATACTTAACTCCTTTTGGAATGAAATGAATACTATTTCATCATTTCCCCACGTACCAGTAGATAGTATAAGCAGTTGTTTGTTGAACCAATTTTGGGTTGGCCAAGTTTCTTCCTTTCCATCTTTTCAACGGTAGGGCTGATGTATACCTTTCTCGTTTAAAACAACATTCTTATTTACTAAAGTAAAATATAATATATCACTCGGTAAAGATAGAATATTTATGATTGAAAATAAGTTCATTTACTATATATCTATATAAAATCTCGTCCTAAATTATTAATATACTAATTGAGCGATTTATATATAAATGTTAGTCTTTTAAATTATGAATAAATTGAATTAATTATTTTATACTAATAAAAATGAAATCAAAAAATTTATTAATTCGGTCTATCCGTCTGTACGAGTTAAAGTAGGTAAATTTTTAATGGGTAAAAATATAATATTTATGGTGGAAAAGCATATGGATAATCATTAATACTTGCCAAATTGCCGTCATATCATACCTAACTTCACAATTTGAGCTTAAAATATTCTTGTCACAAATTTAGCTGATTAGATTTTTTGATTTATTGATTTGACTAGAAAGTTTAACCATCTTAGTTGTTTGCATCCAACCACTCATATTTTCCTTTGAATAGTCTATGTGTTGCGTTAGTCATACGCCATATTTAGTAAAAATAATTATGTGTTTTAAAATTTATTTATATAATTTTACTATCAATATTTTTATTTTTGTATAGTTTTAATATTAATAAATATTTTATCAGTTTTATGTGGAGGGGAGTATATTAATTGGTTGATTGGGTCCTATATGTATATGACATACGGCAAATTTATTGTCGTTTTAATGGTGAGTGGGTAGGTGTGTAGTCCATTTTTTTGGGTTGGTTTGTGAAGAGAGTTCGTATGAAAAACATTGAAAATTATTTCATTAGTTATGATGTCCCAACGTACGAACAAAATAAGATGGCGAATACTCAAAGACTTAAATTATTTAATTCTAATTATAAATACAATTTGTTGATGAGTGGGAAAACATGTCACCCCCTCAGCTATTTGAAGTTTTTATGAAAATTGTTCATGGTGTACATTATTATTTATATATATATATATAGATTTTTTTGGTATTTGAACCTGATTAATTTAAGTTTGAGCCGTTAAAATATAATATAATTAGGGTTAAAACCATCACGCCGAAAAATTCTAAATAGAATTATTTTACGGGTGATTCCATTGGGAGAGGCACCATGGAAATATAGAGCGGCAATTTGCAGACTTAAGGTTCAGCCTACGTCTTCATCCAACTTTGTTTTCTTCTTCTTTCCTTATCTAAACACAACAACATTCATTTTCTCTTCAATATTGATTATTTTCTTTTTTTCCTTTTTCCAAAATTTCATCCCCATCGTCCCTAACACATAACAAAAATGTATTTTTCATACTTAAATTTCGGTACAAAATTTGAACTTGCATAAAAAAATCATTGATTCCACCCTATAACGACAATAAATTGATCCCACTTGCATAAATACACATTCTTTTGATTCAAAATTCTCCACTTTTAAAATCTCTATTCCCCTTAGCATAATGGTGAGTCCATATATGAGCCCATTAGGGTTAAAAACAAGATTTTGGTTACTTCTTATTACTCCATTATAGGTCTCCAACCAAGCAGCAAAAAAGTCTTACATCATGCCACATTCTATTATACCATTCTTCACTACTACCAATGGAGTAAATGAACCAAAACTACTCTCCCCAGGTCACTTAATTCTCTCTCAAAAAGGGAAACAGTAGGACCTGAACAAGTCATAATGCTGATGATGCCATTGATACAGTACTGAGAGATACATATCCATCGAAATATATGATTGATTTTTTATGGATATTGAATGCATTAATAACTGGTGCAGTAGTAGAAGAAGAAGAACAGTAATGGCGGAAATGATTGCAGAGAGTGCATGCAGCAGGAGACGAGGGATTTCTCAATAGTAGTGAATCAAAGCCGCTTTTACTTGCAAATCTATACATAACTTAACTACTCCTATTTTTGCATGTGCTTCAGAGACTCTCGCTCGCTTCAGAGGACCACGTCTCTCAAGTGTAATACATATTCATATTCATATAGTACTAGTTCCCCGTGTGAAAGCCTGCATGCATGTGATCATGTCTGATTCCGTACGCTAATACCATACTGTAAGTACTATGGACAAACACCACCTTTCATCCATTCATTCATCAATTTGATCAAGAACTATTGATTTTGAAGTGTTTGTTGATTTGTTTACACTTTGTATGTTTAGTTCCTTAGTCTATGAGGTCCGAAATTACGTGCGGATTGATGTATCTGTTCCGCTGTAAAAGAATTTTAGTTTAATGTAGGAGAAGTTAAATTTGATATTTTGTATATTTCATCCATTCATTCATTCATAAACTTACGGATGATTTTGAAGTAGTTGTTGATTTGTGTGTACATCTAGTTCCTAAATCTCTGAGATTTTACACGCTTCTTTTCAAGATACGTGTTGATCGATCTGTCTCTTTTGCTCTAAAGAATTTTAGTTTTAATTAATCGGAGGTTAAATACCTAAATTTGAGTTTCGAACAAGGGAATATTCTCTGACCATGGCATAAAACTACATCATATTCCTCAAACAACCACAAACTAAATTGACAAAGCAGTACGTACCGGTGTTAGTTTGGGGGATTAGGTTAGGTTGTCACTCCCCAACCCCCCCAACCCCTCCCCTCTTAGTACTCAGAATGGCTTCATGGGACACCCAAAATTTAATAATGTTGAATCAATATTTGAGATCAATTATTAGCATTGTGAGGTCAATTCATCAGATACAATTGGACCATACAAACTTTCATCCTCAACCATATCCCCAAAACGAAATGCCAAACGTCATCCGGCTTCACAACCCTCAAATTAGAGAGGGTTCATTCTTTGTAAATAATATGACAAAATTATCGATAATAATGATATTTAAATATAAGATTATCGTTGTCATAATCTAATTTACAAGTTTTCCCAAAGTAAAATAGGGTTGATTCTCTATGTATAATAGCATTGCGAACATGCACTACATTGGTCTATCTTAAAATAGAGGTGAATTATAATCACGTCTGCATTATTCAAACTCATAATAATTAATTTTTTATTAACAAAAAACAAAAGTAAAATTATTGATGTAAATATTTTTATTTAGTCAAAATACTATCGAAAAAATTCACACCCACAACCACCCAAATTTATTTTGGTCAAAAATTATCAATTTTTTTATATTTTAATATCTTTGAATGCTTGATTTCAATGTAGTAATAAAAAATCTCGAGAGTGTATCGAAACTTTCACCGACCCACAAAGGAAAAAAAAATGTAATTCAACTAAAATGTAAATAATTTTTGAGATATTTTTTATTTTAAAGTATACACAACTTTTAGAGTTTTTATGTATATGTCATTTTTTAAAATTACCATTTATCATCTATAATCGCTAAAAACTAAGAGAAATAATTATAAAATTTTATTAATAACCATTTCAATTTTTACCCTATATCGTTCTAATTTGGACTAAAACAGTCACCTACGATACCTTTCATCTCCTATTTTTTAAGTAAAAAAATAATTTTGTCAAAATTAAGATGATAATGTTTAATACTCATAATTGTGTGATCTAATATGAATAATATAATAAATAAATATTATTAATTAAGTAACTCTATAGGTATATCTGAGGTCATAAAATATTGGAAGTTATCGACTTCAAATTGCTGGTCAACGAATTAGGTACGTCGTCGTCTTAGTTATTATCGTCATATAACGGAAACTTTTGATCCTTTCCAAATTTGACTCCACCATGGTTACTTTGTCATCTTTCGGTAGATTATTTATATGTATATGTTAAGGTAAATTAAACTGTGTGGTATAAATATTCACATAATCATAATTCAATCGTAAATTATTAAAAAATTATTATTAAAATTAAATAAGTTGTGAATAATCAAATTTATAATTAAATTTATAAAATATTAAATATTTAAAATTAAATTTAATACTTAGACTATACCGCATAGACTATTTTTACTTTTTTTTTCCTATATACAACAACACACTAATAATTTCACGAAAGATCTAAGTGGTTCGTGATTATAATAATAAATAATACTAGTGTTAAATTTAACATTTCTAAAATTAACAAAACTAGATATAAATCTACAAAGTGAAAATTGCAACAAATATCTTAGGAGTTTACTCACAAGACGGCAAGAAAAAGTAAAAAAAAAAAAAAAAACCATACGAGTGTTTGGACCACGGAGAAAATTCAAATTCAAACGGAGCCCTCAAGTAATGCTGGAAATGTGGGAGAAACTTGAGAAATGCTCCCAAAAAAAAAAAAAATAATTAATTAAATGTCACCCTCTTATCCTAGCAGGAAAAAAGTTGGTCAAAACGTACAAAACCATCCATGGGGGACAAACAATGACATTCGTTTTTAATACTCCTATAATATTTTAGTCCATTCTTTAGACTATTATTTTGAAATATAGCGCTCATAACCGTTTGAAATACGCAAGTTAGTAATTTTTTTTTAATTTCAAAAAAAATTTACATTGATCTTTTATTAAAATTTTTAGAATTATATTTACTCTCATGTAATTTAGTTAAACTGTCAATATTTCAGTTGAATTCTAAAAATTATATTTACTATGCTTAATTATCTATCCGAACTCATAATAATCAGTCCCTTAATGAATTAAAAAATAAGTAAAAATATTGACGTAAATAATTTTTTATTGAGTCAAAAAAACAAATTAATGTCATTTTAAAACTTTATTTTAGTGTCAGATTTTTCAGTGTTTCGTTATTTTTTAATGGTTAATTTTAATGAAAGGGGATACATATAATGTTTAAAATATAAAAGATGTACCTATTGTACAAAATAAATATATATAAAAGATATATTTTGGAGATATATGTAATTCATGATTTTTTTAAAAATAAAATTTAGAAAGAATACTCTAGACTAGAGGAGCTTGTTGTGATTATTGATAAATGGGCACATATATGGAAATGGAATCCAACAAAAACCTGCCAAATTTCAAGGCTAAAAACACAGTTCTGAACTCCTAGGAAACCACAAAAATGTACACAAACTTAGATACAAAGCTCAAATTCCACAACGTTTTCATGCAAACAAACAAATAGAAAGATCCAAATGATCATTGATCCATGATTAGTTAACAAATACACCGCAACCCACCATACATTTTATAACATTAACATCATCTAAATCTCAAGTTAATCAAGATTAAATTAAGGTTAATTTAAGATATTTGATGAGTTTCAAACAGTCAAATGCTACTATTCTAGATCCAAAATCTGCGCTAGAGGGATTAATTCAAACAAAGCCACAAAATTTTCTTCTTCTTTTTTTCTTTTGGTATTATTACTTTTTTTTTTTCTTCCAACAAGACATTAATTAAGAAACATATTTCCCTAGACATGGATATTAATTTAATTTAGTTTAATTTAATTTCTTGCTTCAAATCTCATTACTGACCATGGTGGCAGTCTTGTTCTGAAGCATCGAGTTCTTGCAATGAGCAATTGCGCCCTGGATCGCATTCTGCAACTCCTCCATTGAAGAAGCATCGTAGGAACCGTAGCTCGTTAACCCTCCTCCGGTTTTGGTCGGCGTGACGGTGCCGGACTTGTGGCAGAGTATCCCGGAATGGCTAGGCGATGATCTCATCGATGACGGACAGCTCGAAACATAGCTCCTTCCCCTCCTCGGATACCTTAAATTCCCCGAAAACGAATGTGAAAAGCCGGCATTGTTGTTGCTTTCTCCTTTGCCGTAGTTCGGGAGAAGGGATGTGTAGTGCTGATCGGAATCTTTAAAGAACCGATCCCTTTTCGTCGTGGAGGAAAAAGTCACGTCGTTGGAGGAAGACGAGCTCGCCATTTTTTGCTGTTGCTGTTTTTGGGAGAGCTTTTCATAGAATGGCTTCACTTTTTTCAAGTACTTCCTTATCACTTCTTTCGCCGTCGCGCTCATCCGCTTCACCGACGACGACGTGCCCGATGGGTTTTTCGTCGTCGTCGTCGACGATTCCTTGCGGAACACGGAAGAAAACCGGGAGAGCCCAGAGAAGTACTTGCTTTTCTTGAGGGTGGTGGAGGACGGGAAAAACCTATGGTGGTGGTGGTGGTTGATGCGCTTGAATTCGTCTTCTAAATCGGTGACGGAGCTGGGTCGGGAGGAATCACAGTCAGGGGCGGTGGCCAAGAGGATGAGGTCGCTGGAGAAGGAAGAAGTGGAGTCGGTGGAGCTGCCGGTGGAGTCACGGGAGGCGGTGGTGGTGGTGTCGGAGGAGGAGGAAGTGGAGGAAGAGGCGAGGAGTGTTCGAACCATGGAGATGCGTGGGGAGAGGTGGAGGGGTAAGAGTTGACCCTTGTAGAAAAGCTCGTCGGCCGGGCAGAGGTTGGAGGTGGACTTACGCGGAGAAATGGAGATGGTGAATTCGAAATCGGAGGAGGAGGCGGAGGCGGAGGAGGAAGAGAAAGAATGGGTGGGTGAAGAAGGGAGGGTTTGAGACTTGGGGTTTTTGTTGTGTGTTCTCCTCCCCATGTTTGATGTCTACATCCTCATCAACCAAATGATGATCATCATCACAGGAGCTGGAGCTGGTTTGACAAGAAATGGAGAGAGAGAGAGAGAGAGAGAGAGAGAGAGAGAGAGAGAGAGAGAGAGTTTATGGCTGTTGTTCTTAAGGTTATGGAGCTTGTGGCTTATGGTTGTGGGGTGAAGGAAGCCATGGAGTAATGGGAAGAAGAAGAGGGGAAGCAAGAAGTACTATGGGACCTTCTTATAATGGGCACATGGGATGGGGAGACAAACAATATTTCTATAAACTATTTTAGATTGGATTCATCTATTCATGCATTATTCAATAATAATCAATATGCATT
Source organism: Knoxia roxburghii (assembly GCA_030378225.1). Taxonomy (NCBI): domain Eukaryota; kingdom Viridiplantae; phylum Streptophyta; class Magnoliopsida; order Gentianales; family Rubiaceae; genus Knoxia; species Knoxia roxburghii. Next base: position 2,866,356 of record CM059420.1, read on the forward strand.
GTTTTGTGCTTTCTTCTATGGGGAGGATTGGTACTTGGACCTTTTTATATTACTCCAAAATGTACAACATTTTATGGTACCTCTTATTGGGTGTGGTATGCATATATTTCATATTGTCAAAAGTGAAAAATAAAAATTTCAAATATGTCATTGATATAAATATGTCCAGTGATAAGAGCTCTTGGGAGGTATTAACATGTTATTTCCGATGTATCTTTGATTCGTTGAACGAGAGTTTTTCTGCACAGAACTTTTGGATCTCTATGGTCGACTTTCGTTTCTATTTGACCAGTTGATTTCGCAGCCAAGCAAGCTTATACCATTATATTCACGAGTAGAATATTAGTTCGAACCTACCTCTGCACACTTCTATTATTCTTCAGGGGACATCCGCCCCAGATAAACTATCCCTCACACTGTCCCACTTCTTCCCAAATGATCGGTCCGACAGTTTTAGAAATTCTTGAATGAAAGAATGATCTTTCAATATCAGTCATTGTATATCACCACCTTCCACATATTCTACATATTCGATCAAAGTTGTTACTATGACACTATAGTTAAAGTATACGGATCTTACCGTCTAAAGGTTGTTTCTCCACATCTTCCTAAAGAATTCAATTTTATCAACTGTATATAGCTTTATTTTTGGAGTATGGAGAGGTGAGTAGGATGGATTTTGTTTGTTGAGTGAGTCAAGATCTATAATTGAAGAATAGAAGTATGGATTTACACTAATGAAAAAAATTATTTTAAAAAAACCAAAAATATTGATCCCTTGGGTGTTATATTTTTATATACATAGATAGAGATGGAGGGGCATGTCAGGGTATGGAGCTAATCATTTGGGATGGTAGTAGAATCCTAAGTATGAGATGCCAATGATCGGATCAAAAGAATTTGATTTGCTTTTAGGGTTTTTTATTAAAATTTTTTTTTTTGCTATTGTGTGTCTGTGTAGATGACAATTGTCATTCGGTTGGCCTTAGTTTGTGGTAGTTTGTAGTTTTTCCAACAGCCCGACAGGCTATTAACATTGTTTTTAACACTCCTTAATGTTAATTTGTACTATGTTTTGGACTCGCTTTTAAATTAGAGTGAAATTAAGTCAATAAATCCACAGATTTGCATGCTAATTAACATAATCTTTGAAATTAATTAGCAATATCTTCTTAGTTTCTTGTTTCTCCTGAACCCACTTAACTACTCACCTATGAAACTAGGGTTCGAATACTAGAGGCATATTCATTTGTAGTTTTATATAATATTGTTGATATAGGAATTCAATTCGTTCAATAAATTTAATTTTTGAGTATTTTTTATTATTTATGTTATATTGGTTAGTTCAAACCCTATAAAATTTAACTGCAACCAATTATTTACTCTTTTCGCAAACAAAACCAAAAAAATTTAAACCATTAATAAAGAAAAATAAACGAAATGGTGGCAGTAGAGACACTTAGAGGGTGATGAACCCGAACCTCTCACACCCTTGGCTAGTTATGTATTAAATTTTACTAATTATCATTTTAATTTTTATTTTTTATCGTTTTAATTTGAACTAAAAACTCCCTTCTTGTCCTTAATTTTATGAAAATTAGAACGGTAATATTTAAAACTGATGCGGTAATTAGTAATGCCTAATGTATTTGGTTCCATCAAGATTTATTTTTCATTTTATAATTCCTTTTAAGTCTTTTTTTTATATATATAATCTACAAATTTAAATACAATTTTACCCCTAAATTTCTCTTTTGCCTTTTACTTATGATAATTATTAAGAGTATAAAAAAAATGTGGTATCAAAATTTTATTAGTTAATGTACATATTTTAGTTCTCGTATTTTAATTAAAATAACGTATAAATTTAAATTGATTGAATAAACTATAAGTTTTATTAGTTACCGCTGCACTCTTTATCCTTTACCGCTCCAACTTGAACTAAACGCTCCCCTACAATACTCTCTCTTTTCCCTCTTTTAAATAAAAAAATAATTTTGTCAAAATTTATAGACTACCGTCCCAAAAACTGAGATGGTAACTAGTAATCCCTAAATTATATATATATATATATATTTCGATAGCTACTTATCCTGCTCATCATCCCTTAAAGTCGAATTCTTTGAAAGCTTAACTGATGATGATGTGAAAGATCGCAAACTACAATTTTCACTCCCTATAATTAACAACTAATTGATAGTGATGTACACAGCTGGGCTCTGTTTCCGCCATGGCACTAACAAATTCAAGCTCTGCAACTCCAAATGCTCAGTAAATATCATGGAAGCTCTATTTTAACTCACCTTGGCCGAAATCAACAAAATCGACCAAATTTAATGAATATTGTGTGTTGTGAATTTATTACTTTTTAAAAAATATAAAATGACTCTAAACTAGTTAAATTGGCCGAATTAAATAGTTTGAACGTGATTTAATCGATTTAATTTAAAAAAAATTTAAATCGTAATTATTAATTTCAATTGTATTTTTACGTTAAAACCAATCCACTTATATCCCTATTTCTCACCGGCCTTAATAGGTACGAGTGACATTTTTCTTTGCTTCTTGGAAAAAAATATATTAACAGCCTTTTTATTTTCCATGCATGGAGGAGAAGATCTGGAAGAAAGGGTCACAGCAGAAGAGGAGAAAGACTGGTACTCATCATCAGACTTACAGAGGATCACATGGGGACTCATCACCTTTTTTAAATGTCCCTCTCATTTTAGTTACCCCAAAACCCTAGTTCATATTTCCTCCTCCTCATAATATTAGTTGTATTTTTATAATTTTAGATAAAATGAATTAAATTTATTTTTCATATAATTTGATCATCTATAAATTCATAACAATTAATCCTGATTGATAGAAAAATACTAATAAAATTATTAACGTAAACATTATTATTGAATCAAAAAAATTATTAAAAAATTTCACACTCACGACGAATCAAACTCATTTTACTCAAAAATCAATAATTGTAAATGACGTATAAAACGATATTTATACGAGATAAAAGAATAATGTATGCTCAATTTTGTGGCTGTCGTGATCTTCATAGCAGTTGCAATCCAAGTCTTTATTTGTGATTTGCAGTTTTTTGGCTGTTGGTTTTGAGTGGTCACGTGCTTCGAAACATAAAAGTTGGGTGGACAAACACAGCCAGGTTTTATTGAAAATTTGAAAGGACGACCCCAGATGCTGCAGCCCTGATCAGATATTATTATTATTATTTTCGTTTTGGTATGGTAGAATTAATTAATTAATTAATTAATAGGATGTATAATTAATATTGGCCAAAAGGCAAATTAATTTGTGTTAATTAATGGGCTGATTATCTTTTTTGATCTTGCATTAGCTGTTCTTGGAACAATTAAGGGCAAAAGGAGGACGACTTTTTAGTTGAGTACGTTCTTCGTCATCATCACCAAAGCTTGCTGTATATCCATGGCTTTTAATTGCATTGTACACTCTATATATGTAGCTGTTTAATTGCTTTGGTTGTGGGTTATCATTTTCGATTTTGGTTATAAACTATCGTTATAATGAACACAATGAAATTGGATTCTTTTATCATATCAGATCGAAATTGATAAGTAAAATCTCAATACATGTTAAATTATCGTTAGATATAAGAATTGTTTCTTGTATCAAAATATCAATATTACTTTTAGTTACTTACAAAGTGAATATTTGTAAATGATAAAATAGAAAATTCTAATTGACCTAATTTATAAACACGCTAAATATATAAGGTTAATCCTTTAAGAGTCTTATCTTCGTCATCTAGCCAAATGAAAAAAAATAAAAGACTTTTTTATTATGGTGTTATAGCCAAAAACGAGTATCTATCTTTTATGTGAATAGAATCTGTGTATTCGACTCGAAAAGACGATGTTCTAACTACTGGACAAAAAGAATAAAAAGTCATTTTTCATAGTGGTGAAGTAACAAAAAGAGATCAAAACGAATCCAAACAACTTAAGTTGAATCGGGCTAGTATTAACATGTGTTTACATTGCCTATTACCTTTAATGACTAAAGATGAATAACCCAGAGGTTAAGAGGTGCTATAGAAGACTATGGGGGTTACTAGTTATCGTCCCATTTTTTTGGACGATAGTTCATAAATTTTGATAAAATGTCTTTTTACATAAAAGAGAGGGAAGAGATAAAGTATTATAAGGGACATTTTAATCCAAACTGGAGCGATAAAAAGAAAGTACTTGAACGATAACTAGTAATTCTTGAAAACAATTTAGTAACTATAACTGAAATCGACAATTCATGCCTCAGGGACAAATGCCAAGGTAAAGCTGACAATTAATATGTATGGAATAAAAGATAGCCCGTCCTAATTTCAAGACTTGGGATATGATAAAAGGGATAAAAAATTATTTTTCATATACTTCAATTTCAAAAATAGAATTGGTTCGTTTTGCTTTTATACGTAATTAAAGATTTCATTTATATTTATGTTGACGATTTCATGGGTCCAAAAAAATCGAGAAGTATGCACCCTTAAAATGTGATGAAAATTAATTGCATAGAAATAATTAAAATATGTGCCATGTCATGATGTCAGGTGGGTTTCGGCTAAATCATAGCTTAATGCACCTGTTTTGTTACAGTAATTGGCAATCTGCATGCTTCCACATGCAATAAAACGCTTGAAAACTGGAAAGACGTATAAATGGGAGGCGATCACTAATGAGGAGTTTAATTAATTAATCCGAAATTAATAAATTAATGACGATCAAGCTCTGTTAATGGCGTATCCAACTAGTTCACTGTACCTTCTTCTTCTTGGCGTTTTTTGCTGCTTTTAGTTTAGTTTTTTCCAGTTCGATCAGAGCACATAATGTTTGATTTGCCAATTCTTTAAATTTACTGCTCTCACTGACAACGTATATTAATCAATTAATTTACCTTAATCTACCTTAATTTAAGGAGAGATTAAGCAGAATCACGTGTTAATGAAGCATGCATGATCATCTCCAGTTATTATTAGTATAGTAAATCACGCCTTTCAAGACACGGTTTAACTTTAACCTTAAGCCAGTGGGTGTTGCTATGTACTCTTGGAATATTTAGATTGGATCACTATCTATATTCCAAGTTATTAAGATCTCTCTCTTTCTTGTCATTGAAATATGATTAAGCTAGATCCTCAAAAAAAAAAAAAAATTAGTGTAATTTTATATTTTTATGATCAATATATATTATTTTACTCTCAAAATCTAAAATAATGTGATTTCACGTCATTTTTAGGTTTAAATACTTTTTTGATCCCTCCTAACTTGTAATAGGAGGTGAAGTATGTCAATTTTGCACACTTTTTTGGTAATTTTTTACGAAAGAATTAGAAAAATATCGATTTAACTCATTTAATCCCAGTTAAATCTATTTTTTATTTTAATTATAATTTGTTTAGCCCATTTATGATATGAATCCGCCTTAATATTCAACCTATTTAGAATTTCAACCGTTATTTCAAAATTAATGGAAATCAACTTTGTAAGAGTTTTTCTTTTATCAACATACTCCTAAAGTTATAGGGTAATTTGCCTACTTGCCTTTTACCATTAATTATGAACATTAACGACTTACATTTAAGTTTGTGTTTGGCCGTCTTTTTATTGAGTATAAAACATTTGATGGTATGATGAAGAAGGTGAAACAGACATCTCTACCATATTATATTATAAAAATAGTCGACTCCTAAAATATTAGGGTTCAATTAATGTTTAATTTCTTTTAGAATTCTAATATTTTATGGATACCCTGTAACTTAGACGCCACTAATGAGGACAAACAAATTGTCACATAATTGCTCTCTTTGTGTATGTGGTGCAATTTCACTTGCCACTCCCTCTTTATCAACTACTTCATGCCACAAACAAAATTTCCATAAATTCCTACATAGTACCTATATGAAATCAGTCACACCCATACCACACTCTCATTATCCACCTCAACTTACTTATTCCTAACTACCCGCCCATATGTAATCCATGATATATCCCCTAATTCATCTTCCATAATGTTACATTTTAATCATAAAATCAACTAGCCAACAACGTTGAGAGTCCTGGATCAATCCTCCAACTTTTGCGTGGCCTGTGCTGGTTTCAAAAGCTCCATCAGAGTTCATCTTGCGCCACCTAACAATGGAGGATTCCATCTAATCCATCTTTGTTCCCTTCCTCCACCGATCATTCCAACCTTCTTGGCCGAAAGCTTTGCACTCTTTATTCCTCCCCCCCCCCCCCCCCCCCCCCAAAAAAAAATCTTGGACTACATGAACAACTAGTATGAATTTGAGTGAAAACGCTTTAAAAGTGAAAATTTAACAGGATAATTGTTATTTTTTTAGGAAGATACCCATTTATTAGTGGTATTCTTACACAATGTACTTAGTAAAAATAACATACATTTTAGAATTAAATTAATATATATATATTTTGAAGCAAATATATATATTTACTTGAATTTTCCAATTCTACTTTTTTTTTTTTTTTTAAGCAATATTCCAATTCTACTATTTGAGTAGATTTGTGGTGGATTCACCCGTGTGATTAAACTGGGCCACTCTACGGACTCGGTCCATATATGTACAAAGGTAGTACCATGGGATCATAGGCCCAACAGACTGGATAATGATGACACCAAAACAGGCCGAAATTGGAAATTGAAATTTGGGAAAACAATAGAAGGCAACACGTGGATAACGTTGCTATTCTACCTTTCCGTACCGGAAATGCACCTTATCCTTCAACATCCTGTAATTAATGTTCTTATCATCAAAATAATAAATAATTAAATTATGAGATAGCCCTTAATCTTTCAATATTTCTTACCTTACCCCCATTAAACTCTCAAATTAACAAACTTTATCCTTTTTTTTCCTCCACTACTACGGGTGTAAGTTCGGCCAATTTGACCGATTTAAAAGTAAAAGTACAGTTTAAATTAATAATTAAGGTTTGAAAATTTTTTTGTTTGTAATAATAGTATCATTTTATATATAAACGGTAATAATAACAATATTATATTATCACGAAAAATAATAAAGACTTGTGAATTTAAAAGTACGAGAAGAGACACATCAGTTACTGTTCAAACAGCAGCAGAAAAAGAGACAAGAAACTCCGAACTGCAATAAAAAATTATTCCGATGAAACTTTCGACTCTAACGTAGATTGCCCATAGTTGAACAACCCAAGCATTCTCATTTTTTATTCATTAGTTTTTAATATTTATTAAATCAAATAATTACACTTAATCAAATAAAATTAAAATTAAGTAATGAAAGGAATGAATCCTTTCTTAGGACTCAATAAACCCTATAAAATATTGTTCTCATATATCATGGAAACTCTTTGATAAAACCAACATGAAACTTTACCTAGAAAATCGTTCAACTATTAGTAATCTTATTAGCTTGTCATTGCCATAAATAATAGTGAATCTACTACAAAATATATTTTCATATAAACATTTTAAATTTCATTGTTGATTCAACCATTTACAAACTCTTTCCATAAAAGGAAGTTTAAACCATATTATGAACCCCATAATTATGCTCCACTAATGGCAGTAAACACAATATTTTCCTCTCTAAACCATCTTGAAATGAGAATAAAATATTTCACAATGTAAATTGAAATTAATTTAATAAGAAGAGAATAATATAAGGCATATAATGAGACAAACAATTGGTTGAAGTTGATTGACTTGTTTCAATCTATTTTTTACATGTAATTTTTTATGTAATATTAATTCATTTTTTATTTTTATTTGACTTTTCATTCTTAATGTAATAAATATTAATTAAAATTTAAAAATAAACTACATATAAGAAATCAAATCTATTAATTATTTTTAATATATAAAAATAATTTAAGTGACACATAAGTTTGGATGGAAATAATATATTAATTCCTCATGCATAAGTGAATGAGAGCAGAATATGTCCAATACCGAGATTTTACATCAACTATCATGATTTACCATCACGACATGAAAGCAAGAACACGATAGGAATGAAAAATAACAATGAAAATTGAAAAAAATTAAAATGGATGGAGCATCAGTTAAATCGAGTTGAAAAGAACACACCAACCACCAACCACATCAAGAAATTGGGGAAAATGAAGGGAAAAATAAAAAAAGCAGAGGAGACAAACCTAGAAATGAACCCATGAAGTCTTCTCCAAACTCCAACTCCTCCTTTAGTCTTCTCCATCAGAACACCTGAAGGGAAAATTTCAAAACAAAAATGTAGAGTGGACAAATCTGGAAATTAGGAGCAAACATCATCATTATTTGGGACAATTTTCAAGGCAAAAAAATAGCTGGAGAAAGAGAAGAAAGTGACTGGAGCAATAATTAGTAGAGATGAGGATTTTGCAAAAAAAAAATAAGCGCGTGAAGGGGGATGAGTTTTTGAAATTAGAGAACATATCATTAAATGACATTTTGTATTGAAAAACTGTTAGAAGTACCATGCTATTGATACTTCTAGTTGTACCATAAAAATTGCCATATTCATAGGATCATACTTTTAACACACAAGACCAATATTTTAAACTATTTATATTTAGAGTCACATTTCAATCCATAAATTTTCAATCAATCATTTCATTATTTTAGCTAGTTTAGTTATGTTAAATGAACATTGAGGAAGCTTGTAGGTTATAGTAGTTAATTTAAAAATAATGGCGATAATATATTTAATAGTTGATTGATTAGTAATTGATTAAAAAACACGATAAAAGTAAAACATATATAATATGACGATAATAATTAATTTTTGCATGAAATTATTTAAACAATTTATATGTTGGTATTGTGTAATCGGACACATATTTTCATGTGAGACGATATAAATTAAAACATTTTCGCTTTTCCAAGCACGTGAAGAAAAAACACTTTAAATCTTTATGTTGCAATTCAGAAAATATGGCAAAAAGTTAGGACTAAATCGAAAGTTTTCAAATATTTGAGGGATAGGAAAGGAAAAGACAATTTACTCCCTTTTCCCCTATAGTTACATAAAGAAAATATAAATGAAAGCAAAAAATATTTCCCCATTCTCCATTACTTTTCCGCAAGTCCGTGAAATTACTTTTGATACTTCACCAATTCCCAATGCGGCAGATATAATTCAAATCCAAACCCTAATATCAATCCCTGTAAAATTTTACTGCATCTTCGTTCGATCTGCCCCTCATCACAATCGGGTTGGTGAGTTTGATCGTTGTTATCTTATTCAATAGAAAATTGTTTAATTGCTGGACTTTTAAAGCTTAGTATGATTATGATTATGATTATTATTGTTATGTTGCTTTTATGGAGTTGTGAATCATGTTAAATTTGTGAGAAACGATGAAGTCTTTGCCTTTTAGTTTGATTTGATTGCTCTCTTTTTTCTCTCCAAGTTTTAGCTCGGATTAATGGGAGTAATTGTATTAATTGTTTTATCGATTGTTAATATTTTTTTAATGCATCTTATCTTGATTGCGTTGTGGGTTCTGGCTGGGTTGAACAGTTGCTGATGTTTAGGTGGAATACCGGATTCAGACGAAGGCAGTTGATTTTTGAAATAAAAATTGGTTAATATATTGCAATTATGCTATGCTTGAACTTTTCCAGTTAATTCATTATTTTCTTTTTGTAATTTAGTTTTAACATAGTTTTTAAAACTGAAAATTGAATCTGAAACAGGATAAAGAGGTTAAAAGTCATTTTGTCCCTTTGGTTTATACTGTTTTAAGTTTATATTATTCTGTGATCGTGAAAAATTTTTATGATAATGGGATGTTCTTGTGTATATAAGTTTTAATGGTCAATTGGATATTCATGTGCCTATGATTTAGGCTGATGAGCTATGCAACTTGTTTGGAAATTCTCACATGTTTTCATGGTTAATAAAATGAACAGGAGCAATGAGTCTAGCACAAGCTTATCGCAATGCAGAAGGCGGTCCTTTTCGTGGTGATTCCATGTCTTATTGGAATAGGAACCGTGATACTTCTACTAGTGCAGCTTTTTCCACAAACTACAGCAGCCACTACAATAACAACTTTAGTCATATGAGGAATTATGGTGATCCCTATGATTTTTCGGGATATTGTAGAGAGTACAACCGAAATCACAATAATCACTATTCAAAGCCTGAAGGTGTTCCTCCTTTTTCAAAAAAGAGAAAACTTGCTACTGCAACCGGGGAAAGTACTGGAAGGTCCTATCAAAAACCTCATGCCTTTGACTCTGATAAAGTTCCTTCTAGGTGCTCGAGCATGAAAGGAAACTTTTCTTCAAATGAGTACTTGTATAATGTTGCGCCCTCAGCATATGATAATCATTTAGCTATTGCTCCTACTAGTACCTCTGATGCTAATCTGCGCAGCTCTACTTCCCATAAGCGTGACCGCTCGCTGTTTGAGGATGGTGATAATGATGTTCTATTCTTGTCAAGAGATGAAATTGAGAGATTTTCTCCATCACGGAAAGATGGTATTGATGCCACGCATGAAACTCATCTGCGGTACTCATACTGTGCCTTCTTACAGAATCTTGGACTTCAGCTAGAACTGTAAGTGTTTTCCTCTTGTTTATTGAAGCTATTTTACCATGCTATTCAAGAAGTGTTGTCATCATTAATAGTGATTTTAAAGCTATTATGTTATTTGTTTTTTGGCTATTCTAATGCGAGGGATACTTTCATGTAACTTGTTCTTGCAGGCCACAAACCACCATCGCTACTGCTATGGTTCTCTGTCACCGCTTCTTTGTTCGACAATCACATGCTTCCCATGATAGATATGTAAGTAATTTTTTTCCCTGACTGAAGTTTGAATGCTGAGGTGGCATTTTTATTAAGACTTCTACTAATAAGGAATTAAGTTACGAAATGGTTAACTAGCAGTTTATTTTGGAATAATTTATTTTACAGTTCTTTACTGTACATTTTTCTTTCTTTTGAAGGACATCCAAGTTATATTTCTTTTCTGAAAAAATTTTCTGGCTTGTCTTGATTCCCATTAACATGCATATTTTGAAGGAGGTTGCAGCCGTTTTAAAAAGATGGGTCATGATATACTGTTTAGATGGATCTTCCTTACATGATTGCAAAATTAACTGTCTGGTGCTAACCAGGAATTGCATCTATTCTTTGTTGTAAATCATGCATTTGTGGGGCTCTTGGCCCTCTTGGAATTTGCTGCATGATTTAGTTGTTTTATGGATGCAAAGTAATAGATGTTATTCTGATTCATTGTTCTGCAGTTGATAGCTACTGCTTCTCTTTTCCTTGCTGCCAAGTCAGAGGAGACACCTCGTCCGCTTTACAATGTTCTGAGAATATCATGTGAAATTTTACACAACAAGGATTTTGCATTTCTCTCTTACACACTTCCTGTTGTAAGTTCCCGCCAGTCTCTCTGCCACAATTATAAACCACGTTTATACTTCTAATTTTTTTGTAGTCTTTCAAAAGTGTAATAACTTTTCTGTCTAATATGCTTCACTTGTAATTGATTCTGAACAGGATTGGTTTGAACAATATCGAGAGCGAGTTCTTGGGGCAGAAGAAATGATATTGGCAACTTTAAATTTTGAGCTTAACGTGCAGCATCCTTATGAATCCTTGACTTCCACACTTGAAAAGTTAGGCTTTTCAGAACCATTCTTGGTGAATATGGCTCTCAGCTTGGTCAGCGAAGGGTAAGTGGCTACCGCCTTTAATTTTTTTTTATTTACCTTACATTGGGAATGTGTTTGCCGTTGGCATCCTGCTTTGCTTTTATTTAATTGATTTACTTTATTTGGTTAGTTAATGTCCATTCATAGCATCAGTTTGGAGTGTACATGTATGATAGAATAACAGTAGATGTAATTTGATTTCTTATCTTGGAAATTTCATGGCCGAGTGAACATTTATCACTCTGCTGACAGTTTTGAGACCTGCAGGGTATTGATAGAGTGCAGATGAGTTGATTCTTTTCCTACTGCTCATATGGGTTTGCAACTGCTTGTTTTGTGTGATCATTTGTGCTCACTTGCTTACTATACGCAGTCATTGTGGCACGGGATATTGATATTTTGGATTGACATATAATTGCAGGGTCTATAGAAGGATTAGCGTGCTCACCTCTTTGATATTCTTAGCTGGCGGTTGATATGCTGTGCACCCAATCTTTTGTTTCCATCTGAAGTTGACTGTCCATATCTTGTGGATGCTTTTTTAGTGATGACGCCCTTACATTTTCATTGGCTATAAATGATAGCGACAGAAGCTACTGAACCAATTCTGCCATGACACCTATCTGTGTTTCATGCTCAAAGATAGTCCTAACTCTAATATCTTATTAACTCATCTACTCTTATCTGGGTATGATCTAGGGTGTTGATATATAGGTCGGGGACTGAAAAAATGCTTTGGATAATAAAAGGGGGCAGCCTGGTGCATAGAATCTGCCTCATGTGCTGGGTACGGGTCACGGTTGGGCCACTAGGGCCTAGCATGGGCAGTCCTTACCTTGTATTTTATAAGTGGCTGTTTTTGTGACTCGAACCTATTACCTCAAGTCACATGACAATAACTTTTACCGTTGCGCCAAAGCTTTCGGTGACGCCCGTTTAAAATATTCGTGGAACTTTAGAGCTAAAAAGTCTTTATTCCTTATCCACTAACCCTTTCAGGATCAGTAATACTGCTGCCACCATCCGTGAAAGAACATTTGAATTCTGACTAAACTGTACCAGGAATCCTCTTTCCCTGGTTTCGACGGTTCTTATCAATCTTAGCACCTCCACTAGCCCTGTCTCTCTTTCACACACACACATGTTACAAAGAGAAAAAGAATGAGTACCTTAATGACTTGTGCCTTTTTTTTTTTTTTTTTTTTTTTTTTTTCTGGGTACTAGGAAAGTTGACTTATGCCTTCCTTTCTTCCAAGATAGCTCTATGGTTTGGCCATGGTGTCCTCTATAATACCTCTATAACTAAAGAATGACCATTTCTGGGTTTCAGCTCAAATTCAATCGAGAATTTTTACCATCATCTGATGAGGAGGGAATTTCATCTAAATACATTATCAAGCTCTTTTTGGCTTTGGATGACCAAGGAATAATGCATTATCATCATTTGTGTCAATCTAAATGGACTTGACTTGGGCTAGTGATATTCAGAGGTGCTTGGATAGTTTTGTCATTTTTGGCCTATGCTTTGCATAAGCAGAGTGTATGCCTTTTAAGCTGTTTTTCCAAACAAGAAACAGTATTTGAATAGAAATGGGGTTTTCTGTCTTAAGACTCATTTTTGTGTCATATACACTGCTGTTTACATAGGAGCAGGCATATGTTTGAAAGCTGGATATTGGGTGTTTCTGACTGTGTCAAGCGATGATGGGCTAGTATGGCACACATGAATAATCTTATGTAGTTATCTTTAAATCTTTTATAACTTTCATCATCTTCTGTTTTCAGTATTGGGTGTTATGGCCTTTTGTGTTTAGATGTGGTTTTGTGGAGCAGCTTGTGGCAAAAGAAATGTTTAGTGCTCTGCATATAGTTTTGCGCAATGAGTATTCCCTGCATGTTAGGATCCATTTTAGTGCAGTTATCATGGGACGGTGGGACCTATTGATATGATTTGGAGTGAGCTTGAAATATGAAGATGGAAAATTGATGGTCAAGGTTTTTCTTGGTTGGGGGCGGAATGGTCTCATGTTGTTGCTTGAAACATTAAAGGCCTTTGATTGAAATTCCTTAATATTGCTTGTAGAGGATGGTTATAATTTAGCTGTTTTAGAGGTATATTAATGCTAACCTTCATGTAAGGTCCATCATGATATGGACAGTGGGCACAACTGACCTTGTACCTTTCTTTCTCCATGGGCTTGATAAGGATTGGAAACCAGGAATATTATTACTTTGGAACTAATATTCAGAACTTGCTCCGATTAAAAAAGAATTCCACCATCTTTTATGTAAGTATATGCCTAAGAAAAGTATGTTAGAACCTGTTTGTCATTTCCCTTCTTAGCTATATCAGGTGTATTAAATAAATATTTTGCAAGCCCACATACCTATATTGAGTCATGTGTCTAGATTTCAACAATTTTAGGTGAAATCATGTTTGTTAAGCTCAGAAGCATATCAGTCCCTTTGCATGCGACTTTGACTTTGAGTAAAGAGCAGAAGATACTGGCCTTGCATTCAGAAGATTCATGCTTGCGAGTTGCAAATTATGTTCTTCCTGTATACACAATATATGCATGTATTCTGGAGTTGATATGCCGCAGCAGAGGTCCGTTTGCTGGCTAGGTGGATTATCATATTTGCTATATATTGGTACAATATCAACATTCTGCTGAAGATTCTTGGGTTTTTTCAACTCAGTTGCTGCTAGTTTGGTTGGTAAGGGAAATTTGTCTAGGCTTGTTTTTCATTGTGTCATCCTATTGATGTTGTTAATAATTATTTGAGACTTTTGAATTGATTAACATTTGCATATGTTTGTCTTCAAGTTATCGTAGATCTGATTATCTTTTCAATCTCTCACAATTATGGACCATTGAATGTGTGATGATTTGTAGCATTGCCATAGATGGTTTGTTTTCACATGACCCTTTTCTCATTTGTACAAAATGACTTGAAAAGAGATTCAGATGCGTTAGTTTCATCATTCTCTTTCTGAAGGCTGGGTTTGATTTTGTAGGCTGAGGAGCTCACTCTGGCTTCAGTTCAAGCCGCAACAGATTGCTGCTGGTGCTGCATATCTTGCTGCCAAATTTTTGAGCATGGATCTTGCTTCATGTCATAGTGTTTGGAAGGAGTTTGAAACGCCTCCGAATGTGCTCAAAGGTACATTAAATGGTTTCAAATGTTTCATTGATTATTTACATATTTAACTGGTGATCCGTAGCACAGGCACACACTCCATTGATGTCTTGACATTTCTCTCACCTAACTTGTAGTGTGTGCTAGCACAATCTTTGAATAGCGGTTAGTCAAGTTAAGACTGTTATAATTGTTTGTTGTCAGTTTAATTCATGTCGTATATAACTTGATAACGTTTTCCGTGCAGATATAGCACAGCAGTTGATAGAACTATTGTAGAAGACTAAAGAAGATTAAGAAGATTGGTCAGAGTACGTTTCATATCTTGCTTTACTGTATAAATAGTGCTTCCAAAATACTGAAATGTAGACTTGATACCGCGAATGACTGAATTTGTTGGAGAGGATGAACATCGGGAATGGTTTTAGAGTAAAAGATGTCATTCTTGCAAGAGAATCGTTGGTTGTGGTAGAGACATATACACGGCAGTAGTAGTACAACATGTTGAGCTTTTTGGAATTCGGATTTTGCAATTGGGGTAAAAGTCTCTTATTTACTCAATATGAATTGCTGCCCTTTCATCTTTCTGCATTGATTTACAAAGGCAAATTCTCAATGGATGATAGAGTATGTGTGTTTGTGTGTGTTTGTTTTTGTTTCTTCTTTTGTTGTTTTGATTGCATTGATAAAATGACAATTGAGGATTACTTGACATTAGTGTAAGAAGTGGAGGAAATGGCAATGCAATCAATTCTTACTAGATTAGTAGCCATTGGATTTGGACCTTAGAGAGCTAGAATGGTAGCATTTGAGGAGGGGACTACCAAATATCGGCTTTTTTTCTTATTTATTAGTCTATTTTTATCAAAAAATAATTTAGGAGACAATAAATAAGAAATTAAACCATATTTTTGGTTCTTTACATTTTAAAATGAGTTTTTTAATCCATTATATTTAAAATATGTATTATTTAGCTTTATTTATCAATTTTAAAATTTTTCAAGTTTATTCATATGTACAATTTAAATTTATAAATATCTAAATCATATGAACGCCGTTCTGGTTTTGCTTGGACCAGGCGGTTTAAAACTTCCAAACAATTGTTACGTTTTACGTCCGAGTTGTGTGACCACTATCAAACAAATAGTATTTGCTAGTTTTTGGATGGAGTTATTAATTTTTTTTTTATTATTTTTGAATTATTAAAATGTCTTTATTAATAAAATGAGAGGTAAAATGGTAGGCAAATTTATTTTACTAGCGTTGGTTTAATAAAAATGACTGATTTAACACATTGGTCCGTTTAAATTTGTCTTGTTTTTCTTTAATTAATATTCTTTTATCATTTGTCAAAAGAATGCATTGTATTATTCTCGTAATAATTGAAATTGGTAATGTGAGGGTTAATTAATGCTTTTCTTCCATTTGTTAAAAAATACATTGTATTGTCTTCATAACAATTAAAAATGGTAATGTGAGGACCGACGTGAATGCAGTTAATAGAATGTATTGTGAATCAAAAAATTTTAAAATTAAATTTATTAAATATCAAATATTTAAAACTAAAACTGATATTAAATATATTATAGTGCATTTTTTCTCCAAAAAAATAACATAAAAAGGTATCGAGATCATTTACGGAGGAGCCTTTGTGTTATGTCAATGCTCGTCACCCTAATCGTATTTGAGTTATCGTTTTTTTTTTAACTATAAAAAAGAAAATTAAAATTTAGATGAATGAAACTCAAAACGTATTAATTTTAAACAGAGTGTGGCAACCGCCTGATTACAATCCTTGTACAGTCTTTTTATAAAATATTCTTATTATTTTTAAAATTAAAAATAATAAAGATATATTGATTAAAAAAAATACATAAATAAAAAAATCCCAATATTTAATACTATCACATGAACTCCCATTTCACGTACGTAGGAATGAACCGCTGGAGCGGAAAACTGAGCTTACTCTTGTTGTCGTTGCTCGCTTGTATCAGCCGGGCACGTACAGTTTAATCAGACGTAACAACTAACAAATCAGCATTAACAACCAAAAAGCATATCCATTTCAAGTCCCATCACACATTACATTCCAAGTTCAAGAATTCATTATAACCAAACCCATATCTTGTACAATCATCCCCCATTTCATATTTAATTCTAACTATCAAATTTATTCCTTAAACAGACAAAAGATCATTCTTTTAAGTATCACTCCAAATTTGTTTTGTAGGGAAAGTACACTTGTTGTCATTATCAAGATTGTATCGGATTTGGGTTGCTGCAATTTTGTCTCCTTATATGTGTTCTTTTACAGTTCTGATGGACGATTATTATTTATGCAATGCACATTTAACTCCAAGAAATGTGTGTAGAAGAAGGCTGCTAGTAAGTTTTTGTTGTTGTTGTTGTTGTACTGTAATTCTTTTTTGGTTTCTGCTTTAAGCAATGGAAACAGTTGCTGAAGCTCGACTTAAGGCCCTTCAAAACCATCTGAATCCCTCCACCGGCCATCATCAACCAGCCCTTCTCCGGCCAAACCCAACTGCCGGCGAGTTCGTTTCTGGTACACCCCTTGTTGTCTTTATGTGCATATTTTGGTATTGAATACAGAAAAAGAACGCCTTGGGAAAGGGTTTGTTTTATTTGTGACATTAGAAGTTTAGGTTCTTTTGGGACCCACTGATTCTTGACTACTGGTTTTGATGATCTTTGGCACCTTAAGTTGACAGTTTGAAGGGTTTTTTTTAATGTAGGTTCGATTCTGCTTTTGGTTTGGGTGAAAAGGAGGAAAGGGTGGTTGGTTTACTGTGTACTGTTCAATGATACGTTTTGATGATGATCTTTGACACCTTACATTGAAAATTTGAAGGGTTTTTTTAATGTGGGTTCTGTTTGTTTTTGGTTTGGGTGAAATTAAGGTGGAAATGGTGGTTGGTTTACTGTGTACTGTTCGATGATCAGTCTACTAAGGACAAAAGTTGAAACCTTCCCACCTTTATTTTAGTGCTCTGCAAATTTTTTTTTTTTTTGTCAATGAAACAGGTCTAAAGTGAAGAAAGATTTTATTTGGGGACCGGACTGTCCCAGATCATTGCAACTTAGAAATGTATTTGTATTAAGTTTACTCCTTTTTACTATTGTCCTTGAAGTGTAAAACTAGTTTTGTGGGCAGAGCTCTTGTTGCAATTCTGTTGAAATGGCTGTGCTATGGTTGTGATATTGGTGGATTTTGCTAGCTCTTGTATTTATATTCTTCAAATATTTTTTTGTTATGAAACAGTAATCTAGACTTACGCTCCAGTCTTAGGAATGTCAAATTGTCTGCATCTTGCATGGAGCAAAGACTGAGAATGAAAATTACAAGTTTCTGGATCTTATTGGCTACTATCCTGTTGGTATATTAAAACAATAGGAAGCAACTTTTGTGGGGTACCTCTAAGAAAAATACTTCTGCATTGTAATTGATGAGATGTAAAGTAAATAATGACATGGTGTTTTAATTTTTAACAGTGGAGAGGCTTCTCAATATGGTTGTTTTGAGTTGAAGATTGTACTTGCTCCAGTTTCATTTTTTGCTGCTTTGCCCAATACCTTCTCTAGTTTTGATTATAATTCTTGAAATTTCTATTCCTGTTCAGTATCCTACCTGATCATTTATGTAGATTTGCTTTCTTTTGTTTGTTTTGCAATCTGACAGAGGAGGGTTACAGTGTTGTTCTTCCTGAAAAACTGCAGACAGGGAAGTGGAATGTCTACAGGCAAGCCCTTTTCCGGTTGGTCACCATCTTAACCTGTGAAGATAGTTATTAAAATGTTATTCCTTTAACTGCAGATCAGCGCGTTCTCCATTAAATCTTGTGAGCAGATTTGCTAATAAACCTGAAGTTGGTACTTTGCATGACAATTTTGTGTAAGCATTACCCAAAGTATTCATTTCACTGAAACTTCACCCTAATGAACTTTCTTTGAGTGATAGAACTTATGTAGTTAATTCATATATTTGTTTGTGCAGGCAGGCAGCTAAGTCTTTTCCTGACAACAAATATCTTGGCACACGAGTCCGCGATGATGGAACAGTTGGAGAGTGAGTTCTTTGAACTTAGGTTACATTTATATTTTCAGAAAACCTCTAGTTTATATGGTTTCCGCTTTCACAGCTACAAGTGGATCACATATGGAGAAGCTAGAACTGCAAGATCAGCCATTGGTTCTGGCCTTGTGTGCCGTGGGATACCAAAGGTAGGTAAAGCAATGACACTTTTAACGGCTGATACTGAGTTGGTGAGAAAAAAATGCTTTTGATTTCTTGGAAGTTTTATTTTGCTTTCTGATCAGTCAAGTTGTATGGCAGGGTTCTTGCATTGGGCTATACTTTATCAACAGGCCAGAATGGATGATTGTTGATCATGCTTGCTCTGCATATTCTTACATTTCAGTTCCTTTATATGATACTCTTGGTTTGTAATCCAAAATGTCATATGATTCCAATGGATTATTTCTCTCATAGCCACAATCTTCTAACTGCAAGGTCATTTTGCTTATTTCCCCGCAGGACCAGAGGCTGTCAAATACGTCTCAAATCATGCATCTATAGAAGCTATATTTTGTGTACCGCAAACATTTGATATTGTAAGTTTATCACATAGAAATCATTTGCATCATTTAAAAAGATGAGTACTTTTGTTAGGAATAAATTTTTAATTTCAGGGTTTTGGCATTGTAGAAAGTTTAATTTGTATTTTTATTAGAAAGGACAGGTTGTGATTTTTGAAGCTATTATTCAGTTTGCATTAAGCAGTATTTGATCATTTATTACCAGCAATAATGACGTTTATTTCTCATTAACCAACCATTGTTGGAATTACAGTTGGTTCGCTTCTTATCAGAGATTCCAACCGTACATCTAATTGTGGTAAGTAAAACTTCCATGCCCTCCCAAACAAAGCCAACCCATCACCCACAATAAACAAGAACATGATTGGTGGATCACATTGGCATGAAATCACCACACTCAGCTGTTCTTATGGTTATCTGGTTTCAGGTAGTTGGAGGTGTGGATAATCAATTGCCTTTGCTGGCATCCACAACTGGCTTGGAAATCATATCCTACTCAAAACTGCTTAGTGAGGTGAACTCAAATCCTTTATGCAGAACAATTGACATTTTTTTTCTGTTAGCTTGTAGATTAAATGCTACACAAGCCAATAATGGAGCAGGCTGGATGTAATCTGCACAATTTGCAATAGCATCACTTTATATTACTTTGTTCTGGATTGCATTTTTGTGCCTCTGTTCCGATTCCTGTTTCACCTATCAAATGGCAGCTACTCAGTTACCATTTTTAACTATCCATTAGGACTGAGTGGGACGAAGATTCTTTTTTCTAGAAAAAGAATTTCCTTCTACAAATCCTAAAGGATTAGCTTACTCCGTACAAATGATGTTAGTTTGTCAATTCCACGTGTTCTTGTTAATTTATAATGTTCATCTGGTAGTTTTGCAATCGAAATGGGTAACAGTTGAATTTTAAACTGTTCTTCACAGCAATTTTTAAATCTCAGGGCCTTGCCAGTCTTAAGCCTTTTATTGCACCTAAGCCTGATGATATTGCTACAATAATGTATACAAGTGGTACAACTGGGACACCAAAGGTGCAATCTCTTAAGTTTATCTCAGGAGTCTTCATCTCTAATTGTTTAACATCGAATGAATTGGTTGTCAAAAGTAACTTTATCTTGTTTCTCTAATGCTTTTAGGGTGTTGTACTAACTCATGGAAACTTGATTGCGAATGTTGCTGGAGCAACCTTTGGTATTGTTTTATATCCTTCAGATCTGTAAGTACAAGATATTTTGCCAAAATTAGTACAGCCAATATTGCTTCGATGTCTTGATGTCTTTTCAGAGTATAATCATGTTATTATTTATTTATTTTTGGTTCTTGACAGTTACATATCATATCTTCCCCTGGCACACATTTATGAACGGGCTAACCAAGTTTTGATAGTGCATTATGGTTCAGCAGCTGGTTTCTATCAAGGAGTATGTGACTCAAACTGATACATGTTCTTTGTCAGATAGAGAGCCTTTCTAAATGGTTTAATGCATTAAGTTCATCGAGCAATATTTTTCTTCTGCCTATGAATTCCAATGAAGGGTTTAGATGTCTTGAATGTCATGTTTAAATATCTCCTGGTGCAACGAATTTGAACATTATCTGTAGCAGTTTACGAAGCTTTTGATAAACTTCATGCTGTGAAACTCGGAGTATTATGTTGTTGAGTGTGGTAATTTAAATTTTCCAAATGAAAGCTACGTTTTTCCACATGTTGTTTGTCTGATCAAACACTCGGCTGCCTTAATTTGCTGTTAAACTGTCTTGGCAGGACCATCTGAAGTTGCTGGAGGATATGGTGGTTCTTAAACCCACTATATTTTGTAGTGTTCCTCGACTATATAACAAGTTATACGCTGGGTAAGAATGCCGTCTTGCTTTTTTTAATCTTCCATTGGTGGAAATTTAATGATAATTCAGCAGTCCACTCCACTCAATCTCTTCTATTCTTGCAGAATAATGAATGCAGTAAAGTCATCTAATCCTTTGAGGCAGAGGCTGTTTAATTCTGCTTACTATGCTAAAAAGCAAGCCATCTTTAATGGTGAATATCAATTTTATGTCTTTTACTTTTACCACTTGACACCAAGTAAGAAAGTCAGTAGAAGCTCCAGCATTATAACAAGTGACTATATTTCAATTGCACCAGTTGGGCCTGAGTTTGAAGAAAAATCTGCCTTTCTGTTTGATATTTAGAGTTCCCTGTTTAATATTTCAGGAAAGAAGCCATCCGCAATGTGGGATCGATTAGTATTTAGCAAATTGAAAGCTACGCTTGGTGGTAGAGTGCGCTATATGGTTTCAGGGGCATCACCATTGTCTCCCGATGTCATGGACTTTCTCCGGGTGTAAGTTTACTGTGGTTGGTTTGAAGTTCTACATCCAAAAAGTTGTTTATTGCAATAGCTGATAATCTATGATAGTGACAAGCTTCATTCTTTCAGTTGCTTTGGATGTCAAGTAGTAGAAGGATATGGAATGACTGAAACTTCTTGTGTCATAAGCAATATGGATGAGCATGATCTCTTATCTGGTCATGTGGGTGCACCTAATCCTGCATGTGGTGAGCAATATATATCTGTGTTATGGTTTACGTATTCTTTGGTGCGTTCTTATGTCGATTGTGAGGTTCATTTTACGATTCTATTTCGTGCTTTCAGAAATAAAGCTTGAAGATGTTCCAGAAATGAATTATACATCTGATGATCAGCCACATCCACGAGGTGAAATCTGCGTAAGGGGACCAATTGTGTTCCGAGGCTACTATAAAGACGATGCACAGACGTATGTGTTTTTCTGCTTTCCTCTCCAACTAGCCCCTCCATTTCTGATTGTCTGCATGTCATGAACTGCCACAGTAACTTGTTATTGTCGTTGTCGTGATCAGACGAGAAATCATTGATGAAGATGGATGGCTTCACACAGGAGATATCGGACTATGGTTGCCCGGGGGGCGTTTGAAGATTATTGATAGGTGAAACAATGGATCCTTGTTTCTTTGAACACTAATACTAGTTCTTTGATCATTGTTGTTATCAGAATCTGACTATCTGCATGCTTCTTAGTTTATAAAATTGGTTGGTTTCAAATTTGAGAATGATCAGTCTATCTAGCTTTGGAAATCTGATTAACATTTAGTTCTCACTTGACAGGAAGAAGAACATCTTCAAGCTGGCACAAGGGGAATACGTAGCTCCTGAAAAAATTGAGAACGTATACGCCACGAGCAAGTTTGTCGCGCAATGCTTTGTGTATGGTAAGACCACCTATTTTCTCTCTGCTTTCTGAGAGGAAACAGTGGACTCACTTGCTTGATTCTCGTAGGCGACAGCTTCAACTCCTCTCTGGTCGCCATCGTCGTAGTTGAGCAGGATAATATCAAATCATGGGCTGCATCTCAAGGCATTAAGGTATTGTTTGAGGCAAAAACTCTGCATAAACCATCTGTTTTTGATACTTTTAAAGACTGAACAATAAAGCAACAGATCGTCGTGATCACATAATAATTGAAACAGAAAACAAGAAGATGCGTTTGTAGCTGGTATATTTGCTAAATGGTAGAGCAAGCAGGTATTGCATTGAATTTGTTATACAAACACGCACCTTCAGCACATTTAATGAATGATCCCCAGTTCATGGTAGATAGATAGACAGATCGACGTTGTAAAACATCTGAGCCGTTTCTTTTTGTGATAAAAAGGAAACTATAGGTTTGCACTATCCATGTTATGATTCAACTCTTGAAAAATTTTTATCTGTGGATGTAGTATGAAGATTTGCAACAGCTGTGCAATGACAAAAGAACAAGGGCTGCTGTTCTTGCTGATATGGATGCTGTTGGAAGAGCAGCTCAGGTTTGTGATCAGGCTATCATTTGCATTGTATTGTATGTGATCAGGTGCATTATTGGTTTCATTTCTCATCTTCCAAATGCAGCTGAGGGGCTTCGAATACGCGAAAGCCGTGACTTTGGTGCTCGAACCTTTCACGCTGGAGAACGATCTTCTCACGCCGACATTCAAGGTAAATACAGATTCAAAACTCCCTGAATCTGCAGTTGCAAAATGCAGTAACTTAAAACTCTAGAATCTCTCTTTTTCCCAGATCAAAAGACCGCAGGCAAAAGGGTACTTTGCGAAGGCAATAGCAGAAATGTATGCTGAACTCTCAAATTCTGATTCATCTTCCCAGAAAATAACACTGTAAAACAATGCAGAGGACCTTTGATCAAACCAGAAAGCTGCCTTTTTTACTAGGAATTTGAACATCTTTACAGCTCTATAGAACTGTAGAGGAAACATTCAACTGATGCATTCAAGAACCCTGTTAATTGGCTGCTACTTTGTATATAATTCATCCTACATTTTCACTGTTTGTTCTTGTATATGTTCTTGTTTTAGCAGACAAATTAACACCTAAACTGTGAAGAAATTTCACCATTTTAATCATCTCAAATAAATTGTTTGATTCTTGGAAGCATTTTAACCTATAATGGGTTGGGGTGGAGTGGGGTGGGGGGTGGTAAGGAGATAGTGGGTGGGATGAACATGACCAAGTTTTTGGGCATCGAGTGGGGGAATTTTGTGGTGCAGCTACCTAAATTCTTTGAATTTTAATAAAGGCTTAAATTCATTTTTGGTCCTTCATAATATGAGTTATTTTATTTTTGATCATCTTAAATTTTAGTTACTCATTTTAGTTTTACTTTTTTTTTTTTTTGATAATTTTAATCATTTTCTTATGAAAATACCATTGACTAATCCTAATTATTCACCCCTTAGTCAATGGTATTTTCGAAACTAAAATTAGTGAATAAAATTTAAGAGGGACAAAAATGAATTTAGGTCTTTAATAAATGAGAATAACCAAAAGTTCTCTTCCACTATAAAATAAGGTTCCCTATTCTATCTTTTTCTTCTTTCTTTTGGTACAACTATCTTTTTCTTTTCATTGGTGAACAAAGGAGTGCTTTTTTAAATGGATTCTTAAATATTGTCAATTTTTTTAATTATCGCTCATGACTTATTATTTTGTCTTTATTCTTTTATTAAAACGTCTTCATTATTTATTTTGATAAAAAATAAATGATAAATATTATTATTGAATCAAAAAATTATTTAAAAAGTTCATATTCACACAATCACAAACTCATTTTGACTAATTTTTTCTTGTTATGTTTAATTTCGATTGAGAGAGGTAAATGTAATTTCAAGAATTTCGAGAGGGAAGAGTAGTTTTATCAAATCGCAAAGGTATAAATATAATTCATTTTTTTTATTGGAGTGATTGGAAAATTTTTCCTCCGAAGTCCAAAGTCATCAAATCAATTCATTTGTGGTCTCAAATAAGGATGCAAATGAACTGAGCCGCTCGTGAACTATTTGCGAGTGCGTTTGGCCAAAGCTTGGCTCAAGCTCGAAGTTGACCGAACTCGAGCAGACTCGTTAAGATAACGAGTCGAGTTTGAGCTTATATATATAGGTTCGGTAGGCTCGTCGAGCTTAATGAGCCTATATATTATATATTTTTTTTATTTATTTTATAATATATTTAATTTTTTACTTTTTTATCCTTATGTCACGGGCTCACTCTTGGCCTAGTGAACCGGTGCGGCACTAATTCTAACAACTAACGATATAGAACTAGCTCAGCCTTACTCTTGCTCAAAAATGAGCTTGTTGGCCCAGAAAACGACCGAGATGGCAAGAGATTGTGGGCACAAAATGACCCGAAAATGGAACTCAAGTATATTGCTTTTGCACAAAGGCTTACAAACACTTCTATACTTGGTTGCCCTTTACAAATGACCCTTGGCCTCTATTTATAGGCCTCAAAGTCGGTTACTATACAAGGCTTCCAAGAGAAGCTTCCCATTATTTTATTCCAAGAAGATTCTAGTCCCTAATATTATATACAAGGGAATTTCCCAGGGCTGACGTCATGCATGACGTCACCCGTGCCAACTTGCCCACTTGCAAGGGAATGGAACCTTCTCATCCCTTCTAGATAAGCTGCTGCCCCTCGTGCCCCATTTCGGTCCCGAACGTTCGAGAGATTCTGCCGTAGCGGGCTGGGGAGCGTTCCGTTTGACGGGCCGAAATGACCGGAACATTCGGCCGTGTCGTTCCCCTGCTTGGCGCACGATGTGCTGCCTGCTGCGCCTGGGACTGTCCCAGCTCGGTCCTGTTTGTTTGGTCCGTGCCCCATGCACTCCAAAAGCCCCACGGACCGCTCCCTCTTGTGCGCAAATGGCCCTGAATCTCGGCCACCGATGCTTCCGTCCCACTTGGGTCAAACCGTCCATGTCACGGCCGTGACACTCTCCCCCACTTGAGTGAGGCATCGTCCCTGATGCCTCTCCCGCCTCAAGTACCGGTGTCCTTACTGCCTCGAACTTTCGACCCTGGTCCCTGTTTGGTGGCTTTTCCTTGAGCACCATTGCGGCACAAGTATGCTGCACCTGTTCCTCCCTTTGGTCGGACCGTTTCCCATACCGTTCGTGTTCCCATTTGATCGGTATGGTGCAAGGGCTTTTCCCTCGCAAGACGACTATGGCGTCCGACCTCGTGATGTATGGCATGATTTTCTTTATGAAGTTCATGCCCAAAATAATGCCATAGTCATCAAGTGGAGCAACGGAGAAAGTTAACTTACCTTGCCACGCCCCGATCCTTACCGTTGCGTCGGCCTTGCCCCTGAGATCGGTCCATTCTCCGTTGACGCCCTTTATTTGACCCGTGCTAGGAGTCACCTTGATCCCTAGCTTTTGTGCAACTCCCTCGTGCATGTAGCTCGTTACGGCCCCCGGGTCAATAAGAGCCGGTTGTAGACTCCTCCCAAAGTCTACGTCCACGAACATCCGCCCCTGGTTGTCCGTGTCCTTGGTGGCTTGGTCCACCTTGTCTTGGATGCAGGCTAAACGCTCCCGTTCCCCTTCGTCCAACCTTTGGATGATGGCGGCGAGCTTGTTTCGGGATGGGCAGTCCCGTGCCATGTGCGGTCCGTCACACAAGAAGCAACCCTTGAACTTCTTTGGTTCGTCCCGTTTTTGTGCCTGCCTTGTTTCTGCCGGCTTGACTGTCTCGTGGGACTTTGAGCGAGGCTTGTCCGTGTCCTCCTCATCGTCGTCCTCTAGAATGGCCTTGCCTTTGTCTTTGCCCCCATCTTTCTTTTGAAACTCAACCAAAGACTCGGCCACGTTCATGGCTTGGGTTATGTTGGAGACATCCCTCCGTTGCAACTCCAACTTGGCCCAAGGTTTGAGACCGTCCATGAATGTGAATAAGGCCTCCTTAGGCGATAGGTCAGGGATCTCCAGCATTAGTTCTGAAAACTCCTTGACATATTCCCTAATTTGGCCGTTTTTGTGGCTCAATCGACGAAGTCTAGCCCTCGCTTCGTCTTCAGCATCTTTCGGCAGAAATTGTTTCTTGAGCTCCACCTTGAAGCTCTCCCAAGTGTTGATGGGCTCGACCCCAATATCAACCGTTCCCGTTCTCCGTCTCCACCACACCAAGGCCGTGTCCTTGAGGTAGAGAGGAACGAAGTCCAGCCGAGCCTCGTCCCCATATGCTCCAACGGCTTTGAAATATCGTTCCAAGCCGTAGAGAAAATTCTCAATGTCCCTAGCCTTCCGGGCTCCCCCATAGGCCTCAGGCTTTGGGACTTCGACCCTTGCCACAGCTAGTGCTCCACCTTGGGCACCTTGACCGACACGAGCAGCTAAGGCCTTCACCGTCTCGAGCTCCCCCTGGAGCTTTAGCATCTCCCCCTGGAGCATGCTAATTTGAGCCATCCGTTCCTCGTCGGCCTTTGAGAAACGTTCAACGATTTGGTTGAGAGTCCCCAGCACTCTCTCCTCAAACTCATCGAACCGTCGATCTTGATCTTCCCCTCGATCAAGATGGTCGGCAATGACCAACTCCATTTTGGCCACCCGTTACTCAAATCCGACCAAAGGCTCCTGGACAACGGACTTATCCCTACGGCCTCCCTTCTTAGAGGTCCGCTCCGTTTCCCTTGAGACGTGCTCACCACCTTCGACTTCACCCACCTTGGTAACGTCGCTTGGTGCGGCCATGATGCTACACTCGTGCACAACGAAAGCTTGGCTTCCAACCGATGCGCTAAACCAACGCTCTGATACCAACTGTCACGGGCTCACTCTTGGCCTAGTGAACCGGTGCGGCACTAATTCTAACAACTAACGATATAGAACTAGCTCAGCCTTACTCTTGCTCAAAAATGAGCTTGTTGGCCCAGAAAACGACCGAGATGGCAAGAGATTGTGGGCACAAAATGACCCGAAAATGGAACTCAAGTATATTGCTTTTGCACAAAGGCTTACAAACACTTCTATACTTGGTTGCCCTTTACAAATGACCCTTGGCCTCTATTTATAGGCCTCAAAGTCGGTTACTATACAAGGCTTCCAAGAGAAGCTTCCCATTATTTTATTCCAAGAAGATTCTAGTCCCTAATATTATATACAAGGGAATTTCCCAGGGCTGACGTCATGCATGACGTCACCCGTGCCAACTTGCCCACTTGCAAGGGAATGGAACCTTCTCATCCCTTCTAGATAAGCTGCTGCCCCTCGTGCCCCATTTTGGTCCCGAACGTTCGAGAGATTCTGCCGTAGCGGGCTGGGGAGCGTTCCGTTTGACGGGCCGAAATGACCGGAACATTCGGCCGTGTCGTTCCCCTGCTTGGCGCACGATGTGCTGCCTGCTGCGCCTGGGACTGTCCCAGCTCGGTCCTGTTTGTTTGGTCCGTGCCCCATGCACTCCAAAAGCCCCACGGACCGCTCCCTCTTGTGCGCAAATGGCCCTGAATCTCGGCCACCGATGATTCCGTCCCACTTGGGTCAAACCGTCCATGTCACGGCCGTGACACTTATACCTTCAAATTTGTCAAGCTCAAACAAGCTCGGTTTGTAAGGTTGAACTTAAACTCGTGAGCTACCGAGCTCACGAACCAAGCTCAAACTTGATAATATTTTTCGAGTTCGAACTCGAGTTTCAAAAACAAGCTCGATCGAGTTCGAACCTAACCATTTTAAAAAGAGTCAAGCTCGAACTCTACCAAACTTAAGCTCAACTTGACTTATTTGCACCCTTATTCTCAAATCATCCACCCACTCAATTTCATAAACATGACTACCTTTGAATTGTAGTTTTTTTTTTTTTTTTTGGTCAAAATAAGGAAATTGTATTAAAGGGAGAATGAAATCCAAGAGTAGATTACAGACTCTTGCCCCCTATTCTCTAAACAACTCCCAGCATTAGCCTAAAGCTAAACTACAAATTAGCCTACTAGTTTGGAGTACCCCATTAGCTATTACAAGGCATTTTACAAGCTAATACATGACATTTTATAAAAAATCTGGCTATTTCACAAAAATCACACCATATTTGCTGCTGCACAAAAACTTTGAGTTTCTATCTATACTCTCAACATTGGCACTGCTGAATTGTAGTTTTCAAAGGAAAAAAGTTGCATTTTTCTTTTCTGGCCTAATTGTTTAAATTTAACAAATTAAAAGACAATAAAATTTTAATCTTTACTATTTCTTAAATAAAAAAAGAAATAATTGTTAGTAGGTTATGATAAAATTCAAATTTAAAAACTAATTACTATATGATAAGATTATTATTCATTCACCCATATATTTAAGGGGAACTTCAAAAGTCATTAAAACATAATAAATGATTCGACCGATTTAATTTAAAAGATTTTTTTTTTTATCAATGTCGTTTGAAAATTTTCTAACATTATTTATTGATTCGGTCAAAACTTCCTCTAAATCAACCTTACAAACACGTCCATGCACACCCCACCATACATTTATGATTTGTAACATCCAACTTAATTTTATAAATTGACTTAATTTTATTTAAATAATATTTTATTATATATCCCGGATGATAAAAATGAAAAATAAAATAATTTAATTTTAAAAATTATAAATTTAAAACCTAAAATTAAAAATATTAATGGTATGAAAACAAATAAAGTATTAATTATACTTATTCATTAATTTGAGATGCAGCATCGATAATTAAGATTATATTCATCTTATCTACTATAAGTCTTTACTTAATCGGTGGATGTATGAGATTAAAAATTTTTGTCATCCAATCCCTCACGTGACAAACTTGTGAGTTGCTTAGGGGTTTTTCTTTTATTTTCTTTCTCTTTCTCCAACAGAAAAAGAAAAACTTTTGAGTGTCTATATGTCTTTATCGGAAAAACTTGTTCATTCGGCAGTATTTTTCGTAGGTTTTCACCTTCTTTAGTAGCTTTGTTGTTGTTTCTGTTTGTTGATGTTGTTGTTGGTTCCCAACGTTGTTGTTAGAGAGAGAAAGAAAAACTGGTGAACAGAGGGGAAGGGAAATACTACTGAGGAGAGGAGAGGAGAGGGAGGGGGAAGATAAAAATAAAGTGTTTAATCGTTTCGAGTTCGAGGGAAAAGTGATTGTAGTGTTTGGTTGATCCAAACCTATTCAAGTGATTTCTCCAGGATTTTGATAGTTAGATCTGCTGAGTTGGTGTTTTTTCCCCTTTGCCTCAGATTTTCTGAGGATAGTTCGTAGGTGGGTTTCTTCATAACCGCTGAAAATTAAGAATTCGTGTTTATTCACTCTGATTTTGGTTTCTTTCTTCGATGAACTTATGGTCGGTGTTGTTCTCTCTTGCAGATATGAAGCGCTTGAGGGATGATGCTTTTTCAAACCCTCCGTTTAAGCGGCCATTTGGTTCCTCCCGTGTAGAATCGTGAGCTCTTTTATCCTTTCCCTGTTTAGATTTTATCTGGCGTTTTGTTTTTGAATTCATTGGTGGTTGTGGTCATTTTGGGTTTTACTTGTTTCACAGGATTTTCATCATGTCTGTTTGTTTGATCTTGATATGGTTGATATGGTGGATTTGTTGTTTGATTGTACCCCAAGATCATGTTTCGTGACTCTGCCTGTTTTTGATTGATGGTTTATGAAATTTAGTGTTAGCCTATGGTGGGTGACCTCCAGTTCCTTCACTGGAATTGAGCGTCATGTGGTGTATAATTGCTTGAATTTTTGTGATCGGAGTCAGTGGTTGCCCTACTTTACTATCCAATTCTATTGGGTTTCTGTTTAAACTCTGGGGCTGCTAATTGCTTATCCTGAGAATTGAAGGAATGATCAGTTAAAGTTTTGATTTTTACATCTTGGTGTACTACCACTAAATTGTCAACATAGTTGAAAAGCCATGGGAGAGAGTATCCATACATGGTCAGACTCATAAACACGGTTAGTCATTTGAATCACTCCATGATCACTAATAACGAAGGGCTCTCTTCTTCATTGCTGCAGTTTCCCCTGGTTCTTGTCCTCATTGTTTTCTTTGAAAGTGCAACGAAGGTGATGAAGCTCTTATTTCTTATGTTTATCTGACTTTCCTTTGGGAGCAGATTTAGATTTAATTGATCTGATGCAATTTAATATGATTGCCTTTCTGCATAATGAACCTCTAGACTGCCTACGTCAGGGTCTTTTACGATCATACTCAGCTTTTATGTCATAGCCTTCGTGGGGTGTCCTAAGTATTTAGTATTTTAAATTCCCAGGGTAACAAAATCATTTATGTTTGCCTTTGAAATGTTATCAGCTGAGGAACTTCATGATCTAAGCTAAAATTCGAGGTTTTTCTTGGCTCATTGTAACCATGTTATTATCTGTGATGTACAGTTTCTGTAATCCTTGTCATCTTGACAACTTTCTGTTTCAATTTAGTTTGTCATCATCTTTCTGGTGTAATGTTTTATATGTGTAGTAAGCTGATTTGGGTTGTGTAAGTCATAGGCGGTATATCACTGTTCTAATTGTATCCATGTGCATGTCTCTTCCCAGGTTTTAAGCTTGGATCAGAGGAGCATACAACTGAAGTTGTTCTAAAGAAGTGTGGTGCCTTGCAGGTGAATTCTGGAATTAGAAAACTGAGATTGCTAAAGACAACCCAGGTAGGTTATACATATTGAAACTACTTTTTTGGTGTTTGCTACTTACGCTGAAAAGTTTACTTATGCTTCTTCATTATAACTTGGTATGGTTAATTTCTGGCAAAAGAATTTGTTTTTATGTTGGTGTTCAACTTTAGTGAAGTATAACTGATGTAAATGAATTTGTAGATTCTGATTGAAATAAAACTGTGAACGTGAAGTAATTTTATTCTCTCTGTAATTATTTTAATTTCCTTCATTTTATCTGAAACTGAAATCCATCATCTGGTGCCACTATGTTACTGAAAATTTTGAAGAAAACACATGAACAAGAGTTCATAACCATTTTTCATCTGTCACAATATTCCTTATTTTAAGAATCTTTTACTGATGTTGTGTGCTGATCAAAGTAAAATGTACCTTGTTGGCGATTGTATTTTACATATTTTACTATGTGTTAAAAAATATTAGTGTTTGACTTGTGGTTTGTTGGAAATTTCTTTGCCATTTGATAATACCATCAACACTAAACTTGGAATTAAAATTTTGCAGGTTGGTGTAGACCCAGGCCAGGGTTCCTCTTTAGGGCTACCTTTCTTTTCTCACTGACACTGCTCGGAAACCGTTAGTAAAAGGTAAGTTGTTTTCTTGCTTTTGCAGGAAGATATGCTGAAGCAGAGTGAAGATACAACCTGTGAAGAACCAATATACAAAAAGCCACAGAAGTAAGGAAATTCTTGTCCTTAGCTAAATAATCTTAATTAATTATTTCATTGCCTTTAAATTTTATAAGATTAGGTTAGTCATAGTGTTTTGAAGTTTAGTATCTTGTTGAATCATCTGTGTCTTTCAAGAATGGCCTGAACTCTATCAAAAAACCTTCTATTGCCTTCAAAAGTAGGGGGAATATTTTGGGGTTAATGTGGAGCTATAGTGTACGGTTTTAATGAAGCTTTGGCAAACATTTGAGTATTAAGGTTCATATGAGACTGGAAGGAATTTTGAATTCAACAATTGCTTTCTTCCTTGGGAGTTGATGATTTCAAACATTGGTAGCAGAAACTCCAAAGAGGGATAAAAAGAACAGTGTCTGAGCTCCAGCATATTTATGAATGTGGGGCCCACATGGTTGGGTTTTGGGAAGGAAAAAGAAAATAACAGCTTTTGAGTTTCCAAGCACTAAACTGAAAATCATATGCTGAAACAGTGTGTAATTTCAAATATTGTTAAACATATGCCAGATTGTGTAGTTATAATTAGGTTTGCCATCTCTGAATTTGGTTATTAATCTTCAGTTTCTCGGCATAGTTCTATGAGGAGGAACTTAAGAGAATATTTTTGACTTGTCCCATCCTCTTGGTTTTAATTGTTCCTTAATTGTTTTCAGGTTCGTCGACTGGCAGAGGAAATGCGTCGATTGGCCCATAATCGCCCAATTATCGTCAGTGGGAATTCTGGACAAAGTGGTTTGTTTTCTAATAATTTGTTCTATTAAACTAATTTCTGCATGGAGAAGAGTGTCATGCAACAATTTCATATGTTTATACTTATATTTCCTTTAAAGTTCCTTTGGTTTAGGAAGAAATTTAATTAACTAATTGTTTAGCTTGGTTCAGTTCTTTCCCGTTTAGGGGTTAATACTGCTCTGCGAATATCAGACATTTTATATGGTTGATCTTTTGGATGTTTTTCAAGCTTCTGCTTAACATCTCTATCTGTTTCTCAGTCTTACCATCTCTGGAGATGCCTGCTGCTTCTCTTGGTGCTTTGTGCTATGGATACATGTGGTGGAAGGTACACTAGGCTCTTGCCTTAAGATTTTTCATTGTCTTCTTATTGTTTTAATCTGTGATTTACATCTGACAAGTTAAAACTAATATTATTTCAGTTCATTTATTGTGCTGTGGATGATTCCTTTTTCTGCAAGAAATATGTTTAGCCTTCATTTCCCCTCAATCAAATATTTGCAGGGCATTTCATTCTCAGACCTTATGTATGTGACAAAGCGCGGTATGGAAACTGCTGTGGAGAACTTGACAAAGCATTTGGAGCATGTGTCAGATGCTCTTGCTGTCAGTATTCCTTACACCACTTTCCCCCCTTCCTCTTTTTCATTTTTTTTTTTGTCTCTGATATTGGGGCTGCTTCTATTAAAACTTTTTTTTTCGCTGGATGGGTCTTGTGCTGCACAATCTAAGCATGTCTTTGATGTTGTTCTCTTAATTTTGATTTCTAATGAAGTGGGAATTTAGTTTCACCTTATTTTTTTGGCATAGCTATTCCATCAGCCACTGAAAATGGTCCTTCAATCTGTAATCTAAGCTCCACTCTAGCTCCTTTCCCTATAGTTATCTGTTGGAATTTGGAGGCCAATAACACTAGGAGTCAAGACAGAAGAATTTAACTTGGCATATGTAGTTGAATTGTTTTACTCTTGACAGTTTGTGCTTCTTCTTTTGTATGTTGTTGCATCAGGCAACTAAGAGGCACTTGACTCAAAGGATTGAAAACTTGGATGGCAAACTGGATGAGCAAGTGGAGATGTCAAAATTAATAAGAGCTGATGTAAAATGCTTTTCTTTTGAAATCATTTACTTAACTGTTGTCAAAACTTTATATACTTAACTGTTTGCAGTTCTCTACTGCCTGAAACCGAACTTAACATGGCTTATGTAAATTACTGTGAACCAGGTTACTGATGTGCGTGGTGATCTTTCACTGATTAATGGTGATTTGGATGAATTGCAAAGGATGGTTTCTGGTTTGGTAGGTTTATTTTTATCAATTCACTTGTCTTTAATTACTTGAGATAAAAATGTTAGTACTGTGATTCATCATACTTTGATCTTGGAAAAACAAGTAAGTGCTATTTGGTCTGATAAATAACTATTAATTGCAGTGAATTAAAGCCATACTAGACAACATGAGTAAAGTCAGCACACAACATATTAACTGTCTAGATTTTGTAGTTTGAAAATTGTAGATTCAGGGGAAAAAACCTTTAGTGATTGAAGTACCGTTTGCAAATCCCTCAACCTTTTGCTACTCTTTCGAAGGCTTTAAGTAATTGAGTTATTAGAAAG
Organism: Knoxia roxburghii; assembly: GCA_030378225.1. Taxonomy (NCBI): domain Eukaryota; kingdom Viridiplantae; phylum Streptophyta; class Magnoliopsida; order Gentianales; family Rubiaceae; genus Knoxia; species Knoxia roxburghii. The sequence continues at coordinate 2,900,880 of CM059420.1, forward strand.
AGAAAAAGGGAAAGAAAAAAATTCGTTGGCTCAAAAATTGATACTATTCCTCTCATCTTCCCTCTGCCGCATTATATTGTGATTTTAGAAAGATAAATGGCAAAAGATTGGCTACTGCATGTGTTATTACATCTTTCATTGAGATTGCTTTTCCAGTTTATACCTGTGTAATCATTTATGTTTCGTTTGTGATTGTAGGATGGCAAACTTCTTTCACTGGAGGCTAAGCAGGTGAATCAAATTAGAATCTCCTTTCATCTCACATTGATGCCAAATGTTATTAATAGAGGACCAAGAAGAAAATTTGATTTTCAGCTTTTGTAGTATACCAGTAGAACTGTGATTGTAAGTTTGGTTTATCCTGATGGCTGATATTTCTTTTATATCCTTGTTAATGTTCCAGGAGCTTGCAAATACTGGAGTTTTGTACTTGTGCAACTTTGTCAATGGAAAGCGGGGAAAGATGCCCGAAAAGCTCCAGGTTTGCACCACAGTCTTCCTCTTAATTTCTAATTTTCTGCCTGGGTTACCATTTGAAATTGTTATCCACTTATCACTTAGGTAATCCGGTTATCAGTCATGCCCGTCTTTAAGAATTGAAAGTTTTATATGCTTTATTTAACTAATTTGCTTAAAAATTTTTCAGGAGCAACTCAAAATTGTTGGCAACTCAGTTCCCAGTCTCATGGTAGATATTCCATGTTTTCCACCTCACTTTCTTGATGATGCTCATATCTGAACAGAGCTTGTGGATAGTCGTTTTACAAAGCTACTGTTAACATAATGATTAATGGGTTGATGTCCTTAAGAGAGCTAATTATGCAATTCCTTCTATTTCCATAAGAACTTTGTCAAAGCTTTATTTTCTTTTAGCATAATAAACAATATATTAGTAGATCCCTTGTCTAAGATTGTTGTTTAGAGTAAGTTTCAAATTTCTTCTGAATTTATTTTCTGCAAAAGTTAAAATATATTTTTATCCAAACAATTTTATACTTGTTCATATCAAAACCTCAGCCAAGCCAATTCACCATTTTCGTTTGCAGTATGCATCTTTTTCATTTTTGTAGTGTCAGTGATAGTGTTGAAAGATTTTTCAGGGAATACCATCCCACCACATGCCGATCTCATGTGCTGATTCGTAGAACTAGCAAAGTTCGATATTTCATTGTAAAAATTTCATCTACTATTATTTCTTAAGTGAATAGTGACGAATATGGTTGTTTGTACAAGGACAAGTTCTGACATCTATTTTTACAAAATTTTACTACGTATTTATGAGGAAATGGCAATTCTTGGTCTTTTTCCTTTCAGTAGAAGGCAATACTTGTTAAGTTATTGCTATGTGAATAGAAGTACCACCTTCACCTTTTCAAATAGTAAAAATATCTCTATTTTATGTCTTAGAATGATGCAATAATACGTTATAGAAAGCTAATCAACCTACAAAAAAAATGAGCTGTATCAAAGTACGAATCATATTTTCTGGATTTAGAGAATGATTATTCATTTTGTTTCCTGTTCTAACTAAATTAATTAGAATTTCTGTGTTCTACTATTTGTCTTCTTGTGTAATTTTGCAATACAGTTAATGGGATGCTTTCCTATTTTGTTAAGTAAAGTGAACATGACTTTTTATTTCAATCTTTATTGCTCAACATAATTGTCAAAGGTTCTTATGGTTTCACTATCAGCCATAGGATAATTTTTTAGGTTTTATGTGAAGCTAATCATACCTCCTCATTTATTATATCAATTTGCTTTTATGTGAAGCTTATCATCCCTCATGATTTATAATATCAATGTGGTTTTTCTAATTTATTTTCTGGTAAACTTTATCTTCTGCCCTGTATTGTAGTTAATGATAAATGTGCTTTCCCCTTTCTTGTTACTTGCCATCTTAAAGGAAATATGAGCATCCTTTGTATGTTTCAAATCTCAGGATGGAGCAGTAATGGCTATTCACATGCAACAATCAAACCATCCTACCCAATGGGTGACAGAGCAAGCTCCCAAGCCAATAACTATTCTTTGATTATTTATTAAACATTTCAATGGGTGACATATCTCCTTTTGGTGTAGCCAAAATTTTTCATTGGGTTTCCCCCTTTTATTCTTTGATTGTTGCCTAAATGTTAGGAGTACCAAGCACACCAGTCACAGTGAGTGTTTTGTCATTGGGTAATGAGTGTTTTGTCATTCTGATTCAAAGGCCACATAAACTTGCACCTTAGACCAACAGTCCATATTGGTTCGCATTTTATTTAAAATACTACCTACAAATCATTTTTCATACTTTCTTAGATATACTTCAGAAATATTATTTTTGAAGGTAATTATGTACCTGACTTGCTGTTTTCTTCTCCTTAGGAAAATTTTCAATTCAATCAGTACAAAGCCCAGAAAATCAGGACAACTGCTTTTGACTTATCAATTTCTCACAGAATTCATTGTCTTTAATTCTTTGGTTTTTATGTTTAACTTTTAATATTCTTATCTTTAACATATTTACTACATAATTATTATCATTATTATCCATTATTCAAAACTTTCTGCTTTCCCACAACTATTCAGATTCCTTAGATATTAAAACTAAAAAGTTACAAAAATTAATACCAATCAATACATGAAACTTTACACTAAACTATGCAGTAACTTACAATTGTACTATAAGTTACATCTATAAATAGTTATTGCTTAAAACAACTTGTTTGCATCTTCTTACTATCAATCAGTACTCAACAGAAAGAGAAGGTATTATCTCAATTTACACTTCTAATTCAAAAGTTTCTTTTTCATTCCTGATGCAACCACTCATATTCACACTTATACTTACTCGTCTCGTATAAATTTTTTAAACTTTCTGAATTTTATTCATGCTGTTCATTCTTATCCCATCCTGATTTTCCTTTAAGAGTTATTTTTTTTCCTTCTCGTTTGTTATTTTGTTTAGTTTTATATAATAACTACACTTTTCTTTATAATTCTGACTTTTGTTCAATTATTAAATCTTTTTTCATATTATAGGATGGAAACAAAACCAATTGCTGAATTGAGGAACTCCGATCAACCATGGGAAGCAATTATCACAGTAGCAGAGAAAATGAACGTTTGCAAAGCTTATAAGACTCCAACCATATTCCAAAAATTTCTCTTCACTGATGAAAATGTAAGAAATCTCTACCTATTACTTTATAAAAACATAAAGTTTATGCAATTTTTATATAGGTACAATATAAAAACAGTTACATTATTGTGGTATTATCAGGGATCAAAGGTTCAGGGCATCATGTTCAACAATGCAATTAATCGAATGGGCCCCAAACTTCAACCATACAAGAAATACAAAATTAGCAATGCAGTGATAAAAGAAATTGAAGAGAGATTTAGGCCCCAAGGTTTAAAAATGCAGTGGATCATTGAATGCAGCACAGTTGTGGAGGAAATTAATGATGAGTTAGCGCTCATGCCAATAAATTATGTATTCACACCTTTTGAAGAGCTACCAAACTATGGTAACCAGAAAAAGGCACTTGTTGGTAAGTACTATTTTATCATTTTCCATTTTTTCAAACTATAAAATATGTCTGTCATGCAAAAGTTTCAAACATTAATACAATGTCATTCAAAGCTAACTCTAAATACATTCTCCAGACATTGTTGGAATTATTGTTGAAGCATTCCCTTTGAGGCAGGTCATGACCAAAACTGGTTCTACTCAAGTACAAAAATTCATTCTATTGGATAACAAGTAAGTTTCTAAAATTTCTATTCAGTTTAATGTAAAAACAATATTATATTATGTTGTAAGTTAGACTATTATCTGTTAATTAAATATTTGGAGAGTAACAACCCATATTTTTAAATCTACGTTCATTTAACCAAAAACATTTCAAAAGAATATAGCTTCACATGCAGTTGCCATTAAGTATAAGCTAAATATGATTGGTAGATATTCTATATTTAATTTTTCTCTTGTTTCCTTCCACAAATCATCACAGATCAGATTTAGATGTAATTAATATACTACAAGGATGTGATTTGACTGACTACTTATGCAGTTCTAATTTACTAAGTATTTTGTTACACTTGAAGCTTGTAAGCATTCTGGTAATTAGTTTAATCCTTAACTTTAATGACTATATCAACATTTGATACCAAATCTTCTTCTGAAATTGTGAAAGTATGACCTTTGAAAAACAGACGTAAAGACCTTTGATTCTTAATAATGAAATCTGGCATTAAGTTCCCCTTTTAGTGCTTTAATTTCTCTAGCTCAGTTTTTCGTCCCTTTTCCATTTATTGGGTTTGCAAAAAATGCATTGATTTGGCTGAATTCTTTCTTGAAAACTTATCTTCTATGTACAGTTTTTTTTGGATCATATACTGGTGATCAGTTAAAGTGACCTTTCATTTATCCAACTTTATTTTCTAAAATTTCCAGCATAGTCTTATTAACTTATTTTTAAAATAAAGACAGTAAAAGAATCTAATTGAAATATTAATGTGTCTAATATCTGATGGAGATCATTCTGTCGTTTGGAATAACTGTTACTCCCTTCATGGTTAGCTTTGTAATTTTTTTCCCCTGCTTTTATTTGATAAGGATGACATGTTGATGACCAACCTATTTTCTGTAAATGTTTAGTGCCTGGAGTCTTGCATTTATTGTTTACATCCTTTTGTTGTAATATATATTGATGAAAATGACATGTTGATGACCAACCTATTCATTGTTTAGTGAAGAAAGGGTAAATTGAGTGAAGTAAACAAATCTGAATTTTTACTACTTCTACTTACATTACATGTGAGATTTTTACAGAATTTCTTCAAAAATAAACTTATGGATTACTACCTATGAATTTCTTATGAATTTCTTCAAAAATAAACTTATGAATTTCTTCAACCTATTTGATAAACTCTAAACAAACAAGAACAATGATTCCATTGTTCCTCTGTTTTTTTTATGGATTACTAAAACATTTATGCCTGATGATTAAATATGATATATAATTTTTTTAACATATATTTCAGAGAAAATGCTGTGACGTTGACATTGTGGGGAGACTACATTAACAATGAAAGAGCAGTTATACTGAAGGAACTTCGTAATCTTCCAGTGATTATTGGTCGTGGACTGCGTGTTGTCAAGTACAATGGTAATTTTACCTACCTATATTTTTTTCCCCCAATTACCTGCACGGAAAAACTTTGAAAAAAAACTATTATTATTTCTTGCAGGAATTGAATTGAGTACTTATTTTGACTGCTCACTAATGGTTGACCCGCCTCAACCTCAAGCTTTAGAAATGAAGAATTGGTTTGCTTCTCTTATACCATCAATAAAACTAATTGAAAACTATGTACTCTTATATTCATTTAATGCAACTTGCTATTTCTTTTCATAGGGCACGGCGAAACAGAAAAAAACTGCAAGACATTGGAACTGCAAGATTGGAAGCTGCTGGCCAAGCAAACTTACAACTCCCACCCAACACTGAAATAACCCCTGTGGCATCCTTACTAACATCTCAAAGGGTATTTTACAAAGTTCACACTAATTGTATTACTTTAAATCATTATATTAATCACTTATATTTACATTCTGTTTAATAATTGCAGCATAGTTTGGTTTGTGCATCAATCAGTTTTGACAACATTATCCAATGTTACCATTATATGGCTTGTACAAACTGTTTCTATTCAACTACAGCAAGCTATCACTATGATTTTACATGCAATGAATGTTTGACTAGACAAGTTGCTGAACCAAGGTGAGTATAATGATATTCAACAAATTTAGAACACTTATAAAAATACTTTATACATTTGTAATAACTTCTGTTTTCATTAAATTATAGGTGCAAGTTTGAAGTTTACCTGACAGATCATAGCGGGACAGTAATTGCTTCTGTTTTTGGAAGAACAGCAGAAGAACTTTTAGGATTATCTGCAAAAGAAGCAATGGAAGAAGGACATCAGGTTTGTGACACTATCTCTACTACATAGTTTAGCATTTATAATTACATCATACACAACTAACTTATTCTTTTTCAATCAATACGTAGTTGGATATGAAGAAAATTCATGGTAGCTTACACAACAAGTGTTATATCTGCCAAGTAAAAACAAGAAAGTCAAAAAAATGGACCAAACGATCCAAAATATACCTTGGTTGGGTATAAAGAAGAAGAACAACCAACAGATTCTGTGAAATTGCTAACATATGATGTCGACCACAAATCAGACTTGGAGGCAAATGAATGTGGGGAAACTGCTGAGACAAACTTTCTACTTACAACCATTGAAAATTGTAAGTTACTATTCTAACATAGATAAATTTTACAATTCTATCTTTTAAGTTTCCAATTATTTAACAAAATATTTATTTTCATTACACTAGGTGAGGAGGACAAAAGCATTTCAACTGCTCAGAGATTCAAGAAAATTGATAATATTGAGCAAACGACATCAGATGAAGAGGACCACAACCCAAAAAGAAAAAGGGTTGTTTAATTATAACCGTCTTCTGAAGGTCATATGTTTCACTTGAAGAACTAAGTTTTTTTGGTTTTTTTCTTAGAAATTCAGAATTCTGCACTACTTGCATTTGGTATTTATCCTGTTTGAAAGAGTTCACTTCCCTCTTAATGGTGGTTATTTATAAAGTTTTTCATTGCAGTTTTCTAGGATATGAATTGTCATAAAAATTCGACTTCGTAATTTCTGTTTACTTTATTCAACAGAGTTGATGAATTTATATTGTTTTCAGAGTATTTTGCAGTTGTTTTGAGACCTTTATGTAAGAAGAAGTTTGCAAGATAAGCAGATTGTTTTGAGCCTGTTTCCTATCTAAAATCCTATCTTACATTTTTGTCACTAAGCTGATAGGATTTTTAGTGCTTTTGGTAATCTCTTAATGTTGATATTATCTGAGGATTTTTCTGCTCAGTTTTTTTATTAGTTACTCTTTAATGATAAGATCAATGAATTTCTATGTTTTGGGACGAATAATACCCGTTGGATCGATTTTCTTAGTGTTTGTTGTCTTCTATGGGTCAAAAATGGGCCCATTGTGATTTTGGGATGGGTCGTATGTTCTTTGAATATTGGGAGTTATTTATGAGCAAACAATGAATTTTTCCTTGAGTAGTTGAACTTCTTTCTTCTCTCTATAGGTTGAAAATTTTCATAATGTTGAAAATGTACATGTTAATGCCACGTGTGTTCTGTTAATGTTGTTCATGCAGATAATTTTTTAAGTTTCTTTGTGTATTTCATGTATGAGAAATGGTTTAGATTGTATGTTTTGTGATATGGAACTCTACCTTAGATAAGAAATGAGTTTTTAGTATGTTTTTAGTACGTAATATGAAATGTGTCACAAGGGATTAGTTGTTTTTAATACGTATTGTCATCAAAATTTGGCTTCATAATTTCTCTTTACTTTATTGAACAGAGTTGATTAATTTGGACAGATAATTTCCATTCAGTTCATTACTTTATTTTTCCTTGTTTTATTAGAGTCCATTATGTAGCTACAACTTTTCAAAATAGGCAGAATGTTTACCATATATAATGATCATTCTGTTGCGGGTACAGAATGTGAATATGAATACAGTATAATGTGATTAACAGAATATAGCACAAACAGAATTAACAGGAAAACTTCCTTCTCTTTTAGGTACATTCTGTTTGTTCCGGGTACATTCTGCTACTGTTCATCTTTATTTTACTCTATTCAAGTCGAGGTTAAGCTGTTGGTGTTAGCCCTTTCTTACACTGTTCAAAATCAGTTTGTGGGAATAATCTTACTAGGTATTCAAGTTTTTCTTTCCCAGTCTCCATTTCCAACATTGAAAGCAGCTAATATAGTGTAACTTTGCCAATACATCAATAGGATGCATTCTTATAGCCGCAGGAGAAGAGAACTACTGAAATAGGTCTTAATGCTGCACCATTTACTGGTGAAAGCGTCTCTGCAATTGGTTGTCTTGTGTAATCTTGATGAATTCTTAGGAGAGGGGGGAGGAATTCCATTAGAGTTCCATGGATTTATATTTTCTTGAAATGAATATGATCAGGATTCTTAGTGGATTTCCACAGCCATTCACAATTGTTTATCAAACCAGAATGCAATTGTAGGTTCATATCTCAATGGAGTATCTTCACTTAAAAAAAGGGGAGGTTCTTGTTTACTTTCTTTATCTAAGAGACTTTCCTGCTCAGCTTCACTGGCATAATAACTTTTGTGGCTGAAGACTGATTCTGAATGCCTGTTTGTCTGTTTGGGTTGTTTTTTTAGATTACATTATGTAGGTACAAGTTTTCACAATACGCAGAATATTTTCAGGCTGTTTCCTGTATAAGACGAAGTATTTTGAAGTTAATGGAACAAATTCTGAGAATGTTTTGAGGATGTTTTGAGTCCTTTATGTAGCAAGAAGTTTGCAAGTTATGCAGAATGTTTTCACCCTGTTTCCTATCTTTAATCCTATTTTACATTTTAGACAATTTTATCACTAAGCTAATAGGATTTTTAGTCATTTTAATCATCTCTTAATATTCATACACCGCCTTGCTAGGGTGAAAATTTACAAAATCCTCAAAATGTACATGTTAAATTCCAATCCTAATTCTTCACATTTGAAAATTTTGGGTTTTTCGTTTTACTTCTTACTTTAATTTTCACTATGGAAAGAATTCTAATTCTGTTAGTGCTATTCTTTACCATACCGCTTATCAACAGTTTTTTATGTACAAACCATTGAAATCAACAAACTACGGCACGTAAATCCAACCTTAGCAGCTGCAGCTGGTGCTTCTTGATTTACTTCACCGGGAGCTGGTTCTTTTTCCATGCCGCACTGCACTGGTCCAATTTGAAGTTTATTCTGAAGACCGATTCTTCTTGGAGCAGATCCTTGTGCTGTGGGGTTTGACTCACTAGACCGATTGCGCACCCGTGGAGTCCTCAATGCAATTCCAGTAATAGAGGTACCATCATTACCGGAGACATTGATGTGAGTGGTTGGAACTTCAGCATTGACTAGGCCAGACACCTGATTAACGTTAAAAAATATATAATTTGTACCCAATCCAAAATTATTTATTTCCATCATATTCATCTTCTTCTCTTGGTTTTCGCTGCTTAAATAGTTTCTATATGCGTCATCCCCCATACTCAATACAGGGTCCATTATCCTTAAATAAAGACCCACAGTATTAATAACCTCAGGATTCCCACTTTCAACAGCCGAAATTGTATTTATACTAGAGGCACCATATGAATATTCATCAGTGCTGATGCTGACAAACATTGAGTTCAGGAACTTGTTTATATCAGGAGTATTTGTCCCATATTGCAAAAGAATGTTCTTCTGTTGGTTGTAGTTGGTGTACTTATTGATGACTGGATTGTAAAAATAATCAGATCCGAACTCAACCTGATTATGCAATGGTATATCAAATGGTATACATTTAACTTAAAGCAGCTGCACACTAAACTTAGGCAGAACAACATCAAATGGACCTTGATCTGACAGAGGCTGTTTCACATCAATAGCAGCAAACACTATCCCCTTTGTGTTAAAAAGCAACCAAAAAGACCCAATAATGAAACGGTATCTTAAAAGGCCATATTACAACACAACTTTAAAACAAACTTACCCAAGTGAAGACCCAATCAAAGGAGCAATCCAGTGTTCTTCCTTGTACTCAGACTTATCAATCCTTACAATAACCTTATCTTCATCAAACAATTATTACGCTAGAGCATTCACAATTTCAGTCTTTCCAAATCCAATTGGTCCAAATAAGAGGATTAATTTCTGCATTAATTAGGAGGGTTTTTAGGTGTCCTTGAAGGGTTTCATTAATTAAATTTCTGCATCCTGTCTTTTCATTTTACTTCTGTAATCCAAGGATTAATTTTTCAATTTCACTTTTATACTGCCCTTGACCTCAAAACAGTATCTGTAACAGCTTTAACTGTCTGATCTTGATACACAACTCATTTGTGCAACCTATGAGAAAGAAAAACAAACCTTTCTCTTTGATTTTGGCCGAGGCGAGTAACTGGTATACCAGTAACGACTCAAAACCTCTGCAATTTGATTGGCTTCTACTGTCTCACTAAAAAATCCACCTTTACAAGTTTCAGTTCAGCTTTGTCAAGGTAGCCTCAACTTTCTAAATAGCACAATACTTTAGGTACATATGTTCTATATACAACACCACCATCACATTATAAATACCAAAAATTACTGCAGTAAGTTCCAAATTTGGGTTATATAACAAAAAACCTCTTTCAACTGATAAGCCAAAAAAAAAAAAAAAAAAAAACTTTTCAGGAGATACTAATTAACATCCCAAGGTTGATGAGAAATTCATGAAATTCTACAAATAAAAATCTAATAATATTATTAAAACTAATCCCAAAATATACTCATTCAAAAGTCATTCAAATCAAAGAAATTTTCTAAATTTCTTCTTTTGATTCTCTAACTATTTCTAAATATCTCAACATTCAGAATTACAGAGGTAGCCTTAACCCATTTGAACACACAAACATCACCAACCACTAGCTTGTTATCCAACACAAAATGCTTCCATCCAGCCCTCATTGTTTTTACTTTCCTATATATACGCGAATATGTACATTTCAGAGGCCAAACTTCAATGCATCCTACGACATGAAGTTCGACATCAAATTTGTCCTCCTTCCGCGGAATAAACCCCTGCACGAAGGTAAATGGAAAATTCTGCACAAAAACCACACAAAAACATTGATATTAAAAACAAATTCAAATAGATAAAAAACTAAATAAAAATAACACTAACAATGATAATACTTGCTTACCATATAAAATTTCTTCAAAACATAAGATGGCTGCATAAAACCTATGAACACCGAATTATTAGATGCAAAAGCAGCTTTTGCTTTCTTGTATGACAAGAAGTTTTCTTTTTGAATCTCTGGAATAGTACAAGATTTATCACTCCCACGATGTTGTTCTTCCTCTGAAAATAAATTCATAGGTTAATCAACAAATCATGCAGAAAAGAAATAAACAAATAATTAACTAAATTGTCTCACTTATAAAAGCCGGCAATCGGGACTGATGACACTTTCTGATGTTTTCTGGTTCAATTTTAACAACACAATCTTTCCGCTTCATCCCAGTTTTGGTTGATGCCAATTTCACACTCAAAATCTCCAAAGAAACTTCACTTTCTTCTCCATCACTTTCAACGGATACTTCTGCCTGCAAAGCTTGCCGATATTCTTTTTGTAACAATTCATTTTCAACATATACCGGTTCCACAATTTTTACTGAATCTTCTCCATCAATTTCAACAAATAATTCTTTCTTACTAGCACTTGCATTGAACAGCTTTCCAGTAGATTTGCCGCAGAAATTCTCAAAAGAAATTTCACGTATTTCTCCTTCACTTTCAACGGTTTTCACAGGGTATTCTTCAATCTCCATACCACTTGAACTAAAAATTATAACAAAGAATTGAGAGTTTCCTTCATATCGGAAAACCAATAAATACCCCACTTCTATAGCATAGAATGCCGCAAATTCTTTCCAACCGTTACCCAAGCAAAAACCATCATTTGTTACACAAACTTGTATAGCCCATGAATCCCCAGTACGAACCTTCAAAAGAACTCTTTTATTTTTCAAACAACTATCATCCTTCGCCATAAATCCACTTGGAATTTTCTATCAAAAAGAATAATAAAATTCATAGTAAAACCGAAATTTGTCAAACAAGTAAACGTAAAACAAATTATAAAATAACAAGTTTTTTAAACTCACAAGGCCTTCAAAAACGGGAGAATTTACAACTTTGAAAAAGTGTGCACTTTCATTCAAAAGGTTGGATTGCCGGGATACTTCGCCTACTCTGGTCCACGTCTTAAAAGGATTCATCACTACAAGTTAAAGAGAAATAACTGGGACTTAAAAATCCACGATAAAAGAAGAAACAAAATATTAGAAGTTGAGAAGAAGCCAATGAAGAAATTGTGGTGCATATAAAATTTACCTAAACAAATATTAGAAGTTGTGCATATTAATGTACGTATTTATAATCAAGATTCATATTTTGTACGTTAAAAACATCAAATTGCGCGTGAATAATCCTTACTACAAACATGATGCAGCAACAAAACATTAATCAAAAATAAATTAATCAAAATTCATATTTCTTGGCCGAATAATCATAATTCATACCTAAAATTATTTGGTTAGAATAATTCCTACTTTTTTTCTAATTGATACATAAATTGTTCATATACAAATTAATCAAGATTCATATTTCTTGCCCGAATAATCAGGATTTATACCTAAAATTATTGGGTCAAAATAATTCCTGCTTTTGTTCTAATTGATACCTAAATGTACTTTCGTGTATGTATTAATACAATAATATCACGATCCAAATTCTAATCAAATAATGGAATTCTAATGACCATATAATCAAATTCTAATCAAATAATCAATATTTTATGCTATATATAAATATCATATTAACGCTATGATATTAACACTATTCAATATCATACCGTTATTAGAATATTACATGCATTGGATGTAAGTTCATTTAATTATACCGTTATTAAAATTTTGGTTCTTCATATTTTTGTTTTCATGGCGTTTCAAAACCAAAATTTTCCATAATGAAAGTAAAAAAATTGGTAAGATCACAATTTCACAAAATCAACAAAAATTACGTTTTGAGCTTAATGCCAATGTTGATGATTTATATTTATTTTACCACTCAGCTTTTCTGATACATTGTAAAACATTATCTGCATATAGCTTGATTACATTGCAATAAAAGTATGGGACAGCCTAATGAATTTACAACAGTTTCCATATACCATGTATTTTACCTAAAATTATGTTTGTTGTTGATTTTATATTTAATAATTCCGTATAAAATGATGATTTTCGTTTTGAGCTACGTTTATAAATTAGGCATATATAAAAACAGTAATATTATTTAATATGATTTGTAATTAATATGGAATTAATAGTTTTAATATATTATATAAATAAATTGTTTTAAAATGGTATTAATACTAAACATATTTTTAATAGTCTTATCTCATATAAATAGTAGTTACCATATATATTCTTATATAATAGTAGTTATCACTCAATCACGAATTAAGTAACATCTATCTTTAATTTTCAATACAATATTATTATGAAACAAATAAGTATATAATTGATTTTTAATTCAAAAGATAAACAATAAAATACACCGCAACATCTTCCATTGGAGAAAAAACCCTAATGGAACAAAAACAAATACATAGAGAAACCTGATTTACTTCTCATAGCTTGTTGTAATACAAAGCAAGGTAAATTTGAACTGATTTACTTCTCATTGGGACAGAATGAGGAGATGACCCTTTCTATATTTTTTTGTTTCCTACTCCTCATAGAATTTTTGTATGGAACTGTGAGGAATTTTTTATTATTACGAATTTTTATTTATTTAGGTGCTGTCTGTCACTTGAAACTAAATCAACATTCTTTATCAATATTTTTTATCACATAATTATATTCGTGAGGTACATGTATTAACAAGATTATTGTATATATACATTTTTGTAGCCGATGCAGTTGGGAAAAGAGATTTTAAATAACATGTTAACCATTGCATTATATACATTATTTATAGTTTTTCATCTGAAAAGATTGAGAAAGTTTAACATCCATAATTATTTAGACTATTATTTTGGTACTTGGAGAACTCCATTATGCAAAGGAGCAGAGTTATAACTATTGGATTGATGGAAGAAAGTGAGTTTATTGATTGAGTAAGAGTTTGCATTATTTTTTTAGTGTCACTATATCTTGCTAAAAGGATTTATATTTATAATATAAATAGCTGGAGCACTAATTTTGCAGGTATGCTTATGAAAGCATAAACTTGGTAGACATGTATGCCTATCAGAAATGTTGAGTGTCAATAGTTACTAGATTAACCAATGTATAGTTGATTTATCAATTATTGGTGACATCTTTATAGAAATTATGACATATCTCTTTTTAGATTAAAATATTTTATATTTTAGAAATATGTTCAAAAAATGTTGAAGTACATGTACTTGGTTCTTTTTTCCAAAATTTGATTAAATCATAGTTGTTATTGCTGAGTTTTTGTTTTCCTTCCAAAATATGTGTTGTGCTATTAAAAATACTGAAATATATATGACTTGTCTCTAAAAATAATATAAACAATTTATGAAACATTTTTAGGATTTTAATATCTCATTCTTACTATTATGGTTGCATTGAATTTACAAAAAGATACTACACAATTTCTTCTATTTCTTCAATATTTGAAACATGCCACTTGTCTTAATATGTTTTATTATTGACCTTATAATACAAGTGTACAAAAATACTTTATAATTTATTAAATCACGTTTTATTATAATTATAATTCATCATCATATTACTTAATATATAATTAATTTAATAAATAATCACGAACCCGTGCTTCTTCCACTAGTAATCGATAGAAAAGATTTATATTATTTTTTTCATTTATAATTATCATGATATTTATTTAAATTATTTATTAAATATTAGTTTTTATTTTCAAAAATTGAAAAAATATATATTATCAAAATTTTAAATATTTATATCGTTACTTCTATATTAATGCTCAGAGAAATTTGACTTAAAAGTTTACCTCGGCGCAGAACGGAGAGTCAATAACGACCGAGAATCTACTTAAAGGAAAAACACGCACTGAAGCACCTTCACCCACACGCACCACCGTCCTCCTCCTCCTCCACCAACTCAACTCCTTTCTGCGAAGCAAGACAAACAAAAATTGGAATATTTGATCTCTGTTTTTGGTGGAAAATTAAAATCCTCCATAGACGATTTCGATCGTGATCTACTTACTATTCGATCGTGATCTACTTACTATTCGATCGTTCTCGCTTCTCAGAGGTTTTCTCCCCTTCCAATTCGGCACTCGGCGGATTAAACTGACGTCGTAAAGGCATTGTTTTGCTGATGAGGAGTTTGTTCGATTGCATTTTTATAGGTTTTTGAATTTCGCCGGAGGGGAAGATGTTGTCGAATCATCTGCACAACGGAATGGAGACGGCGAAGCTGCTATGGTCGCGGCTGCCGAATTCCGACGAGGATGGTGATGGCCACCTTGGAATCTATAAGAAGAGCGATGGCGGCACGGTGGAGAGTCTTGACTATGAAGTGATTGAGAATTATGCGTATAGAGAAGAGCAGGTTTTAGCTTTAGTTCATTTTTTGTAAAGTTCCTTTGATTTTTTGTTTGTTCATTGGTTCTTGATTGGTTTTGGGATGGACAGGCACAAAGGGGCAAACTTTATATGTACTATTCAGTAGGAGTAAAGTGGTTCTTCGCCTTGTTAATTGGGATTGGTGAGTTTTGTCATTTCAAGTTTTGCATTCTTATTTTGTTATTCCCTTGTTTAGATTATTTGATTTTAGCTACTTTAAGCTTATAGGTACATTAAATTTGGTGATTGATACTTTAGGAAAGGTCAGTCAGCCATTGAAAACTAGAACCCTTGCACTGCCAATACATTCTGGTTCTATTACTAAATTGATAGAATTTGAGGCCAAAAATCTAGGTTGGAAAACAGCTTTGGGTAATTTATTTGAGGACAGAAGTGAATGGAGGATAAATGTGCAAGAACACATGTTGTTTGGTTAGGTAGATATTCTGTTCCACTCATTGCATTACTGTGATGGCTAGCCTGGTTGTTTGCAAATTCTGTATTCTGAAGCATGGTCGTGTTTTTTTTTTCACTTAACTTGCTGTTTTCTTTTTCTCCTTCAGGCACTGGGTTTGCTGCTGTTTTTATCAACATTTCAGTAGAAAATTTTGCAGGATGGAAATATTCATTGACTTTTAATATAATACAAAAGTCCTATTTTGCTGGATTTGTCGTATATATATTGTTCAACTTGGCCCTAGTGTTGTCCTCTGTATATATCATTACACATTTTGCTCCAGCAGCTGCTGGATCTGGGATCCCTGAAATTAAAGGTTATTTAAATGGTAAGTTTCTAGTCTAGATTTTCATCTTTTAGATAGTTCAAAGATATCTTGTTAAATTGGTATATTGTTGGAGTGTTGTAAGAATAAATGTACTATTGCAGGAATTGACAGTCATGGGATTCTTCTCTTTAGAACATTGATTGGAAAGGTAATGCAGTTATGCTTGTGATTTTAATTTTTCCTGGCATGAAAATTAGTCAGAAGTTTGACATCTTATGTTCTTTTCCTATTAGGTATTTGGAAGCATAGGTTCAGTTGGAGGTGGTCTAGCTCTAGGTAAAGAAGGTCCACTTGTACATACTGGTGCTTGTATTGCTTCTTTGCTCGGACAAGTAAGTTACTTTAGAGATTGAAATTGGTGTTAGAGTGTCTTTATTCATGCCTTAATTGTTTATTACCTAGCATTTGCAGAATTGTTAATTTCCATTGTTCATCCTGTTATTCGGTCGTAATGTTTTCCTATTGTTAATATATACGTTTGATTTTCTTTT
This sequence comes from Knoxia roxburghii, assembly GCA_030378225.1. Classification (NCBI taxonomy): domain Eukaryota; kingdom Viridiplantae; phylum Streptophyta; class Magnoliopsida; order Gentianales; family Rubiaceae; genus Knoxia; species Knoxia roxburghii. The sequence goes on from CM059420.1 coordinate 2,917,460, forward strand.
ATTCTTGATATTTGTACTTTCTCGGGTGCTTTTAGCTTGTCCTAATGTCCTTTTGTCACATTTCTATATTCAGGGTGGTTCAACTAAGTATCATCTAAGCTCTAGGTGGATACAGGTGTTCAACAGTGAACGAGATCGCCGTGATCTTGTGAGTTTTAATGTTTAGATTTTAAAGCTCTTTTCAGTAGGAAGCATGTGAGTTTATCTGCATATTTATCTTTCTCATGTTCTCATGTTTTCCTAGTTCTTAGAGTGTGAAAAGCAGTGAGGTGATTGCACAAGTTGATGTCCTTGTACTTTTCTCAAGTGCTTTCTGAGTGCGTGTCTATAGAAATAATAAGAAAATTTCAGTTCCTATTCCTTCGACACAACTCAGAAGAGAAAGGTTACTCACCTATATTGCCCGTATTCATTTAGATCCCCACTATAAAATGTAGCAAGAGTGTAAACTGAACTTTTTGGGCTCATTAATTAAGGGATTGTTAGACTACTTTTATTGACATGAGAAAGTGTTGGTTTTGAGGGAAGAGCAGCTTCAGAAAGGTAATTCTTTCTTCTTCTGTGCATCCTATTCCTGAAGTGAGCAAAGAAGTATCATTATATTTGATAAGTTCACAAATGCAAAGGTGGGTAGCAGGTTGCTACTGAGATATTATATCCTTAACCAAAGTTGCTGTGAACACATTTATCTTCAGATTGTATGATCTTTACCATGTGAAGCTCATAGTAAAGATCTGTTGCCATGTGTTGAGAGGTCATGGGTCGGAGTGGGAAATCCAGCCTCTTATACGAGTGTAAGGTAAGGCTGCCCACACCAAGCCTTTATAGCCCATCTTCCCAGATCCCACACGTGCTGGAGCTTGTATGTACGGGCTGCCTGATATTTGATACTCATAAATATTGAGTTTTAGGATAAGCTACTGCAGGCTGTTAGATCACTTTGGAGTTGGTGTAGGTCCTGGCTTTTTCCAACCCTCCAGTCCTGCTGTAACTTTGGTATTTTCTAACTGGGATGTTGTTAGGTGTAACTGAGTGGATCTATATCATCATTTAAAGATGCAAATCCTTCTTTGAGATAGTGCTTTAACTGGATTTTCGCTAATGTTGATCCTCTGTTAAAGAAATTATTATTTTCATGTGCTTTACAAAAAGAGGTGGAAACCTCTGAAATGTGCTCATTTTTATTGGTTTATTGTTTCAAAAAGGTAACCTGTGGATGTGCAGCAGGAGTTGCTGCTGCTTTTAGAGCTCCAGTTGGTGGTGTGTTATTTGCATTAGAAGAAGTAACATCCTGGTATGCTTATTATTTTGGGAGATTGCAACATATAACATGCTCTATATCAACTTTGTGTATCCTGCTTTTTGGTAGTTTTCTTACTATCCCCAAGGCTCTGTCTGTTTTGTAACTTTTCTAGGAAAAATGAACTTTTTCGGCACAAAAAATAACATCCGAACAAGAACATAATTCAAAATTTGAAACTTCAGTTCCCTACAAAAATTACTCTCATTATTTCAAAAAATTTCCCTCAAACCTACTTTTTTCTAATCCTCCTGAAAAGAAATATACAATCCAAACTTATTCTAAACTTTGACATTTCTGCAATTACTCTGGGAATACTGTAATAGAGACTAGGTTACATGTAATGATGAAATCCACCGGGCTGAAGTCAAATTGAGAAAAAGGAAGCGCGGGGGGTGTTTGGGGGGGGGGGGGGGGGGGGGGTGTTCCTTCTTGGTTCATCTCTTTTTAAGGTCAACAATGGGTGATGATATAGTAAACAGTAAGTGACTGAGCTTGAAAGGGGCAGGGCTTTACTGATTGGGAATGGGGAGGTGAGAAATTTTGGAATGAGGAAATTTCTTCTACATTCTTCACCTAAGACTGCTTTGCGGCTTGATAAACATGCCTAAACCTGCTCCATTTCTGTTCATTTTATAATTGAAGGTGGAGAAGTCAACTCATGTGGCGTGTTTTCTTTACTTCTGCAATTGTGGCTGTTGTTGTCCGTATTGCAATGGGGTGGTGCAAGAGTGGAAAATGTGGCCATTTTGGGTCAGGAGGCTTTATTATATGGGATGTCTCTGAGTAAGGATCTGAATTTCTGTTTGAATACCTAACCTATCTTTTACTCAGTTTTATCTTACAAATCAAATTTTGACATTTGTAGTGGTCAAGAGGACTATTCATTTATGGAGTTGTTGCCTATGGCAGTTATTGGTGTAATTGGTGGTCTTCTTGGTATGTACGATTAAATTGATGTTGTATCCTTGTTTGGAACAGTTGAAACAAATGTAGCATTTGAAGTTACGAGCATTTTTATTGTGCAGGAGCATTATTTAATCAACTTACTCTTTATATAACAAACTGGCGTCGGAATTATTTGCACAAGAAAGGAAACCGTGTCAAAGTAAGTTTCTGAACTTGTCCGTATTGCATGGTTCTATGTCAACTCATAAATATATTGTAAATGGTAAGTCTCACCCTTTTAATTGCTACCTTACAGATAATAGAAGTGTGTCTTATCTCTGTGATCACCTCCATTATCTCATTTGGGTTACCACTGTTCAGAAAATGCACACCTTGCCCTGAATCAGATATTTCTGGCATTGAGTGTCCACGTGCCCCTGGAATGTACGGGAATTATGTCAATGTAAGGACTTTTTGTGATCCTAATCATTATGATTTTTCCTTTTCCCTTCCTTTTTTCGATCCTGTTGTAACTTTCTTTTAGCTTTCATTTTTGTTGCTTTCATAACATTTGAACCTGACCTTCAAATTTGATATTCAGTAATTTCATGAGGTTTGCCCATTAACATAAGGACTTTCTCTGTCTGCAGTTCTTTTGCAGTAGTAAGACGGAATACAATGACCTTGCAACCATATTTTTTAACACACAGGTTTAGAAGTTTACTTCTCTCACTTATATGCATTTTTCTTTCTCTAGCCAAGATAAACATGCAGCAACATTTATTGTTGTAATTTTGTTTTTGCTTGATGTGAATTTGTGCCTTGCAGGATGATGCAATAAGAAACTTATTTAGCGCCAAGACAATTCATGAGTTTAGCGCCCAAAGCCTGCTGACATTTTTGGTATTTGTTTTTTGTTTCTGCCTTTGTGATGATTTAGCAAAGAATTTCTCTTTTTGTATAGTAGCATAGCTAATCGGGAAAGTTTGAACAAGCAAAGAGAGATTATTTTGGCTTAATATGAACATCTCTTTACCAATTGCAGAATTAACAAAACCTTTTGCATAATATCTTGGAATCATTTAATCTTGAACGGGTTTTTTTCCCCTTACTGGGACATTGTGTTTTGTAAAAAAGGAATTTATTTTATTTAGTATTTAGTAAAATATTTACAATTTTAACTACAGTTTCGATTTTTTTTCCTCTAAAAAATCTTTAGTATTTGATGAAAGCTTTATGTATATGATCTATGTGTGACATAAAAGCTGATATTTAGCCCTGGATCGAACACAGTACAATCTCTCCCTGTTTCTCTCATCAACATTGTATAATTGCTCTGTGAGATTGATTTTAGTTTTGCCTGTCCTTGCAGGTCATGTTCTATGCTTTAGCAGTGGTAACCTTTGGCACTGCAGTTCCAGCTGGTCAATTTGTTCCTGGTATAATGATTGGGTCAACCTATGGACGTTTAGTAGGCATGTTTGTTGTGAATTTCTACAAGAAGCTCAATATTGAAGAGGGAACGTGAGTCTTCTATTGCTAGTATTTCTCATATAACTATCCCTTATGGCTTTGTTGGTTTGGTAGAATTTTATTTTTTCATGGATTTTACATTTTGTTGTAATTTTTTAAATGCTGATTAGAAAGGTAGTTGTTTGTATTTCCTGCTGGTGATGGATTTCTGTAGAATCTGGAAAATTGATTAATAATTTTACGAGCTTTGCCATGATACAGTAGTTCTTGCTGCAAACAAACGTTTTTGTGATATACTCCCTATCACACTAAGGTTGAGGGTTGGGTAAGATGTTAGGTTTTTTCCTCCCACTTCACCCTCTTATGAGTTGTTTCCTCTTACTGGTGTATTCTAGATATGCTCTGCTTGGTGCTGCTTCTTTTCTTGGAGGTTCAATGAGGATGACAGTCTCTCTTTGTGTTATCATGGTTGAAATTACAAACAACTTAAAGCTCTTGCCTCTCATCATGCTTGTTCTCCTCATATCAAAGGTTAAATTTTGGGGGATTTTATTCTTTTCATCTGATATTTCAGTGAATCTCCCTAATTTGTGTAAATCTTGTGGGGTGCAGGCAGTTGGTGATGCTTTTAATGAGGGCCTTTATGAGGAACAAGCCCGGTTAAGAGGCATTCCTCTACTTGAATCAAGACCAAAATATCAGATGCGGACTATGACAGCAAAGGATGCATGTGGAAATCAAAAGGTTAGTATCAGATATTCAACTTCATTGCTAGACACACTTTTTTTTTTTTGTTGGTGACCTGGTGTGGATCAAAATAGGTGTGCTTTGATATTTAGCTTCAAATGTTTTTTTCCCCTTCTAATTGTAAGTAATTTGTCATTGTTGAGTAGTTACCTTACCCTATTTCTCAAGCTGCTTATTGAGTGAAATTTATGGTAAAATGGAAAGCCTGTCAGTGCTTCAGATTTATGAAGTATTAAATCAACTGCAGTTACATTTTATACAATTTGTTAGAATCCTGATAAGTTGCTTTCTTTATGCATTTGATTACCTTTCCCTTACCTATTGCAACTCTCAACTCAGTAAATGTTTTGCTTGCTATAAATTCTACTCATGGTGTTCTGTTCTTTATATCCTGCAGGTTGTGTACCTTCCTCGCGTGGTAAATGTTTCTGATGTCGTGTCTATTTTGAGGAGTAATCTTCACAATGGCTTCCCTGTGAGTTCGCGGGTTCAATTAGTGTTTTCTTTTGGCACTTGCATCTTACCTTTGAGTAATATATGTTGTCCTGTTCATCCAGGTTATCGATCATGCCAGAAATGGGGAAACACTTGTAATTGGCCTCATGTTGAGAAGGTTGGGGATGCTATTTCCACTTTTCAGCTGCTATCATCTTCTTACTGTAAAACTAGATTGAACAGTTTAGTATTTGTAACTGAAAGATTTAACTGACTTTTGCAAGTTCTATTTTAATGTAGTCACCTATTGGTCCTTCTACAATCAAAGGTTGATTTTCAACATAGTCCTTTGCCTGGTGATCTTGGGAGTGGTTCTCTACCGATCAGGTAAAACGAGGAAATAAGAAAGCATTTGCAATATGCTCATAGCTATTCTCTTTTTAATCATCTAAAAGAACAATTTTGTGGCAGGCACAACCTGAGTGAATTTGTGAAGCCTATTTCTAGTAAAGGAATGTCGATAGATGATATTTATCTTAGTCGAGATGATTTGGAAATGTATATTGATCTTGCTCCTTTCGTGAACCCATCTCCTTACATTGTACCTGAAGATATGTCATTATCGAAGGTGATGACTTTTCCCCTGTATATACTGCTATATTGTACCGAGTATTTTTGGTGGAATATTCTGTAACTTGGGTGAGCAACATTTCTAATAAAAAAGACACTGTCAATGTAACAGGTCTATAATCTTTTCCGTCAACTTGGACTACGGCATATTTTTGTTGTTCCCCGTGCTTCCCGTGTTATTGGTATGATTACAAGAAAGGATTTATTGATTGAGGTAATTAAGCTTCACTAATGTTTTTAAATGCATTTCAGATTTGAAAATTGGTTGGGGTAATCATTATCGGTTTTTGTCGCAGGATTCTGAGGATTCTACCGCCCTTGAGCTCCAATCCACTAGTGTAAGGTCTCTATCCTGCTTTTAACCATCTAAGTGGTTACTACTATTGTCTTGAAATGGCCATGCTTAAGTTTAAATACTTGGATTATCCTGTGCATATTATCTTCAAATTACTTATTCAATAGAACTATACGAGCAGGGTTTACCCTTTGTCTTTATTGACTCAGTGGAGTTAGCTAATGGGTAACATCTGCTGCAAATGAAGCACTTGTTAATTAGTTGTCTCCCAAGTCCTAATCCGGTATCTTCCTGGAAATAGTTTACGCCTACCAACGTTCGTATAGGCTAAAATTATTGGTATAGTGGCTGCAAGTAGAATGAGTCCGCATCTCAGCTAATAAGCAGTTGTCATGTGTATCTTTCATATATCATTGTTGCTCTTTTTTGACTGATCAATATGCCTGTCCCTCCTTTGTAGCTTCCTGTCTTTCCATTTGTTTCTGTTGAAGAATATGTGAGTTTGATAGTCGAATAGCCTTTCGCCGCAATTGGTCTAAAGTGTACTTTTGTTGTCAGAGGTCATAGAAGACGAAACAGCAGACACCGAAATGGTGAACGGCCTCTACTTGATGGGCTTCTGGCTTGATTTGAACACTGGTTAGCTGACAGAATAATAGAGTATTGGATCTCATCTGCATCTTTTCACTTATTATTTTTTGTAACCTTTGAGGATTAAAATTCCGATTCTTTCTTCTACCATAGCTTCTTGTAGATGGTAGCAGATGTACATAAACGCATCTTATTATTCACAATATAATTGGGCGGTTATAAGGTTAAAAGGAAAAGGAAATTATATGCAGTTTCTGTTGCAGATGAACTTTTGAATTCCTATAGTTTTGATTGATTCTTGAATATTTAGAAAGAAAGCACTTGAATGGAATTCTTGAATGGTGTTTAGTATGATTTCTGGTTCATCATAAATGTTCAATTATCAGAAGTGTCATCTCCCCTCCTCCCGACCAATAATAACAACATTCTTGTTCTTATTATCTGAGTTTGGATGGAATAGTGTTATAGTTATTATTAGACTAGACTACATTGATCGGCCCCGTAAGTGTTTTATTGACGGGTTTACAAATTGATCGTTTGTATGATTGGCTTATGAGTGGCTCGTTTGTATTCAAAGTGTTTTATTGGTTTACAAGCGATTCGGCATAGTGTTTTATAAGTTATACGTTTTAAAATAAAGTGCTTTATCAAGTGTTTTATTAATTTACAAGCATTTCGTCTCGTTTGTAGGACTCGTTTATACTTTATTAGAGTGTGGTCCATAAACGTCATAATCTGATTTAGTTGCACTCAATTCACATAGATAGTCAAAATTAATTATGGTTTAATTGATATTATAGAGGGCTTGGTGTAATAATGATAATGGTACAAACCTCACTGAGGGTGTTACTTGTAATTTTAGGAATAGTGTGGGAGGTATTTGAAATGTTTTTACAAATGGAAGGTGCAACTTGCAAAGTGCCTGCAAGTACTACTATATAATTTGCATTTTTCACCTGTCTCTCACAAGTCATTTATTACTATAACATAATATGGGTAAAATAGAAAATATCTAAATAATATACACAAATTAATTGATTTTCTTAATATGTAATAAGTTGTTGACCATCTTATAAAACGCATGACATGAGGTTATTATAAAGTAAATACAATTTGCACCAATCCTTCCTTCTCTTTTTACTTTTTTTTTTTTTTTTTGCGTAAATAATTTTTATTTTATTTATTTTAATCCTATCTAATATCATCCTAATTACGATAATTTTCAAAAAATAACAATAATAATTAACTCATCTTATTATTAAATGAATTTTCTCAATTTAAAGTTAAACTTATATACTATAATAATTATATTTTTTTTATTTATTTATAAAATCACAATATACTCTTATTCTATGCGAGGACAGTTTCCAGATATTTTTATAGATACAAAAAAGTATGGCTAATAATTTTCATCTTCACATGGATAAGAGGTACCCCACATTTTAATAAATTTCACTTATTTATATTAAGTATCATTTTCTTTTTAGTAATATTTTATTTGTTTTTACTATTTTACTTTTTTTGCTTAAAGATTGAGTGGATAAAATTTTAATAATGATTAACATAAATAAAAATAATTTGATTTATTTAAAATGAATAATTGATATTTTTATTATTGTAATGAAAACATCATAGTGTGGTCCCAAATTTGAACTCAGTCCCACATGGATTTTTAGTAGATTTAATTATTGTGTTAACTAAAATTTAAGAATTAAAAAATATAAAGTAATTATTAAAATAGTAATTTTATATTTTCTTATATTCTTGATAATTATATACTTTTAATAGAAGATAAATAGTTTTTTTTTAAAAAAAATTATAAAATAAAAACTAAATCGGGACAGGTAGGACAATATTCAAGTTTCAATATCCAGTTTGACCGTTTTTAATCCTATTGTCAATTTGACTTCTCTTTTTTCTGAATAAAAACAAAGAGCTCCTTTGACTTGGTCATACATTGATTCTAGCATAAAATCAATGGTCAATTACATTTATGTCATTCGTTAAACTATGTACAATTCTTTTAAATTTTAAAAATTATATTTATTTTTTAATTAAAATTAAACATTAAAAGATGTCAAAAAAATGAATAAATTTAATAGTTTTTAACTAAAATGAAAATACTTATATTAATAATTTTATTAAGAATCGATTGTTATGAATTTAAATAATGAATGAGAATAAAGATAATTTTAAGAACTTGGAGCGTACTAATAATTTCATATAAGAATGACAAGCCAGGAGAATAATTAATTAATGACAGGAATTAATTACCATTGCGGTAAATCAGCTAAACAAACTCTGATTTCCACTAATTGTAATTAAATCACTCTTATCCACAGATTAATCCGAATATTAAGTGCCCCAAAAATCATCCCAAAAAAAAAAACAAATTCCTCTATAAAAATGTTCATCCCAAGTTCTTGATTTCAGGCTTACACCTTCATCCATCTCCATCTTTTTGGTGCATGAAGGAGAGTACGAGGCAAGATACTACTCTTCAGTATCCTTTGGCTCTTTACAGCTCTCCTATCTGTACTTAATTAATTTATCTTGTATTATATCTATATTGTATCCTTAGTGAAAAAACCATATCTAGCTCTAGATTTAGCTGCCTTATCTTAGAAATTATTCCAAAAAAAAAAAAAAAAAAATCTGTATCTTGCAGCAGCAGCAGCAGCAGCAGTTGGAAGAAAAGCAGAAATGGCTGACCCTGTTTTTAAATCAAAGATCACTCCTTATGTTTTTGGGTCATGGATTTTAGCAGCTTTTGGTGGGCTCATGTTCGGTTATGACATTGGGATTTCTGGTATGCAAGTTTCTGTTTTTGATTTTGTTCTTGATTTTATGATCTGGGCTTATAACTTTTTTTGTTTTTTTGATGTTAATTAGGTGGTGTTACTGGGATGGATGATTTCTTGATCTATTTCTTCCCAAGAATTCATGAGAGGAAAATGCATGCTGCTGAGAATAATTACTGTAAATACGACGATCAAATTCTGCAGCTTTTCACGTCGTCGTTGTATTTGGCTGCTCTTGTTTCCAGCTTCTTTGCTTCAAAAGCTTGCTCGGTTGCTGGTCGGAAGCCCACCATTCTCATGGCTTCCGCCTTCTTCATAGCTGGCGCCGCCTTGAGCGCAGCCGCCCAAGCTGGATGGATGCTCATTCTGGGCAGAATTCTCTTTGGAATCGGAGTTGGTTTTGGAAATGAGGTACCATATGTTAATAAATTCCCATGCATTCATCCAATTTGAGGCTTTTAATCGAGTTTAATCAATGAATTGAGGTATGATTTAAGATTAATTAGCCGGTTTTGGAATGTTTTCGCAGGCTGTTCCATTGTTCTTGACGGAAATTGCTCCGATTCATCTTCGGGGCGCTGTGAATATCCTCTTCCAGCTCTTTGTCACCATTGGAATCTTTGTAGCCAACTTGGTTAACTATGGCACCTCAACTGTTCATCCACATGGCTGGAGAATCTCCCTGGGCCTCGCCGGTGTTCCCGGCATAATCCTCTTCCTGGGTTCCCTAATCATCACGGAATCTCCGGCGAGTCTTGTGGAGCGGAACAAGAAGGAAGAAGGGAAAGCGGCCCTGAAAAAGATCAGGGGAGTGGACGAAGTGGACGCGGAATTCCAAGAAATCTTGCTGGCTTGCGAGATCGCTAGCCAAATCAAGCACCCTTTCAAGAATCTGATGAAGAAACAGAGCATGCCGCCGCTGATCATCGCCGTCCTCCTCCAAGTTTTCCAGCAAATGACCGGAATCAATGCTATTATGTTCTACTCCCCTGTTCTTTTCCAGACATTGGGATTCAAAACCGACGCTTCCCTCTTGTCTTCCGTCATCACCGGACTTGTTAACGTCGGAAGTACTTTCGTTGGTGTCTTCGGTGTCGATAAATTCGGCCGGAGGAAGCTGCTTCTTCAAGCTTGCGTTCAGATGTTGATCTCCCAGGTACGAGAAAAAAAAAACCCATTAATTCTCAGCCCGCCATCCATAAATTCCATGCGAAAAAACATATAAAGATTTGATTTTTATTGCCAGCTCGCAACTGGGTCGATCTTGTTAAAGCACCTGAAACTGACGGGCTCCCTGGACAAAAACATGGCCGCCGCCGTGGTGTTCTTCGTCTGCTTCTTCGTGATGGCGTTCGCGTGGTCGTGGGGCCCACTGGGGTGGCTGATTCCGAGCGAGACGTTCCCGCTGGAAACCAGGACCGCCGGATTCGCCTTCGCCGTCAGCTCCAACATGCTCTTCACATTCATCATAGCGCAAGCTTTCTTGTCGATGATGTGCCACCTCCAGGCCTACATCTTCTTCTTCTTCGCCGCCTGGATCGTGGTGATGGGGCTGTTCGTCGTCGTGCTCTTGCCGGAGACTAAGGGGGTTCCGATCGACCACATGGTGGAGAGAGTGTGGAAGCAGCATCCGGTGTGGAAGAATTTCTTCGATGATGATAAACCAAAGGAATACGAGATGGCCTGATTTATTAACTAATATAATATAATATGGATATGTACAAGGTTATATTAATATATATTTTATGATTTTCTTATATTTTTGTTGTTTAATTTTGGCTTGAGTGAATTTTGATGCATTTCATCCAACCCTTTTATATCTAATATATTATATATTATATATAGAAAACAACAAAATAAAAAAGAAAATTTTGCTTAATCATCTTCTTGCCATTCAAGTTATGCCTTTATAATTTGCTTAAAAAAAAAAAAGTTATGCCTTTATAATTAATTTTTAGACAATTTTTTGTAAAAAAAAAATTTCATATATTAATTACTGGGAAATAAGCTAAAATGATCTCATTTAGTTTCATCTCTCATCTTCCAAACATTTTTCCCTGTATATTTTTACTAGGTTTTAAAATTTATAATACAAATTTTATATTTTTAATTAGAAAAATTAGACCAAGTAATGTTTAAATAAGAAATATGAGTTTGAGAATAATAATGAGATACTACTAGGTAAGAAAAAGGGACTCAATTGAGGTAAATTATATTGCACACCTACAAAATATAGAACATTATGTCCTTAATATAAAAAGAATATTTTCTCATTTATTGCGGTGCCATGAATGTCTATTGTTTTCCTATTTAATTAATGTTGTTCTGTCATTTATTAAATGACACATTATAATTTACCTCTAGTATTATATAACGATCCATTGAAAGGTCAATTGCAATATTTGTGAAGGGATTAAACTCGGCAAAATATATTGTATAATTCAAATTTGCTTCGTTTCCCTTCTAACTAATACTCTCTTCTTATTTGTCAAAATGATATATTGTATTGTCCTTCTAGTTGTACTGTATAACAATTTGTGTAAACTCTGAATTGCATAAGCATTCATGCTGTTTAACTACTTTCCATTAAAAGAAAATGTATTACTTCCAAAATTTTAATGTATAATATTATAAATAGTGTAGAATTTTTTTTTATGAAATATTTTAGACTTTTTATATAATGTTTAATATTTAATTCTAAATTGTATATATTTGAAATTTAAGGGTTGTGATTGGGTTAGAAAAGACTAACCTTCTGTACCGAAAAAAAAAAAAAAAAAAAACTAACCTACTATATACCCAAAATAAATTACATATATTTAATACTGTATCCTTGCGTCATAATAATAATCATGGTTGAACAAAGTAAAATTATTTATTTGGATGAAATACAATCCCATAAAACTTTTAGTATTATATTTTTTCTACTTATAAATTGATATTTTGGCCATAAACTATATAAAAATAATAATCATATGAATTCCTATGATAAAAGTAAAATGATATGTATTAACAATAAAAATATAAAAAATAAACTATTTGACTATTATTATCCGACAAATAGAATATAGAGTTTTGATAGATAAAATAGATGTGTTCCATAAGGGAGCGTTGTAACTTGTAATAGTAAACTAGAAATAAAAATAATATTATTTTTAAATTAAATAATAATAACAATATATAAATTTGGCAGTCAAATTACAAAAGTACGTAAAATAAAGAATCAATAGTTAAATGTGGATAATGTAGAATTGAAAAATTAAAATTATCTTAAAATTATAAACCATCTCATATGAATAAATTTTTTCAGACTTTTTAATATCTTATATTAAAAATCTAGAGTAGTAACACATTTTATTAAAAAAAAAAAAAAAAAAGTAGTAGTAACACATTTTTCCTACAACAAAGTACAAAAAAAGGGGGGAAAGAAATAATTTAGATCCTGGTTTTACGTTTGACTAACACTTCTTGTCCAAACTACGTCCTCTATCATAGGCCTTATCGAACACTTGTTCATCCTTCAACCAAGACAAACCATTTCCACTCCAATTCCTTGAACTCAAATCACAAGATTTTCAAACACCATTCAAATTTTCCCAAATGTCCCTCAAATTTGTTGGAAATAATTCTGGGATCAGCCCCAATTCTTGGACACATAAGGATGAAATCTTCACTTGTCCTTCTTCTTAGTTCTTGCTTCTCCACTATATAACTTCTTCCGGGTTCCACATTACACTCCACAGATGTTGGAAATGCATCATCACTTCAGAAGATAACACACTCTTTTTTTCTTTTTATTTGTTTGATCAATCAAGAACCTGAGCTGCAATCCTAGTTAGTTCTTATTTGTTTAATCAGTTGTATGATTTGTAGTTCAAATTCTTGTTGCCAATAAGCTAATAAGATGACAGCTGGTGCGAGCTCTTCTCAGCCGATTTTCGAATCGAAGGTTACTCCCTATGTTCTAGCATGCTGGTTCCTTGCAGCCTGTGGTGGCCTAATGTTTGGCTATGATATTGGAATCTCAGGTTCATTCATCTCAAAATGACTTCCTTTTTTTCTGAATTTTAGATGCAGGGCTAATCCTGCATTTTTCTTTTTTTGATGTTTCCTCCAGGTGGAGTGACGGCCATGGATGATTTCTTGATAAAGTTCTTTCCGGATGTTTATGCAAGGAAATTGCATGCCAAGGAAAACAACTACTGCAAATATGATAATCAGTTTCTGCAGCTTTTTACATCTTCATTGTATCTTGCTGCACTTGTTGCAAGTTTTGGAGCTTCAAAGTCTTGCTCAATACTTGGAAGGCGGCCAACTATGGCATTGGCGTCATTTTTCTTCGTACTGGGAGCTCTAGTAAGTGCCTTCGCAGAGGCAAGATGGATCTTAATCATTGGGAGGATTCTTTTTGGCGTTGGAGTTGGATTCGGCAATGAGGTAAAAAAAAAAAAAAAATTTCAAGTTCTTGATTTGTTTTTCTCTGTTTTCCCTCTCTGTTTTGCTGTTTTCTGATCCCAGAAATTTGCAGTCTGTTCCTTTGTTCTTGTCAGAAATCGCCCCAGTTCAACATCGTGGCGCTGTCAACATCCTTTTCCAATTACTGATTACAGTTGGGATTTTTATTGCCAATCTTGTTAATTATGCCACACAATCCATTCACCCTAATGGATGGAGAATATCCCTTGGAGTTGCCGGCGTTCCGGCCGTCCTTCTTTTCGCCGGTTCTTTGATCATCACTGAGACACCACCGAGCTTGATGGAACGCAACAAAGAAGAAGAAGCCATCAAAGCACTGAGGAAGATCAGAGGTGTTGACAATGTTCAAGCAGAATTTGAAGAAATCAGAATGGCATGCGAAGCAGCAAGACAAGTCAAGCATCCATTCAAGAAACTGATGAAGAAAGAAAGCATGCCCCCACTCATAATTGGAATCCTGATGCAAGTGTTCCAGCAATTCACTGGAATCAACGCCATTATGTTCTATGCTCCTGTTCTATTCCAAACAGTTGGATTCAAGAGCGATGGATCCCTCTTGTCTGCTGTCATTACAGGGCTTGTAAATGTATTCAGCACTTTAGTCTCAATCTTTTCAGTGGACAGAGTTGGAAGGAGAAAGCTGCTTCTCCAAGCTTGTGTTCAAATGTTCATCTGCCAAGTAAGATCATATAACCTTAGAAATTGGTGCTCAAATTTCCTTCATTTTTTTTTGTCTTTTTTGTGGGATTGTTCTTGATGAGATGTTTGATGAATGCAGGTGGCAATTGGAGGTATTCTTCAGGCACAGTTACCGCCAACCGGTTCGCTAAGCAAAGGGCTTGCTGCTGTTGTGGTGGTGCTAGTTTGCCTGTATGTGATGAGTTTTGCATGGTCATGGGGTCCTCTTGGTTGGTTGATTCCCAGTGAGACATTCCCTCTGGAGACTAGAACTGCAGGATTTGCATTTGCAGTCAGCTCAAACATGTTCTTCACTTTCTTCATAGCTCAGTTGTTCTTGTCAATGCTGTGTGGCATGCGTGCTTTCATCTTCTTCTTCTTCGCCATTTGGATCTTCATCATGGGGCTCTTTGTTGTGTTCCTCTTGCCAGAAACTAAGGGCGTGCCAATCGATGAAATGACAGATAGGGTTTGGAAAGTTCATCCTGTTTGGAAGAAATTCATGGATAAGGATGGAATTAGAGAATATGAGATGTCTACTTGAATGAAGAAAAGATGCAAATTTTTCAATGCCAGAATAAGGATCCAGTTTCTACTGTTATTCCCAATTTGCCAATTCAAGAACAAAAAAACAAGTGCAGGAATGAAGAGAGATTCAGAATGTCTCGCCGGAAATAATGCTCATTGATTGGAGAACCCTCAAGAGCTTCATAAGTTTTCTATATAGGCTTTCAGTTTTGGTTTTTTTCTGATCAAAATAGCAAGAAGTCTAGCCGGAAATAATGTTCATTTTCTATACAGGCTTTTTCAATTTTTGGTGTTTTTTTCTGGCATGAATGCTTGAATGTAACCCTCCAAGTTCATCAAATGAAGCCATTTTCAGTCATTCTTCCATTTTTCTTGGATTCAATTGTTGTGTGTGCAATTCATGAAGAAAAACTCAAAACTCAAACTCAATATTAGGAAAGCAAGTAATACAATTATTTCAATTTTTGAGTCATAATGCACAATCTCTGTGTTACATGTTCCTGATTCTTCTTCACATATACTGTACTGACAATACGAAATCCTCCCGATTCCGAGCTTCCAAACTACGCTCGAAGTGCCATTCTTGTCAAACTAAACAAGAAACCAAAGCTACTAAGACAGCAACAGCTGTGCCAAGGCTACCCAAGAACCTAACTGAAGAATAATGTGGAGCAGCCTGACTTGGAGAAGGTGCTGGCGATGTTCCGGCAGGAGGGGTTGAAGGGGTATCGGATGGAGTAGGAGCCACAGCGACACGAAGCACGTTAATGTCAACTTTCTGTCCAGATTGGCAATGTCCAGGAACACCACAGAGGAATAAATGGTGGCCATGGTTGGCAATGGTGATCGAATCGTTCCCGGTTGTGTGAGTCGCAATTGGAGAAGAAGCGTTGCATGCTTGATACTCAGGATGTGTTACTTGCATCACATTGTGAAACTGAGGATTGTACTCAAACACTGATCACAAGAAGAAAACATGCAAAATCCCCAAAATCAAACCAAATTAGTCCATCAAACAGTACTCAGAAAAAGTTTGCATTAAAGATTATGGACACATAACACACAAGAATCTGACAATTTTTATGTCTTTGAACCAACAATGTGAGGAAGATTAAATGCATCCAACCAAAGATTGCAGCATTTTGTTGGTAATAAATAGGTATCAAGAGAACAGTTGACGAACAATACTTGCATGTGTCTGTTCTTTTACGCCTAAACAGAACAACAACAGCAGCAAAGCTTGACCTAGGTTGGGTGGATGGATAGCTAATGGCCACCTTTTTCAGTAAGATAGTTATGGAGGTAGCCAGTGGCCCTCATCATCATTAAGGCATGCGCCAATTTGAGTATGAAAATAAAGGGCCCTAATGTGGACCAAAAACCTCTTCGATTTCTTATTTGCAATAACAGATTACCAGTTCAGAATAATTAGTTCTAATTGTGTTCATACATAGTTGAAATCCAACAAAGATGAATGTTGGAAACAAGATCCCACTTTTCATTCAAAGTGATTCATACTAATCAGCTAAAACTCCACAAAGTTGGTTGCATAATAAAGAAGCAATCTCCCAAAGGTCTAATGCGCAATGACCACGATTCAAGAACCCTATAAATAGGGTGAGGCATCAGTAGGTGGAAAAATTGAAAAGTGGGGCAGATCAAGAGGGACCAAATTCCAACTGAGGTTCCCTAAAGGAACAGCACACCGAATTTCTAAACAGAACGCCCTTTGGCTTCCAAGCATTTTTCTGCTCAGTAAAGGTTATCAAGAACAGAATAAGAAATGTAAAGACAACCATAAAAACTGCACTTTTCTGTTTAGTATCTGTCTTTTCTTTTCTTTTTGTTATAAAAACATTGAGCCCACTTCTTGAATTTTCCCATGGAATCTTCATCTCTCAATTCTGAAACCCCAGAAACAGGGGAGATGGCTCTTTCAGTTTTTAAATGATAATAACAATAACCATAATAAACCCGCTTTAAAAATCCCTAAATGATCACAATCTGACAATCAAGAACACATTTTTAACATGCAAACAAGAGTCACGACAAGCCTAAACCGAAAAAACAAGAACTTTGAAAGCACTGGATAGAGGAAAATATGGGGGAATGAAAGACATACGTATGATATCACCAACTTGAAAGGTTTTAGTAGCAGCCCATTGCTTGTAATCGACATTGCCAATGGTGGTCCAACCTGCAGAGTCTCCAACCTTATAAACAGCCCCAATTGAGACATGAACCAATGAAGCAAAAAGAAGAGAGAAGAAGAACATTGCAAAAGCTCTGTTTTTTTGCAGCCCCATAATGGCGTCTTTTCTGCTACTTCTGCGGGTAGTGGAAGAAGAAGAAGAATGAGGGAATTCGAATTCGAATTAAAAAGAGAAGAATGTGAAATTGTGAAGAGGCTTTGCGGTTTGGGAAGTATATATAGTTGGACTTGGGAGTTGGGACTGATTGACCATTTAACTAACCTCTTTTGCCTGTTATTTTGTTTCTTCTTTCTTTTCTTTTTATTTTTCTTAAAAAAAATTATGAAAACCCGACAATTTTTTTTATTTATCGCCATAAATTATCTGATAATAAAATAGAGGCAAAATAATAATTTAAAACGTGATAAATAAAAAAATAAATGGTATTAAAGAGTCCACATAAAAAATAATAAGTACACATTTTGTCTCTAATAGGACAATTAATTCGAAATTGAGTCCAGAATGATCAAAGGAGCGATAAAACTCTTCGTATTTCATGCAAATACATTTTTATTATTCAAATTCGAGATTTTTTGAAAAACACGTTACTTCAATTTATAATCCTTTTACAAATTAAAAAGTTTTGTATCGGTTAAATCAAAAGAACCACAAAACTCTTTGTATTCCATGCAAATATATTTTCATTATTCAAATTCGAAACTTCTTAAAAATATGTTACTCAAATTTACAGTCTTTTTTATTTATTAAAAAGTTTTGTATTGGTGAAATAAAAAAGCGATAAAACTTTTTGTATATCATGCAAATACATTTTCATTACTTAAATTCGAGACTTCTAAAAAGTCGTTACTCAAATGTTTAATCTTTTCATAAATTAAAAAATTACGGTTAAATTAGGGGGGTTTTTTTTTTTTTTTTTAATCTTTTGGTGTGAATTTAGGATTTTGGATTGTATTGAATGGGCCAGTGGGACTGGCCTTGCACGAAAAGTTGGGTATACATTAACAAATCCCACAAAAGTAGTTCCCATGTTCCTACCTTAACTATTTTCAAAGTATTAAATATAATCCTTAAATATATTTCCGTTACCATTCAAAATACTACAAATTGACACATTTTTGTCCGAAACAAAGTTTTTTTTTTTTTTTTACTCTAACATCACTACGATAATACACTTTAAAAAATATATTTATAATGTCATTTTCTAATTAGTTTCTAATTTGTTATGAGGTTTCAGCATCTTATGGGTCTCCCTTGGTCGATTTGCAGCTAGTGAGACTAAAAAATTTGCTTCATAATTATGTTTTTTTTTTTTTTTTATGTATGTGATGTAATTTTACTTGTCACTTTTAATGCATTAGCTTTTTTATTCCACGAATGAGGTTTTCATGTATGTCTACATGCTCTGCAATATCTAAAATCGTCAGCACCACATTCTTATCATTCACTTATGCTCTGACCTTCCGTTTACACAAAAAAAAAAAATAATAATAATATGTTTATTTTATTTATATTACATAATTCCTTATTTGAGGAATGATTTGAGGTTATCATTATTCTTATTTTGCATATAAATGCTCATATGAATGGGGAATGGGATTTGTAAAGCTCGTCAAGAATCTAGAATGAGATAAAATGAAATTTATCACTTTAAAAGAAGTTAAAAATTTATAAAAGCCTTCGATTTTTTTTTTTTCTTACAAAAAAAAAAGGCCGAAACCTTAATAACTCAAATTCAAAACTTATTGACTTTAAGTGAAAAGTATTAATCACTGAGTTACAACTCTCTTATCAAATTCTCCGACTTTTAGCTATTAATTATATATAAATTGTCGAAAATATCTAAACTATCCTATTTTATGCAAAGTTAAAGGTTGCCATTATGACCTAGAAAAAAAAAAAAAAAAAAAAAAAGAGAAGGTAAAAGTTTAGCGGATGATTATGCTTTTAATTAAAACTAATTCACTCGTATGTCATCATGAAATCCCTCTTAATTAAGGTGAGATCCAAGTGGGAAATGAAAACGATGATTGATGAATATAATAGGAGTCGGTTACGATGTGAACGTACTGGTACGATGTTCTTTGCGTGACGAAAAATTAACTCTTGGTGTCGAACTAGTTCTTGTTTGTCCTTTTTTTGAATTTTTTTCTCCATCCAAAAGGAAACAATTGCAGAGCCAATTTGATATTTGACCTAATAGCCAACTCTTTCTTTTTATTTTTTCAATAAAAAAAAAAGATAAAATACAACAAACAATATCTACAAATTAGAATCATTAAAATATGAATTTAAATGTCTAAACCATATTAATTTAGCTAGATTACTAAACGTTATTTCCCTAAAATTACTTATCGGTCTCTATTTATTGTTTTGAAACTTATTATCATCTTGAATTGAATCTAAAGTGTCGTAAAACATGTTTTAATGTTAGTCGAACGATATACACATCTACTCAACTAATAATGAAAACATAATTTCTTTCTGTCTGTACTTTTTCTTTAAAAAATAAAATAAAATTGAATGATAAAAACACCTCGAAAATGATAACTAGTAAAACGGAGTGACATTTACTAATATCTTTTAGGGACTTGCTATTTGTATCATGAATTTGCTATTTGTATCACAAAAAAAAATAAAAATATTAATAAAATGACCCAAATGCCCCTAAGATCAAAAAAACTAAAAAATTGACAGATTTTATGTGAAAAAAGGGGTGAAAATTGCGTTTTAATCTCAAAAAAACGCAATGAAAAAACGTTTTGGACATACAAAATTTATCCAAAATTGCGTTTTTATATGTAAAAAACGCAAATCGGGTGCGTTTTTTGAATATGAAAAACGCCAAATGTCTGCGTTATTGCATATAAAAAACGCAAAAATGTTATGTTTCCACCATGGTTCGCTCGTTAAAATATTGCGTTTTTTACACAATAAACGTCAAAATTTGAAGTTTCCACCATGGTTCGCTCGTTAAAATGTTGCGTTTATGACATGTACAGAAGTTAAAAAACGTTTACATACATTCATGTGAATTGGCTGAAAAATTCATACACAACAACTACCCTAAAATCAAATCCAGATAAATTCTTAACTTAAAAACATTGTTGGATCATTCAGTTGGCGGCGAAAGAATATTTAGCACGCGAATCATCACGATATGGTAAGTTTCCGTACCTTATAGTTATATAAGTTTTTTTAAAAATATTGTATGTCGAAACACGCTAAAATAACGTTTAGGAATCGGTCAAACGTCCCTTTGTAGCGTTTCTGATTGTAGAAAAAGTGGCTTTTTAGTGTTTCCGACATGCATTATATAAAAAGTGTTGCGTTTTTGACATGCATTATATAAAAAGTGTTGCGTTTTTTACATGCATTATATAAAAAGTGTTGCGTTTTTGACATGAATTATATGAAAAGAGCTGCGTTTTTGACATGCATTATATAAAAAGTTCTGCGTTTTAGGTTGCTGAAAACCACATCTGGTTGCGTTTTTTTATGTACGAAACGCACCCTTATTACGTTTTTGCAGACAAAAACGCACATTTGTAGCGTTTTTATCTGCAAAAACGCAAAAATGGTGCGTTTCATGCATTAAAAAACTTTAAATTGTTGCGTTTTTTGATTGGAAGAATCATAACTGTGCTGTAATTTTAATTAATCTGTGTATTCATCTACAGGCTGACAATGATGATTACGATGAGGATGAGTTGTATGATGATGATGAGGAGGCGGAGAACGAAGAGGAGGATGACGATGAAGATGAGGATGTAAATGACAATGAGGCGGATAATACTCATGGGGAGCCGGTGGAACTTGAACCTGGCGCAGATTTGAGTGGATATTTCAAGATTGACAGAGAGTTTCGAACTATTGGCAAGGCTTTGAAATATTGCCAGAAAATAGCTAAGAGGCTGAAGTTTGTGATTACAAAGAGGGGAGGTAACCAAGGATTTGCGACGTACTACTTCTCGTGCAAGCGATGGAGAGATCCTGCCAAAGCCCCTATCCCAACTAGACGGAAGAATACAAGAAGGAGCGGCACTAATTGCCCCTTTAGGTTGACTTGTAAGCGGATTGATTTAGGACGGCACAAGGTTTATACAAACCCAGGAGCAGCGTCAACTCACAATCACACTGGTATTTCATTATTTGCGCTTAATTTTAATTAAGTTGATTGATGTGTTGTATGTATTAATTGTTGTTATAATTACATGTGATTTACAGGTATAATGCATCCATATGGTCACAGACAGTTGAGCCATTTTACAAAGGATTCAAAGGCTGTTGCTGAATTTATGCTGCGTTCGAATGTAAAGCCAAAGTGTGTTTGGGAAGCTGTTAATAAACAGTTTCCCGATTCCCAGGTACCAATCAAGTCTGTGTACAATTTGAAAGGAGAGATGAAAACCGCCGGATTGGAAGGTAGGAATATTGGGCAGCAATTTATTCATTTGGCTGAGGAGAAGCAGTACTATCTGAAGATTCTGAAGGATGCGAACACTGATGAGATCACACATGTGTTCTTTGCACATCCAACATCAATTCAGATGTTCAACAGATGGTATTGGGTGGTTGGGATTGATTCTACCTACAAGACGAACAAGTACCAAATGCCTGTCGTCGAGATGGTAGGTATGACTCCTACAAATAAGAATTTCAATATTGCATTTGCTATTGTCAGGAATGAGAAACAGGATACATATGACTGGGTTATGAGGAACTTGAGATTTTTGCTGCCGGCTAGTTTGTCACCTAGTGTGATTGTGACAGATAGGGAGTTGGGCTTGTTACATCCGATTAAGGATCATTTTCCCGCTTCACATCACTTGTTATGTTTGTGGCATATTGGGCGTGATGTGAACGCGTGGTTGGAAAAAAATGTTGGGAGGAGGAACAAAAATTTAGCATGTGATATTCATGACAACTGGTGGAAGAAAATCATTAAGGCTCCGACAGTAGAGGAATTTAATCGTATATTGCAGAATTTCAAGGTTAAGTACACTCTCCTTGAGCCGTTGGCTGTTGAATATCTAGAGACTACATGGCTCATTCACAAGGAGAAATTTGTTCGAGCCTGGACCAATCAATTTCTCCACTTTGGTAATACTTCCACTAACAGAGTAGAGGCTTCGCATGCTGCTATGAAAGATTGGCTTAATTCTTCCACCAATTCCCTTGACACTTTGTTCACAAAGATTGACTCTCACCTCAGCCACTTGTACCCTCACATCGGGTTAGTTTTCTTATTTAATTGTTTATAGCTGATGTTGTTTAATGTCTTTGAATTTAATTTGTTGGTATGCTTCTATTTATTTAGATAATTCGATTAATTTTATTTTTAATTGACATTATTATAGAGGCTCCCTTGAGGCTTCCATCTCCACGACTCAAACAAGTATGCAGGGATATCCATACTGTTATTTGAACAAGTACGTGTCACACCATTGTTTGAAGTTGGTTAGGAAAGAAGTTCGGCGGAAGGATAAGTTGGGAGGCCTTGTACTTGAGCGATGTGGATGTGTGCCCAAGGTGACACGTGGTATTCCCTGTGCGTGTGACATATTCAAGGCACAGTCATTGCCTGAATATCCCTTACTTCCACACGTGCATGAGTTTTGGAAGAGGCTGACCATTGTGCCATCACATGGGGATGCGAATTACATTGATGAGGACATCAGGTGCGAATTTCAATTATGACATTTAATATTATGCAATTGAATTGACAATTTTTTTTGTTTTGAAGAAATATTTGGAGTTGATATATATGTTTGTTAAGGTATTTCAACGAGGAAGTAGTCCCCACCGTATCTACCAGTCCGTCTTTTTTGGCCCGGCTGTTGAATAGGGCGTACGTAGAGCAGATGTACCCTGACATGGCCAGTGTTGGAGAGCCAGGTACATCGGGACCCCAAAGGGGGCGACCACCAAATAGATTACATCATTCTGTTATGCGCGAGTGGAGCTCACGCGAAAGAGCTACACGTGGCCGGCGTGGCAGGTGCCGTTCAGGGTCATCAGGTCGATCAACCGGTAGATCACACCGCATTCATACAGGTTTTGATGGTGGATCTCCATTTAGGACATGTAAATAAGTCCTTTATTTTAGTGTGATTGTGAATAGATTACATGTTGAAGGTTTGTTTATTTACTGTAACGTAATTACTTAACAGGGTCTGGTGGAGACATTCAGTGTGTGCCAGCATTTTTTCAGCCTTATTGTACAGGGTGGTCAGATGTAAATGGGGATGGCCATTGTGGGTTCCGAGTAATTTCTACGTACCTTTTTGGCCACGAGAAATATTGGAGGTTAGCTCGCAGGTCATTGAGTGGAGAGATTACGAGCCACCCGGACAGGTACAGAGGCGTATTCGAAGCATTAGAGTTGCGTCCGGCCGATGGAGATTTTGTGGCCATGGTACTTAGGCGACTAAATTTCGAAGGCACTGATTGTGGTGAGCAGCATTGGATGGCTACACCTACGGATTTGTTCCCTCTCGCCACTTATGCGAATGCACTGGTAATACAGTTTGATCGTACTCGTTCAGATGGAAATTATTCTGTACTACCTTTGTATTGCTCGACTGGCGACACCCAACCGGAAAGGGTTATAGCGCTTGCCCTTGTGAATGGGAATCATTATGTACGCGTAGATGTGGTCGATGACTGCCCTATCCCGCCGCTGAGCTTCGTTTGGCACCATCAGCGTCATGCTGAAAGTGTAGGTGAGTGGCCACAAAATTTAGAAGCTAGATTTAATGCTTGGAATGCACTACGAGATGGCTAGGATGTATATTGTAAGGAGTCTATTGAAAGGATTCTATTCTGATTGATGGATATTAATGCATTGATAAGCAAATCTACTCCATAGTTAATGTTGCATCTGTTTCACAGTATCCCCATTTTTTCTTCTTTTTCATTTCCCGAGTTATTGTTACTTCAGATTCCAACGTTTCAAACTAGGGGTTTATTGCCATGTGACATATGTTTTATTATTATTATCTTGTGCCTACCACCACTTATTCTGGGTTTTGAAGAAATATACGTAACAAAATACAACATACATATGAAGAAGACAATAAAATATAATCAGCGTAATAATAATACAATATTCAGAAAATGTATACAAAAATAGTCCAATCCAAAGATCATATGGAACGCTCGAACTCATCCTCTAGCTCTGCAGTACGAGGTGCGAACTGATCGTACAAATCAGGAACGCTCTCCCGCACTACATCTAATAATGCATGATGTAGCGCTCCATACTGACCCATCCACTGCAAACATATAAACAATATATTAGATTCCTCTGAACATAATTTAACATATAAACTATATTACATTAATTAATATGAATACTTACAAACTCTGAGGCCGCGCGACGTGGTCGAGGTGGCTCGATAGCAGCATGGGGATCCGGGGGAAGCACGCGCGGACGTGATCGGGGACGAAACCAATCTAAGTAGCCGTCGACCGCAGCACTCCGAGGAACAGCGCCACCTGTCCGCTGGCGGCCAGCTAGGGAAATACCCATGGAAGCCGTGCCGAACTCCTCCCACGCAGACTCTGCATACTCGACGGCGTGTCGGACCACGTATGATCTCCCTGAGTATCCGCGGTAGGTGTCCCGGCCCGGACGGATGAAGCGCGAGGGAATCCACTGTACATACCCAATCTGGCGGACGCATCGGTCTGGCATGTACGGCTCGATGTAGTCCCTGTACGCAATAAGTCCACGGTACAGGGTCCTCGGCGTCCGCGAAACGGCGTCCCGTCCGTAAGGCATCCAAGTAACCTTTGAAACGTAGTTAAAGATTATGAATAATAATTTATATAAAATAATTTAAATCAAAATATATTTGAAGAAGACATTTATAACTATTTACTAACCATGTCGGCTGTCATCTCGTCCAGCGCATGTCGTATGGCGGCCAAGCGCTGCTCTGTGGTAGCGTGGTGGTCGATGGCCCATCTCGCTGCACGTGGCTGAGCGGCGTGCAATGGTAGGGGCCGAGGGTGGGGTCTGAAATCCGGAAAGTGCTCGTATATCCATGACTGTAGTAGAGTCATGCATCCAGCAACCGCAGCACTCCCATGAGATCTCAAAACGCCGGCGGTCGGCGGTTTGAGATCTCAAAACGCCGGCCGATGGCGTTTTGAGACCCCAAAACGCCGGCGGCCGGCTATTCCGGCGGCAAAAATCCACCTAATTCATACCAATTAGCGTTTCTACATATCTAAACTCACATAAACAACGATTTCTAACAAAATAAACGCAATATAAACGTAAAAAATTGCAGAAAAACTCATATTCATATAGATGTTTACCCGGTTAATCAGTGGACCTTTGCCCGCTCCGTGCCTTCGTGGTTGTTCGCCATCTCCTCCGTCCATGATTTGCGTTTTTGGCTGACAAAATCTAAGCAAATTTGCGTTTTTGGTGTGAATTTTGGAGAAAAATAGGGCAAATGGTTCGGCTGCCAATTTGTGGGCTTTTATCCGAATTTCTGGCCGGAAACGCACCCTTTCAGCGAGCGAACCATGGACAAAACGCCTGATTTTTGCGTTTCGTCCATGGTGAAAACGCAAATAATTTGCGTTTAATATGATCTAAAAACGCAAATTTTCGGCGTTAGTACTGTTAAAAACGTGCCATTTTTGCGTTTTATGCCATTATAAACGCGATCTTCGTTAGTTTTTACATGTACAAAACGTTTTTTTCATGCGTTTATCAGCATGACAAAAACGCATTTTTTGTGCGTTTTTGTCCCCCACTTAGTATTTTTTTCAAAAGTTTCACCATAAGGGCATTGTGGTCATTTTATTATTATTTTTATTTTTTTTTGTGATACAAATAGCAAATTCATGATGCAAATAGCAATCCAGTATCTTTTATTTAGGTTTGTGAATTGCTAAATATAATATCTTACCGATTGAGTAAGAACTTAAGGAAAATAGGCAATTGCTTCTTGTTGCATCTTTTTGTCATTTTTTTTACTTTGGCCATTAATTTGGACTCTTTCATTTCAATGAGAGGGCCAACCAGCAAAAGAAGTAAATTTTAAAAATATAAATAAATAAAATTATCTTTAGTGGCACTTTGAAGAAGAAAAAGTTTGCCCGACGAGAAAAGGATTTTTTAACCGCCATCTCTTTCAATATTTTCCATTTGTAAAATAACACACTTTGGGAATATCTTTCTTGATGCATTTTTTTCTTTTCTAATTTGTTTTGTAGTGAATTTCGTTAAATTGGTAGTTGATTTATCACTCTCAAAAATATACAATTACTAATATTTTAGAAAATATATATTAAGATTATTGCACAATACATTATAAAATATTATGTTCATCAGATATACAATGTAAAATTTATAAACCGACTAATTGTAAAATAACATACTTTGGGAATGCCTTTCTTGATAAATGTTTTTTTTCTAATTTGTCTTTTGGTGAATTTCATTACGTTGTTAGTAGTTGATTTATCACTTTTTAAACTTGTAGTTTACTAATTTTATGGAAAGTATAAGTTAAGGTTGTTGTACTTAACATCAGAAAATATTCCGTATCATATATACTATATAAAATAGGTACAATAACGTTTGTAAATTCGAGAAAAGTACGAGCCATATAAGGGTTAACGTAATTAGTACGACATACTAAACTTACGGTACAACCAAAATCAAATAGGTAAAAAAAAATCAAAATCGCATATCCTAGCAATTTATTTCTATGTGAGTACATTAGCGAGAAGTGAATCCTTATTTCACGCTCTTTATTATTTTGTTATTGTGCGTCTTTTTATAGTTAAATTATTCCTGACAAATTAATAAATATCAATCATAATATTTAAATATAAAATATATTAATATATTAAATTATCTAACTACCCTTAATTAATTTAGTAAAAATATATAAAAAAAATATTCATTTATAGTTTCGCTTATCTATGCTAATTTAATCATAATTTTTATAAATTTTTTGTAAATTAAGAAGAGACATATAAAATTTTTGGTAAATTGATTAAGGACAGTTATGTAATAATAGGAGGGGCGGAAGATAACTATTAAGGGGGTGATATTTAACAAAAAAAAATAAATAAATGTTCAATAACAAAAAGAGGGCGCGATATAACAGTACCCTAAAAAGAAATATGCTCTAACATTAAGAAAATCCCTTTTAATTATTAGGGAATTAAGAGAAATGATTGTGTATATAATGATGTAAAATCAAGATTCTATGCCCAAAGAACCAAAAAATCAAGAAAAGTATTGTAGGTATGATTGTAGGCATCATGCTGTTGGCTTTTGGCCTATACAACTAATTTTGAATGCACAAACATGTTTGAAAAACTTGAAAGGAAAGAATGGTTTGGGGGGAGGAAGCTGTATTAGGCCATACACATTGGATTGATCATGCAATATAGGCTACCAATATTATTAGTTTTTGTGGATTGCCATCATCACATTCTTGTTGTATCATTGCTTTCTACAAGGATGATCCATCTTTGGATGTTTCCCCTCCACTCAATTACAAAATGCACTTCATGTCACTGTTCACTTGCCATATACCCTTTTTTTCTCTCCCTCCTCGTTGTATTAGGGTTTTGACCGTCGTTTTGGGTTGAAAGCTAATTTAAATGGGTTAAACATCATCATGTTCCATATTCACTTGCCATATCCCCCTTTTCTCTGTCGTAATATTATGATTTTAAGTGTCATTTTAGGTTGAGAGTCGATTTAAATGAGTTAAACATTAAGAAAAATTCAAGTTATAAAATATTTTGAATAAGTCCTGATACAAATTATAGT
Source organism: Knoxia roxburghii (assembly GCA_030378225.1). NCBI lineage: Eukaryota > Viridiplantae > Streptophyta > Magnoliopsida > Gentianales > Rubiaceae > Knoxia > Knoxia roxburghii. Next base: position 2,945,322 of record CM059420.1, read on the forward strand.
TAAGTAAAATAAGTTAAGCCCGATGGACCCAAAAATCATTTATGCCAGTTTTTATTATAAGAGAGAAAATAAATTACCGCATTTTTTAATATAAAGTGTAACAGTGTTCTTTCGCCTAATTTGTAACATGCATTAAAATAATAGTAATATTAGAGCTCGGATCAAACTCAAAGGGCAGACATTAGTGCACACATAGCTATTTCTTATCACTAGGTTGTGGAAATGTGATTAATTATTGTACAAACTCTACACTAACAACTATTCTTAAAACTATATCTATAACATGTGATTCAAACAAACAATAACCAAAAACCTCAGTCGACTGATATGAAAAGGAACGGTAAAGAAGAAAATAAACGTTATTTAGTTTTTTTTTTTTTTTTTTTTTTTTTTTTACCACTAACAATCAAAATTGAGATTAACTTTTAACCTTCCAAAAATGGAAGAGAGCCGCTGAGTTATACTTCTATTGCTCTTCTGTCCATCTTCATGATGATTAGTATGTTCATGATCATCCATGTACCTCTTCCACAGCCAATGCTGCTTCCAAACTCTCTCTGTCATCTCTTCGATCGGGACGTTCTTCGTCTCCGGGAGGAGGAACAGCACGAAAATCGACATGATCAGAACCCAACCGGAAAAGAACAAGAAGATCCCGAACTTGAAATGGCACAGCATTGATAAGAAAGCTTGAGCAATCACAAAAGTGAAGAGCAAATTGACACAAACTGTCACACTCTGCCCTGCAGAGCGAGTCTCCAGCGGGAATGTTTCACTTGGAATAAGCCACCCAAGAGGCCCCCATGACCATGCAAATGAAGACACAAATGTGCAGACCAGAATGATCACAAAAACAGCCCAACCTTTGCTCAGATCTTCTGAATGATCCTTAACTTTGATTCCCAAAACAATGGCGATCACAGCTTGGGATATAAACATCTGAACCCCAGCTTCCAGCAGCAGCATTCTTCGTCCCACTTTGTCCACTGAGTAAATCGACACAAGGGTTGAAAGAACATTCACAGCTCCGATTATAACAGCTGAATACAGCGATGCATTGCCCCCAAACCCGACTGTATTGAACAACACCGGCGCGTAGAACATGATGGCATTGATTCCTGTAAACTGCTGGAAGATCTGCGGCACAATTTCCCAACAAAAACAATAAAGGGTCAGCCTCAAATTATGTTCTGCGTCCCAAAAGAAAAGAGTCTGATATAAAACTGACCTGTAACGCGACAGCAATGATCAGCTGAGGCCTGTTGCGGCGCATGAGGAGATTCCTGAAAGGATGTTTAACTTCTTTAGCTATACGGCTGGCCTCCAGAAGTTCTTCAAACTCTGGCTCGATGTTATCGGTGCCTCGGATGCGTCTGAGTACTGCTTTTCCTTCCTCCAGACGGCCCCTCTCGATCAGACTGTTGGGAGTGTCAGTTACAAAGATGGCACCAAAGGTTAGAAGTCCCGCTGGAATTCCAGCCAGTCCAAGTGAGAGTCTCCAGCCCCATCCTCCTTTGATTCTGCAAAAAAAAAATATATTTGATCAAGCACATTCCAAAGACGCAACAAAAATAACAATTTCCCTCGATTATATGAATCATATATCAAACGGGTTTGATCTACAATCGTTCAACTATGCAACATTAAGCCAGTTAGATCGAAGAATCTTGTCGAACATTATGTGTAAGAACATAAATAACATCTTATTTGAAAATGCAACCCCATCCTCCTTTGATTCTGCATATTTGAAAATGCAAATAAATATTTAGTATAACAATTTCAATCGATTTTATGAATCATATATCAAACGCGTTTGATCCACCATTAAGTCAATTAGATTGAAGAATATTGTCGAACACATTATGTGCAAGAACATAAAGAACATCGTAATTATTGTCAGCAATCGAGCCAACCAAATTTGATTTGAAGAAACACTAGAAATGTGGATATTTCAAATGTTCACATCAGCAAGAAGCTCATCCGGGTCAAAAATGAGGCTGGAACATCAAAATCAATCCATCTTAATTTTTTTTTATTTAAAAAGCAGTATTACTTCATGTTGATAGACAGGTGGATCATTAAATTGTGTCAGCTTTGACTTGAAAATCTGTATTTGGGTCATCATCATCTTTGAAGCCATGACACATGTTCAAGAATCAATATATTTAATATACGAATCATGCATTGAAAACTATTACTATCCCGGAAGGTATAACGAATCAATTAAAAATTTATATATCTCTGCAGACTCCATTGTTGGGTTGTTAGGATCCAAATTCAACGAAACCCATTTCATTATTCGTTGTCTGTCACTGATTGATCAACGTGTACAAGCTTCTTCTCCTCCATAATCAGCCAATTTTCAAAATTTTCAAATAAAAAAAAATACAATAATTTAATGAAAAAAAATGATTAAATTTTATTGGACTAGAAGATAAGAAGAGGGAAGAGTAGGTTATACGTACTTGTCAGTTCCATAATTGACCAGGTTGGCGAAGAGAATGCCAATGGTGACCATGAGTTGGAACAAAATGTTGAGGGCTCCCCGGATTCTGGTGGGCGCTATCTCCGACAAGAACAACGGAACCGCCTGCCATTGTTCATATTTCTCCCATTATTAACGTTGTTATAGCTACTATACTATTTTCTTTTTGAAGCAACTATACTATTTTCTTAATTTAATCAAAACAAAAAAAATAATAAATAGAATTTCCTCACAAATTAAACCGTCCACCGAATACTGTTTTTATTTCAATATAATTAATTATTCGTATTATTTAATTCTGTTTTTGCCTCAAGATTATTCAATAACGCTGTTAATGATGGTGTAACGCAGATTAGAGATATTTTCAAAAATAATAAGAAACAGAGATTCTTGACAAATTATACAACCTATTCGATACTTTTTTTTTTTTGGACTTAATTAATTATTTGTATTATTTAATTCTGTTAAGTAACCCTAATAACGGTGTTAATGAAGTTATAACGATAATTTCAACACGAAAGTAGAGATATTTTCATGATCGACCAATTAGGTTTTTTCTTTAAAGTATATATGAGTGACACATTTGAAGTTCCTAAGTCAACTTTAACTAAAAAGAAAAAATGGGTCCAAAAAAAAGTTGGCTTGCTATAATAGACTGGACCGTGGCCATATTCTTATTCTCAAAAAGTCTTTGTTCAGTTATTGACCCGGAATCATGAGGAAGCTAAAAGTTGTTGCTTTTATATATTATCCAACTTTAAAAAGAAATTTAAAAATAAAAATTGGCTTTTTGAAAATTAATAAGTGAATTATACATCATATTCTTCTTCTTTTTTTTCTAAAAAATAAAAACAAAAAACATCATCGATCAAGAAAGTAAAGGTATATGTGGACCAAATGGTAGGATTTTCCAAAACGTTTCCAAAAGATTCCGCCAAACAAGTCGCTTCCATCAACACAAAAGCCAAAAAAAAAAAATTTACCCACGAAAAAATAATAAAAATCATGTCACTCTTTTTTCTTCCATATTTTACTTCTTCTTTTTTTTCAAAGATCAATCTATATATATATATATATATATTTTTTCATATATCCCTTTAAATATCTCAATCTCATACTACATTTAATTTAATATATAATTTTTTTTTTGTGAAAAGTAGAATATTATGAGCCTCTTATATTAGGGTATATGCATAGCCTCGTGCCGACAAGCAAGTACAGCTAAGCCTAAGCCTAAGCCCTACTTCCTCATTTACCCATACTAATTATATTAATTGATTAAATTATATCGTGATTTCAAATTTCGTGGGTAATGACATTAAAATTATGTGGAAAAGTTTTTATGTTTTTTATAAAAATAATTATATTATTTTTCGTGGGAAAATTGGAGTAAGAAATTAAGATGGAGTACCTGATTGGCGAAACCCACTCCACAGCCAAGTAAAATTCTACCGATAATGAGCATGGCAAGATCTTGAGCAGCAGCATTAAAGATGACTCCGGCAGTGAAGAAACCTCCGGCGATCAACATGGTTATTTTCCGGCCAAGTTTTCTGGTCGTGTAAGAAGCGAAAAAAGTAGCCGTTAAACCGGCCAGATAGAGTGAGGATGTGAAAAGTTGCAAACCCTGGTTGTCATATTTGCAGTAATTACTGTTTAATCCTGAGTTCTGCGTCCTTTTGTACACAACCGGGAAGAATTTCTTCAAGAATGGACGCATTGATGTTACTCCACCTTCAATCATTTACCCACGAAAAAACCAAAAAACAAAGAAAAAGAAAAAAAAATGTTTAGTTGAGAAGTCAGAAAGCCAAAAGGTGAAACACGTCATGTGGAAACTAAGGGAGATCAAGAGAGCATTGTGGATAAAAAGTTGAAGAAAGAAAATCTTGACATTCCATCACTATTATCGTTAAACTTTCCAAAAAATAAATTTCGGCCACCATTTTTTCAATAAGATGTTTCCAGAAATTGAGTAAAATCCATAGAAAAGGAGATTAAGAACTCGAAAAAACGATACGGGATTCTAAATTTGGAACGGTTTAAGAATAAAACGAGAAGTAAAGAGGGTTGGAAGGTGGAAACTAACCTGAAATACCAACGTCATAACCAAACATGAGGCCTCCGGTGGCTGCCATAATGCAAGAGAGGACAACAATTGGAGTGATCTTGGCCTCAAAATGCTTCTCCCCGGCGGCCACGGACATCCCTCCGGCCGTCATGATGAACTAAATAAAATATTTTGCCTTCTTCTCCCTCTTCCTTTTAATGAATTTTTCCCACGACCTTAATCCCAGAAATAGAGAGTTCAGTAGTATAGTCCATGGAACAAGAAAGAAATGGTTTGTTTATATAGAGGGAGGGAACTCAGGGAAGTGGCTTTATTTGTAGCGTTGAAATTAAAATTTAAATTTTTTTTTTTTTTTTAAATATGTAAGGTTGGGTCAGATTGTGGCCACCCATATTTTTTGTCCACGTGTACATTTGAATTTTTTTCTTTTTTTTTTTTTTTTTTTGGTGGGGAGAAATGAAATTCTTTTCTTGACGGCTATGCGGTCAACGGACGTCTCTGGGGGCTCGAACGTAGTAGTATGAGACAGTTAATGAAGAAAATTTGGGGCTAAGCTGTCTTAATTTGCTAATTAGTCTAAAACTAATTACGTAATTAGCTTCGATTGATTGAGATTTAAGAAGAAATAAAATCGGGTACGATAATTGAGGTCATTAATGATGTTTCTCATAATAGTTTTTACTATGTGTACAGATTTTTATAGTACACTTAGTTGTACTATATAAGTATTGGTACGATATTGCTAGCCCACAAACAATCCTTTGTTTTAAGGTTTAATTATTGATCCACGAAGCATAAATATATTAATGATATTATATGGGTTTTTATTTATTTTAATTTAATAAATATAATTCTTTTTAAAAGTTAAAAATACTTTAGTTTTCTAGACTATTACATTTGATTTTTAAAAAATTGACACTAAATTTTAATAAGTATTCTTTCTTTTTTTTAAAAATTGTGATGGTAATATATTATAAATATGATTATATTTTAAAAGTATAAATATAAAATACCATCTCTTGAATTTAAATAATGCTTGTTATTTTGTTTTTAATATTAGAGAAGTAGGATATATAGGAGTTGATTTTAGCATTTTTGTTCTTCATATAGGTGGAAAGATTCTGTTATGGGCTTGCCAATGGCATGCTGCCTAAAGTTTGTCTTCTTTTTTTTTTTTTTTTTTTTCTTTTTTATTGTCCTAACCTTAATATTACTTCTACCCTAATAGCCTTTTTCTATTATTCTTTATTCAAATAATAGAATTATTATTTTTAAATAAATGAGATATTAGTTACGGTTGATATTAAATATTTTTAAAAATATAATATAATCTTAGTTTTTTTTTTTTTTTTTATGTGTATGCACAATAAAGAAAGTGTTAATCAATAATTTGGTTTTGTTGGGAAATTTCTAAATAAGTAATTTAATACCGAAAACATCAAGAAAAGGTATACATTGTGCAAATTAATTACCTCGTACGTACTGGCCTTTCTTTAAGCAACCAAATTTTGCTCTGCAAAGATTCCTTCCTTTTCTCTATAGGTGGTTGTCTCATATCCTTAAATATTCTTTACTTATTTATCTGTGTTAGTTTCGGATATAAGTACCCTTATATGGTAATTTATATGGTGATTCTATAGAATCACCATACAATTTTACTTATACCCTAAAAATATCGCAAATTATATCGCAATATACTCAAGCTCTTCTTCTTCTTTTTCTTCTTCTTATTCTTCTTCTTCAACAAAAGCTCACTTTCTTCTTATTCAAAAATCACTTCTTCTTATTCGCCGCACTCCATTAGAAACCGAATTCAATGAAATCTTCATCTAAATACAAATTCAACGGAGATCTGTGATTGTATTTTCTGACGAACAACACCAAATACAATGAAAAAATCAATTTTTCTTCTTAAAAAATCACTTATTCCTCTTCAAAAATCTCTTCTTCTTCTTCAAAAATAACTTATTCTTCTTAAAAAATCACTACATCATAAAGTATGAACTATATTTGATGAATTTACAGAACCTTATTTTCTCAATTTGATGTTGGATAATGTATTAATGATGTTATATTCGTGTTTTCTTATTCAAATAATGTTCTATTACTCAGAAATATGATATATAAATATTTTCTATGAGGTATTGACACTTTCATGTGAAATGGGTTGTTTCTGATTCCTCCCTGCTGCTGAACGTGATAGAAGGTGTTATGGGACGTAGCGGGACGTAGCTGGATGTTTTGGACGTGGTGCTAGTTGTTTGAGACGTGGTTCTAGTTGTTCTGAGACGTGATAGACTGTCTTTGTGAAAAAAATTAGTTTAAATTCACATGCATGAATGTAGACATTTTTGGACGTGGTGCTAGATTTTTGAGACGTGGTGCTAGTTGTTCTGAGACGTGGTAGACTGTCTTTATGAAAAAAATCAGTTTAAAATCACACGCATGATTGTAGACGTTTTTGGACGTGGTGCTAGTTGTTCTGAGACGAGGTGATATGTTTTGTGAAAAAATCAGTTTAAATTCACATGTTTGGATGTAGACGTTTTTGGACGTGGTTCTATTTGTTTGAGACGTGGTGCTAGTTGTTCTGAGACGTGGTAGACTGTCTTTGTGAAAAAAATCAGTTTAAAATCACATGCATGATTGTAGACGTTTTTTGACGTGGTGCTAGTTGTTCTGAGACTAGGTGAGATGTTTTGTGAAAAATCAGTTTAAATTCACATGTCCAGATGTAGATATTTTTGGACGTGGTGCTAGTTTTTTGAGACGTGGTTCTAGTTGTTCTGAGACGTGGTAGACTGTCTCAGTTTAAAATCACATGCATGATTTTAGACGTTTTTGAACGTGGTGTTAGTTGTTCTGAGACATGATAGACTGTCTTTGTGAAAAAAAATCCGTTTAAATTCACATGTCTGGATGTAGAAGTTTTTTGACGTGGTTCTAGTTGTTTGAGACATGGTGCTAGTTATTCTGAGACGTGGTGGGTTGTCTGATATCTATAGTTTGTTGATCTGATGTAGACGTTTTTGGACGTGATTTTAGTTGTTTGAGACGTGGTGCTAGTTGTTCTGAGACGTGGTGGGTTCTCTGATATCTATAGTCTGTTGATCTGATGTCTAATATTCTGTGATCTAATGTCTAGTATTCTATGATCTGATGTAGACATTTTTAGACGTGGTTCTAGTGGTTTGATATGTGGTGCTAGTTGTTTGAGACGTGGTGTTAGTTGTTCTAAGACGTGATGGGTTGTCTGATTCCTATAGTCTATTGATCTGATGTCTAGTATTCTGTTATCTGATATATATATATATATATATATAATCATGATGTGATCTCTCTTGTTAAATATGTTTTAGTTCTATTGTATGATTTCTTTTTTATTCTTGATCTGATATATATAGTCTATTGATCTGATATCTAATGTCTTATTTTAAAAATATATATATTTTAAAAAAAATGGTTGTGTGTAAAAATAAAAAAAAATAAAACTGTAGCGCGCTACTGTAGGAGCATGATGAATTTTACTCCTATAGCCCTACAGTATACGAACCCCCCTTATACTTTTAGTCTTTCGAACTTTTCTTAAGAGTATGGCATGGGTTATTTCAGCGTTCTAGCGTTTGGTATTCAAACATTTGTTTGAGAATTCCTTAGAGAGAGTTGTTTCATATTCTCATATATTCTCTATCTACCTACCTGTGTCTATTTCAGGTACAGATACCTTTATATTTATAGTCTTTCGAACTTTTCTTTGGAGTAGGGTTACTTCAGCGCCCTAACTTTTGGTATTCAAATATTAGTCCGAGACATTTTCTCTACCCTAAAAAGCATAGACACTTTATGTTTTTTAATCAATAACCATTTTTCGGCAAACCTAACTCCTCCGTTTCTAAGGATCCACAAATAATAGTACATGAATATTCATCTGTTATCTATCAATTTCATAATCGTGATTTTTGTTACTAATTATCGTCATGAAAACTATCACTACTAAGTATCACTACTTTTATTTACCATTAAACTTAAAAATATCATGTAAATATGTAATATAATTTTCTTTATCCCAAGGTGGGACTCCGGAAGCTCCTAAGATAGACAAAAAATGAACCTTAATTTCACGAGAAAGATGTAGTTTTGGATACACAATATATCAATCAAGGCATGTGATTGTTGTCCACGCTTGAGTCAAGATTGTATGTGTCAAAAGCAAATCAGAGTGCAATAAATTAATTAGATTAGAACTATCTTTATCTGTTGAAAATCGTGCTCACCATCAATAATTGTGATAATGAAAATTTTAAAATGAACCCTTTCACCATTAATATATAGTTAGTTCCCTATCTTCTTCAACTAGAATATAAAGTAATCACTAAAACTTATAAATTAAAAAATTTTGAAAAAACATGCAAGAACAACTCTTATAGTAAGATGTAATATAAAATTTAATTCAAAATGTATAATAGTTTTAGTTATAAATTTTGTTATTTATAATACATTTAATCGTAATAATAGTTTTTTTTGGCACTTGACCATTGAAGTTCCGCTAGCCTCTATACCACGGGGATACTAATTCACGTGACAAATTTTATGTCACATGAACGAATAAATTATTACGTGTGTCAAATATTTTTTTACATAAAAAAATTATTATTAGAACTAAATGTGTTATAAATAGTAAAATTTAGGACTAAATTTATCAATTACTAAACGTTTAAAACTAAATTTGACACCAGACCATACTATATAGACTATTCTTGCATTTGTTTAATTACATCAAATATAGCAAGTAATATATTACAGTTTAATTTAATAAAAATAAAACTTTCTCCGCTAAATATTTATAAAATTATATTAAATAATAATAAAATATATTTATTATTAATTTATGAATTCGAATGGATGGTTGTGATACATGACAAGTGACAGCATTTTCATGTTATCTTCATTATCATAATAGAAGTGTAAGGACAAAAAGATGTTGTCTCAAGCGTTTGGATTTACAGTAAACATGAAAAAGATTTGAAATTGAAGAAACCCTAGCTAACTATCCCATCCAGCTCTCTTTTGTTTAGAACAAGAATTGAACCACTTTTGTCCTGTAATTAGCCTCGAGCATTGTGTCTTATAATTAAGGTTTGAACAAATCATGATTCCTCCTTGATTTAGATTTTCCCCCCATGTGTAGTTGTTCATGGAGCAGTTGGATTTCTGAATTTGAGGTTTCATTCACTAAAACGTTATATGTATATAGTGTAAATTTTAAATACTCTAGAGTCATTTGGTAGTAAAATCAGTGGTGAAATTAGGATATTTTATATGAAGGGTTGGTTGAGAAAAAATGAATTAAAATTTTGAAAAATTAAAAAGAAAATTGATGCTGGACGAATTGAAAAAGAGGAAAGCGATAACGTTTTTGTTTTTGTGTTTTTTTAACACCTTGTTGCTATTCAGGATTTTTCCGATCACGTGTAAGTGTTAGCACATCTTATACCCATGATGGATTCTTCACTACGTAGAATCTCTAATAAATTATTACTTATTATTTATTAAGTTAGTCAAAAATGAATTAAAGATAATTTGATTTTACGATTGAGTTTAGCCCGCTGAGTTAATTAACAAAATTAAAATAATTACTAATATAAGATTGAAAAGCGATTAATTGGTAAAATTCACTATTACATTGTTTGATAATAATAATAATAATAATAATAATAATAATAATAATAATAATAATAATAATAATAATAATAATGATGCCGGTCGGTCAATAAAGTTGGACACCGTATTAAAGCTAGTAGAAGAACTGCGTAGACTAATATTTCGTGGGGAAATTTCATAATCACAACAATAGTCGTGCACGAACGTTAAATAGACTCTTCAATTTTTAGACAATATTCCGAAAAGATATATTGGGCCTAATGTCGGATAATTAAGGTTTGAAAAATGCAGCTTTCCATTATTTTCTTTTTTATTAAATAAGTCCGCATAACGGAAGAAGATTTCACATCTTTGGTGGATCCCTGGACCAGCCCACAGGATAGGACAGGAACGATCGGGACTCAAAAATTTTCGGGGTTTATATTTTTTAGATAATATTAATATTAATATATTATTAAAAAATTATATAAAATATGAAACTTTTATTGTATAACTTTTTAAAATAAAAAATAAATAAAAACTTGGTTAAATTGGGAATTGGAATGACGGTCACGAATATTAAGAGTTTCAATGTGATTTGAATGGGAATGTCAGAAAAATTAGAAAGACGATCAAATTTGAATTGGATTTGAATGTGTAGAGAAAATTTAAGAGTAATTTTTTCATTCATAATTTTAATTCAACAACAATCATATTTTTAAAATTGTCATTCTTATAAATAGTCATTGAACCAATTTTAATATATCAACAATCTCTTAATTCTCAAAATTTCTTCAAATTCATCATCTCAATCTATTAATTACTATAATTCTTTGATAATCTGACCCGTTTCGTTTCTAATAATATCAAAATGACTCATCATTGTTATTTTATTTTAGGACTCTCAAAATCATTAGAACGTTCATGCCCCCTGGACATCTGAATTTGAATTGGGAAAAAAGGATTTCCGTTTTTACCACTCGGCTATGTCGTCAAAACGTTATAAAATAGTAAAATATGTTATGTTTTATTCTGCTTTTTCGATAGTATTTTCACACAAAATAAGCATGTCACGCATTCAGTAACGTGATAAATTAAAATGATAAAAAATAATATAATAAATTATCTTAATTTACGGGATTTAGTTGTAGACAAAGAATTGGAAATAAATAAGTCCGCATAAAGGATGTATAATAGTCAACTCAACTGCAAGACTCGTGTTCAATAATGGTTTTGCTTTTTAGTGTTATGTTTTGCATAAAGATAACTATAACCATTAATTAATGATAAAATGTTAAGAGTATCAGCCCACCACGCCGTGAAATATCAGCCGCCGGCCGCCGGAAACTCCATTCACACATCAAACATTTGACTTTTATTTACTCCTCGCTTAACCTTTTAGGGTTTTTACCTTTCAATTTTTTTTTCATGCCCAAGAAAATATAGAAGTACAACCAATTTCTTTGTTTTTCTGGTATTTAAGTTCCGTATATAAATAACTCATTTCCCATATTTCGGTCCTAATAAATAAATTTTATTTATAATAAATATATTGTATTATAATTAGAGCTAAAATGATTACTTTATATTTCAGTCCTTATAGTCAAGAGGACTCCAAAATAAAAATAAAAAAATGTGTGACATTCACGAATAATTGTCAGTAATTTAACGAAAGAATGTAAGGATGACGTTAAATTTACGTGATTCTTATGAATTGGATCATATACATGCTAAACTGACAATTATAATGAGAAACAAGACTATAAAGTAACAAAAACTAGAAAGATTGTTTCAGTTGAGATTGTTCTTTGTAATTAAAAATGTGATATTTTTATATAATCACAAATTAACTAACAGACCACAATAATTATGTATCCGAGCTATGTACACATCGTCCGTCACATCCTCGGAATTGGTTTGATGGGAATCATCTCTGCCATTAAAGTGGGGAAATGATAATTGTAGGGACAAAAAGGAAAAGCTAAAGGGAGAGTATAGCAAGTCGTTATATTATCTGGCAATTGGGCAAAGAAAGAAATGGAAGTAAACGTCCGAGGAACTTTCCAAGAACGAATGAATAAAGATAGGGATGTCCCCAAATGGACTATACCACTGGTTCCAGTTTGTCAAAAGTCTACGGTTTGGTGTTTTCCTAGTAAGCAATACGCATCTTATCCGGAATATAAATGAAAACTTCTCCCCAAATAAAATAATAATATTAATAAAGCATCTAAATTATTATACTGTTGAATTTACAAAGAATCGGAGCTTGAGTCAATACTCTATTAATATATGTATTTTTTTAATTTGGTGAAAACCAAAATAGTTGGCTATCGCATATTTGGTGGAGTAATACATGTAACGTTTTTTACTATTTCAACGTTAGTACATAGTGAAGGATCCTTTAAGAAGGGGTAACTCATAGAAAAATTAAATACTAGTTTTGTGAGGTTATCCGCGTTGGTGTTTGATCTCTACAGTAATATTTGAGGACTATTCGGTTTTCACTTCTAAAGATATTTACAATTTACCTTCGAATCTTCTAATAAATATCGATATTTTTTATGAGTTTGGTTGATAATTAGAATATTGTTTCGCATTTGAATTCTACTATTATTTCGTTCCCTCCCAATTTGTATGCAAGTAGCACGTCATAATAAATTTCCCAGAGCTTCGTCAGTCAAGGAGGACTTTCACCCAAATTAGCAATGAAACCTCCCATCCATTTTCCTTGTGGTTTATGGCAATGCAACACTCTATTAATATTATTAGTAGTGGAAACCTAATTATCACTTAGGTCTGTTTGATCCAAGGCAATCGAAATGAAACAATCAGAATTTTATAATTCAATAATCATTAAAGGAATCTGATTGCCTTTTGACTTGTTTGGTAAATTAGCAAAACATTCATTAAAAGAATTTGATCACTTCGCTAAAGTAATTTGATTGTATTTGTCTTTACTTTACTAACCAAAAGATACAACAATCGAAATTATTTTTTTTTTTTGTCAATTACGTTTACCTTGTATCAAACAGACAATTAGTGGTTGAATATTATTTTCTTTTGTAATAATAATCTATGTGAACAAGCTACGAAGGCCCAGCATTGTATGTTGGAATGAAACCCCAAGCCCTTGTAGCCTACATTTTGGTCTTGTGGTCATGTGGATTGAAAATGGGCTTCCATTACCCACCTATCACATCAACACAAAATATTCATCAAACCAAGATCTGTTGCATATTCTTGCTAACGCCTATTGAGATCGGGCTTCATTCATGGAATTCGAATCACGGATCTCCTCATATGGGCTCAGATGCCCACGTATTGATTCTAATTCCTAAGTAGAGAAGATTAAGGTCAGTTTGATAATGATCGATTAATATTGTTTTATTTTACAATGAACATATTACATTCTAGGAGGGAAATTTTAGCTTGAAATAAAGGATCGCTGTTTCGGTAGCTGACCAAAAGAAAGAAAGGGTTCTGATTGCAGTGAAGACGCATTTTTTTTATGTTTTCTCATCATAATCTTTTACCTCTAAATGTAAAAAATCTATATAGTTTTACATTTGATAATCTAAACAAATTTTTGCTAACATTTTATATCGTAAGTCGTTGCTGAACGATTTTTAATAATTCATTACTTTATTGAAAAAGGGTTTTTGCAAGTTTGAATAGAGGAGGTCCCTTTAGTTATGAGAGTATTATTATTTGGGATTCCTACAAACGGGGATGGGGCTTTGTTTTGCTTTTGAATGGCATTTCACAACCAAATATGCCCCAAAGCCAACCTACATTTTAAGGCCCCATCTTTTAATAAAACTATGCCTAGCTCCAAATTTTATTAACTTCTTAGCATTCAATTTTATCAAAATTGTCCCCAACTCCCAAATGTTCAACTGGTCCCTTTTCTGTTATCTATGGTCTTAAATGCATAATTTTTAATTAATTTTTATAAAATTTTATTCTATGTATTTTACCAATAAAATATAAAATTATAAGAGAGAACTGTCCCAAAAAAATAGTCTTATTTATTATATTATTTTAGTTCAACAAATAAAATTATTATTACGGAACAGATGAATTAATAATAAATTTTTTATGTAAATTATATTTTGTTCAATATAACAATAATACATCATCCCAATAATACAATTTTTTATGGGACAGACAGAGAGGGTACATTTTAATTGTATGCAAGGACTGAGGGGACCAAAGTGTAAATATAAAAATATTTTGCATTCTTTGTTGCTTCATAGATCCTCTGGATTTTCCGCGAGAAAAATGGATATGCCCAATTACTGCAAACTTACTTGGATTGAAAAAAGGGAAATAAATAAATAAACTTTCATTCAAAAAGAAAATGCCCTTTTGATGATAGTTTATAAATTTAGAAATGACTAGTAATTTATGAGATTAAAACTTATATTCAAGTCACTCGATCAATAAATTAATGATGTATGATAAAATATTATAATTACTTTCTCGTCTTAAATTAACTGTCTAATTTTTTATTTATTAATAAAAACAATGGCTAAATACACCCATAATTGAACGTTAATTTAAAATGAGAGAGTATAATCCGCGAAAGCTTAATTTGATATAGTTTAATTAGATGTGGGCTTAAGGGAACAACCAAGAAAATTCATACTGATTAATTAATCTTGATGATCTTGTCTAATCTGCTACACATACGTTTGGATCTCATGATTTACTAAAATACTATAATTAATTAAGATTGGATGGTTTCGACTTTGGCATTGTTTTATGGTGCTGCTATAGGGAACTTGTCGTGTGCCACTATAACATTAAAAAATTATCATTAATCAGTACTACTAGTGATTCATTAGTATTTTAAGTACTGATTAAGTTAAGGATAATTATTCATTAGTAGTATAGGCGGTTTGGTCAAAATCATCGAAATTTTCAAACATCAATCACAACCTCTACATTTTCTAATTTTTTATAAAATGTTTCAATAATATTATTTTATTTTTAAAATTCTTTATCATAATCTATTAAATTTTTATCGTTAAATTGTAGTAACTTATGATTACAAAGTTGAAATTTACATTTACAAAAATTATTAAAAATTTATGATTTTTAAAAAATATATATATATAGGGCTGGAGTGGAGTATTTTGATTATTGGAGACTCTGTTGCATAATTTAATTATCATATCCAAAAGGGACCTCAAAACACGCTTGTCCCCACTTTCTCCCGAACCCCAAAACCTTCCTGTGGCACGATTGAAGAAATAATGAAAATACATGGGCCCATATACAAATAATGTTTTTGTTTTGTAATTTGTTAGGGCACCGCATATATTTTTATCAAAATGTCTTTATTATTTTATAATTTATAAATAATAAAGAGAATTTAATTAAAAAATGACAAAATAACAATACACGAACCGATAAATATTTTTAAAAAAACAATATTAAGCGTTCACAACTGATATCATAGAAAACACCACATATAGGTAAATCATAATAAAAATAATATTGGTTAATTTCTCGATACCAATAATTTATAAATCACAATAAAAAGTAAATTACTATATACAAACTTAAGATAACATATTGGATAAAGGGTACATATATCCAAACATAATCACATTGTGACCTAAATTTAAAAATAAAGAACAAAATTATATCATGTGGGATAATAATAATTATATTTATTAAACTAAAATAATATATGAAAGATAATAGTTTTTTAGAGGGATAAAATATATGCATGGTTATTTAAGCCGTTTGTCTTGCTTTCCTCACTGAAGTTCATTGGTTTAATGGATCTTCTGTTGACTCAAAATCCCATATATTTATTTACTTAATGGTAGTTGATTTCTATGCTTAATTTTTGTTGGTCTAAAATGTGGAACCAAATTGTCCTTCATTGTAATAATTTTGGAATTATTAGAGATAATCATAGTGAAAATTTATTAATTTGTTTCATTTTCTTCAAAGCGGTTTCGTATCGATCTATGAGTATAAAAGGCAATACTTATATAGTACAACTAGAAGTACCAAATAAATTGGTACTCCTAATAAAAATTAAATGAAAAATTGAATCTGAAAATTAAGGGTTGAAGAGAGTGTTTACACTATCTCCTTGAAAATAAGAAAACATAAATAAATTAATGAAGTTGTCATTATACAGCTCAACACTTTCCAAGATAATGATAATGATTTTAATTCTCTTGAAGAATTGAACAGATTCAAAATTACCATAAATCTCCACAAAATGGAAAAAATAACCGGCATTCATCCCATATTTTTGGTTTGAAAACCTAAATGGCTGCTTTCAATTTTCTGGAAAAAAAAAAAAAAAAAAAACCCACGTCGCCTGAATATTTGATCGGAAAATCGCCGCTACTTGAACGAAACGTTTTGCTTTCCCACGTTCACCCAACATGTACTGAAGAGAAGAGGAACAGAGTATCCAAATATTTTGAAGAAGTCAAATTTTTTTTTTTTTCTGAGGAATTGATATTGAGAAACGGAAAGGGGGGGGGGGGGGGAATGAGAACAAAGAATGTTTCAAGTATTGGAGAAGAAAAACTACATGGAGGAGGTATGTTCTTGGTTCTTTCAATTTAAATTTGCTTAACGTTGGCTTGTATGATGGAAAACACTTAAACAATTTCAATTTATTTTTGATGAAAAACTGTAGCGATTCATGTCTATTACTGATGCTTTGACTTTCATGTGATGTGTGTGGTTTGTTATGCCTATTTTTATTTTTGAACTGTGTGTTTATGCAGTGGGTTAGAAAACTGATGGTAAAAAAATTTGTTTTTGCTTGCGAAAGTTGGAGTCTTTGCATTGTCCATTAATTGATTAAGTGCCTTGAGTTGAGTTGGAGTAAAACGATAAGCTTGTTTATGTCGATTAATCTTACTAGTTTACCTTGGACTAAGGTAGTTTGTGATATATTATATCGTAGTTGTTGTTTCCTATTGAACTAGTCTAAGGTTGTTTACTTGAAGTTTGGGCTCTAATACAATGATGTTCAACATAAATCAGACAATGTTTACTATCCAATCCAACTAATAATATCATAAACATTGGCAAATGGGTTAATAAGAAAAGATGGAGTTATGTTCTGATATTTATGATGGAAAAAGTACAGTTATTTTATTGGTGTAAAACATATATGGATACATTGTGCTGATGATGGTAAATCTATTTTATGACATTCGTGATTTAAAAGCATGACATGTCTAACAGTTGATGGAAAATGTAGTATATTTTTAATTTGAAGTCAACTTCTCATGGAAAAAATGGTTCATTTGAAGTCAACTTCTGATGGAAATTGATGGGAACTCATCAATCTGATGTCTTGAAACTTATTTAGCATCAATGTTAGAAAACTGATAAAAAAATGTGTTAGAAGTCGGTTGAAACTATTTCTTCTTGTGTTTTTTTATGGAATATCTAATGGAATTGATAGAATATCATTTTCAGTCGACTGAAGTTGTTTTTTATGGAATTTCTGATTTTGATATAATATATCAACTGGAATGATATTTTGATGGAAAATAGTTTTTATTTCTTTTTTTTTATGGAATATTAACTGTTTAGACTTAATGAGGTGATGGAATATGTGTAATCAATATATGGAAAATCTTTATTCAGTTGTCTAAACTTGTTTTTTGATGTAATATCTCAACGGGAATGTTATTTTGATGGAAAATAGATTTTGTTTCTGTTTTTTACGGAATATCAATTTTTTTGACTGAATGATGTGATGTAATATATGTATGAGATTGATGGAATATGATTTTCAATAGTCTGAAGTTGTTTTTGATGAAATTCCTTATTTTGATGTAATATCTCAAATATGTTTTATATGACTTATTTTGATGTAAAATTGTGCATTTGCATCGAAAAAGAAACTGAAGGAAACTCGTGTACTTGCAGCTCAAAGGAAGCAAAAACAATGAGAAGATTCGGATGATGATTTCGTAACTTTCGCATAATATAACTCAAGAATTAAAGAAGTGTATGAACACTTTCAGGCGCAAAAAAAAAAAAAAAAAAGATGAAAAAGAGGTTGAATAAAGCTAATGTAGAAAGCAAACAAATTCAGGAGAATAAACGGTTGAAGAAATTGAAGAAAGATAATGATAGAAACAGGTTCTTGGCCACAACCTCTCCTAGCGGATTAACATTATTACTGGTAGGTCTTGGTGAATCTCAAAAGAAAGCATTGAGAGATGTAATTTCTTATTATGATGTAAAAACGATGTTTCTTATTTGGCTGATTTTGAATGAATATAACATATAATTCTTCTTATGCAGATGATGGAAATTTCATACTGAATCTTATAGAAACTAACACTAAAACTACAAAAATCAGTAAAATTATTGTTGATGGAATATGTGTATCATTTTGATGAAAAAAAATAGATTGACTTATTAGTCAGTTAGAATCTGTATTTGATATAAAAAATGATTATTCTCTAATTGATCGAATATCATATATGGATACTGATGGAATATGTGTATCACATATGATTAAAAATGACAAATAACATCAAAATATATCAGTTTCTATCAATACTATAGTACACAATTTTCCATCATATTTACACTAAGTTAGGAAATTCCATTAGACGACTGAAAAATGATATTCCATCAATTTCATAGATATATTCCATCATATCATTAAGATTAAAAAAAGAAAGAGAGAGAGAGAGAGAGAGAGAGATTACATAAAAAAACATAATAAAAAACTATTTACAATCAAAATAATAATCTAGCTGAGATATTACATCAAAATAAGAAATTCCATCATAAACAACTTCAGACGGCTGAAAATGATATTCCATAAATTTCATACACACATTCCATCAGATCATTGAGTCAAAATAATAGATATTCCATCAAAAATAGCAAAATAATGATATTCCATCAATTGCACACAACCGTTCTTCTCCGCCGAAATTCTGTCCATGAAATTCACTTCTTCTCTTCTCCATTCATAAGGATGAAAAAACTGTTGTGTATTTTGGCTCTCAACAACTTCAATATGCGGAAGATAGAACTAAAAGAAACTCCTTAATATACAAATGACATAACTTGTAAGCAAATGTTCATTCACTTTTCATTTGCACCAGAACCTGACATTCGAGATTCAAGTATAGACAAGGACTCAACCAAACTTGTTTATCTGATTAAGCTACTAACCATAAGGTGCATATGATATTCAAATAAATTCAGTAACATTTTCCATCACAAATTGTGATATTCCATCAACAACAACAGACTAAAAATAACTTGCCTCTTTAGACTTTATACACATATTCCATTAGTTATTCAATCAAAAACATAAGAAAAAATATATTCAAACAAATGCAGACACAATCGAAAAGTGAAAAAATCCCATGAAGATAACTCCAAAGATCCTAACTTTGAATCAAATCTGCCCATGAAAGTACTTGACCAAAGGGCAAACCAAAACGCAGAGGATTCATCTAAATAGAAAAAAGAATTGAGACATATCTCACCATCACTACTACTTACATCCTCCTCCTCCTCCACGAGAGGGAGATCGATGGTGGCCAGATCTATGGCGAGAGAGCCTATATCGGCGGCCGACATATCCAAGGCGAAGAAGACTGTAGAGTGGTGAAAATGAAGAAGAAGAAGAAGAAAGAGAATGAGGAGAAGGAGAAGGGAAATTGAAAAATTCAAACTAAACTTAGAAATTTTCAACCCAAACCTGGAAAGAGAATGATTGAACATCATCATTGATTGCCCAATTTTCAAAGAGAAAATAATGGCTGAAGAGGAGGGAACAAAAGAAAGAGAATCATTAATTTGGCAATTTTCAAAGCAAAAAACGGTTGGGATGAGAAGTAAATTTGGTCGGAGCCATAATTACAGTAGATGAGGGGAAGACAAACAAGATTAAGGCGCGTGAGGGAGGAGAGTTTTAAAAAAGTAAGAGACAACTTATTAATTGTCATTTTGTATAGTAAAACTATTAGGAGTACTATGTTATTGGTACTTTTAATTGTACCATATAAATTGCCTATAAAAGGCCATATAATTTGTACATGAGGTTCCAAATTATAGATTATTAGTTTAATTAATTTGAGCAAAAAAAAAACTTGTTTTGGGTTTTTTTAATTATTGTAAACAAAAAATTTAAAAAGTTATTCGAGTGAACCAAACTATGAGTTTATGGTTAAGATAATCTCATTCGTTTTCTTAACTTTCGTCTCTTATCAATGTTGATCTAATATAGTGTTTTCGACGTTGTTGTTCGTTTTTATATATACGCATTTCAAAACTCAACTAAAAGTTTTCTTTGCCCGTACAATACTCCACCTTAGTAGTTTTCACTATTTATACAGTTTGGTCGTATAAATTACATTACGTTTGTATGTACAATTTTTTTTATTCTGTAAAATAATATTTTCTGTAATATAAACACGATTATCTCTTAATAACTTAATAACTGATACAATGGTTCTTAGATCTACTAACTTATACATGTTCTAAGTACATATTACATTTCAATCCCAAATTCAACCATAGCATATATGATCTTTTAAACTAATTTTTTTTTACTAAGCATGTATCGTATTTGCAATCGTTTCTTAATATGAAAGTTATTAAGTTTATGTCAAAAAATATAACTAAAATCCAAATACAATAAATATCAATTCTAGTATTCGTATCCCTCAAATTACTAGTCAATACAAGCCACATGAAAACCAAATGACACAACATTTGTCACCTTTGATCTTGGTTGTCGTAGTTATTGGCTACATGTGTTTTTAAGTTTGACAACTTGCCTCAAACACATAAAAATTCAACACATCAAAAACAAAATCACTTCCCAAAAAAGAACAAAAAATAACAGATATTTCAAAATAGAAAATGACCCTTTTCTTCAAAACCCTTATTATCATCATATTCATCATCAAACAAAAATTAAAATAATAAATATTAATAATAAATGCATTAATAAAATATTAATATACTTTTTTTTTTAATTTGGCTATTAATAAAATAATATATACTTAACTTGCCCTCCAGCTAAGCAAATGTTATAACTAAAATTGCACGAGAGAGGCATCACTTCTCTCTCCCTTTCTAAATTGCTCCCCACTAAAATAATGTTAATAATGCATTAAATTATTAACATATATCACTTTCATTAACTATTTAATACCCTAAAAAGGTGCAAAAAGATAAGCAAAGAATTTAATATTTTTTTATTAGACATCGAATGATGGCATATTCTACCATATTCATTCAAGCCCTTCTTAATTTAACATTATTTGTATTCAACCAAACAATTATAAAAGAAAATCCAAACTTTAAACATAATTTATTGTTTAATAATAATCAAATCTTATTTCTTTAATTTTAGGTTAGACCAATTAGTATCCCATTTTTTTAATTATTAGTGTCAATTTTAACCTCGAAAGTTTCGTTCTATAAAGAAATCTTAAAAAATTAAATTTGATATTTTGTTAAAATTTTATTTTTTATATTTCGATCTTATAAACTGGTCAAATAACTTTCATGTTTCGTCATTACTAATTAAATAATAAATTCCAGATAGACTATTACGAGAAGCTGAAACTTATATATAATAACTTAATTAGTACATTAACAATATAAAATAAAATTTTATACGATTGATCGTTATCATCAAGTTCATTATGCAAATATACTAATCTTTATTGCATTAATTAATTTAAATTTGAGTTTTAAAAAATTCAGTAAAAATTTGAAATTTTGAGTCAAATTTTCCAATTAAATTAGAATAATCGCGTATGGGCGAATCGTGACGAATTGGTGGTTTTTTTCTTTTGATTTTTATATTTGGGAAAAAATTAAAAAATAAAAGTTTCTCCCATATGAGGCGGTGATGGGCATTTGATTGCTAGGGTTAGGTTGATGCGCGGTCATTAGGGAAGCCACGTAAGCAACGGTGACGTTTCGCATTGGTTGCACACTTGGCATGTCTTTTGGGGGGGGGGGGGGATTTTCAGAATGATAAAAACTCGAAAAGGACAAAAATAAATACAGATTTAAAAAATAAATAAAAAAATAAAAACAAAGTGATCCACACCAATTTGTGGTGGTGGGTCAACCATTTTTTGGGGTACGGGCCCCACCCAAATCCGACGTGGTAATACTGGTCGTGCGAAAATTAATTATTTAATACAGGGGGATATGGATCTTTTGTTAAAGTCACCGGGGCGGGCGGTAGATGTCAATCACAGTTGGACCCTACCCTACTACTAATATTAGTACTGACACAGTGCTTGGCGGATTCGGACCTTATTTTATCCGTCCAGCCAATCAAAATTTGAGAGGACCAATAAATAAATAATTAATTACAAAGAAAGGCCAAATAGAAAAGTAGTATATGCGGTAAATGATAAATAGTTCCAATTTGTTGAATTCTTCATCCCCCTAATTTTGTAAGTTAGTTGGTGAAATTAATCACTTAAATTATTCGTGAGTTCACACAATTTTTTAAATTTGGTTTTTAGGTCTAAATAAATTAAATTTTGTTTTTAGAATTTCAACTTCTATTTTAAAAATTTTCATTGGACTAAGAAAATATTGTTTTTGTTATATTTCAGTCTATCATTAATATAATTGTAACTAAATCATAACGTTAGGGATGAAATTTAAAATTTAAAATTTTTTTAATTATGAAATCAAACAAAAATTTCAAATTCATAGATGATTGAAACAATTATTCTTACATAGTACTCCCTCTAATTATTTTTATAATATAATTAAAGTTATTAACACAAATCAACGATCCATAAATTATCCTTTTTTTTTTTTATTATACATCTTCTTTGAAAAATGTTCTCTTTTATTCTACAAAACTCTACTAGTATTAAACATCAATAATTTATGACTAAAATCTTTAAAAAATACATTCAAAAATATAAAATAAAAAGCTTTCACAGTTACTAAAACGTTTTACATAAAAATCGAAAGCAAAAGAACATTCCATTTCTTATACTTGTGAATTGTTCTTAGCTGTATTGATAAAGCCATTGAAATATATATATATATATAATTCTTTTTGGACTTAAAAAGTTTAAAATATGTTTAATTATGTATAGGTTTTACTTGTATGTAGTTTGAACCGATTAAATTAAATATTTATATCTAACATTAGTTTTGCCCAATCCACAATGAATTTTTGTTGTTTGAATATTTGATGAGTTTAATTGTTAGCTCATTAATTTAATCGAAATAATTTTTTCAATTTTTTTCCTTAAATAAATCAGCTTAATTATTGAAGCAGTAAAATTATACATTTACTGGCAATTACCAATTCAAACTTGAGTTTCAGCTGGAGATGGAGAAAACGGCTTATATTTTTAAAATTTGTAGATAAAAAAACAAAGTCGAATCCTAAGTCCACTTTTGTTAAATATATAAATTAGGTTTGAATTTTTCAGAAGTTAATAAATAATATTTAATTATATAATAAGATATATATAATTTACTTCCGTGCATAAATAACTACGAGTTGAAATAGCTACTTGTAATAAGAAATATAACTTATTGTTTTGGATTTATGCATGTGGCACTATCCACCACTGGCAAATTATATGGTACTCTAGGCATTTTAGAGATTACATGCATAATTATTAATGACATGATTAAATAAATTGATATTTTGATGGATTTGTCTGATTTATCTTTAATTAACAAATAAATTTATAATATTAAATCAAATAGTTATATTTTTAATAGGAAATTTGAAAGAATGAAAAACTATTAACGATGCATATAAAAATAAAAAGAGATATTAAATAAACTACTACCTCTATCTCAAAAAGTTTGACAGAACTAACAGACCATTGTAGCCGAGGGATTACAACTTGCACAGTTTTGGCCCGCAGGTTAAATTCTGGTGTTTTTTAGAATTGAAAATATTTTTTCTTATACTGTAGTTCAATATGTAAAATCTTAATAATTTCATTTGAAAAATGGCACAAGAAGTTATATTTCCTTGTTCAAATGCTATTAGGCCATTGTTAATAATTTTGTTTTAATTAATTGGTCATTTTGTTTTTTTTAAATAATTGATATTTTATATTTATTGAATATGTTGATTCCTTCTATAATTTACGCGTAAAGTTTAAAAATACTTGTATTTTAAAATCGAGTTAGTACTAATTTGAATCGAACGATCACTCGTAATTACACATTATTAAACGTGCATATTCATCACGATAATAAATAAACTGATAAAGTGATTTCACCGATCAAAATCAATAACTAATATACATAAAATGATGAATTACATTTACCTCCTCTGTGATTTGGTGAAACTATTAATTATCTTCGGAAGTTTCTGATAACAACTAATAACCCCTTGACCAAAGTCAAATATTAAAAATGTGAAAAAAAAAATTTTGATGATATTTTGTGAAAATAATATTATAAAATGATGTTAATTTTGTTTTTCACGCTTTTAAACAAATGAGATAAAATTAAGTTAGTATTTCTATTTTAACCCTCATTAAACTCTGAATTTTTTATTTATATTAATAAATTCAAACCAATAGTATTAATTACATGCACTAAAGTATTAATTACAATAGTAAGAGTATGATATCTCATTGACAATACTAGTAAACTTATTTAATTAAAGATAAAAATTTATTTTATGAAACAAATATATTCATTAAATATGATTATTAAGAAGACTCAATTTGATTTGTCTTAAATACACTCATTAATTAGTAAGTCAATCAAGACTTAAAAGCCTCGCCACTTTTACTTTTACCGGAAAGTGGGATAAAAAGAAAAAAAAAAAAAAACAAATTTTACCAATTCTGTAAATTCGAGGATGCCACGTGGCGACCAGTGGGGAGTGAGGGTGATGCGGTGACTCTAGCATTTTCCCCTTTAGTGTTGAAAGAAGAAGATATTTGGGGTGACGAGAGAACAGGAGAATAGCCAATGACAAGATCCAATACACAGTGTTTATTAAGGGGATAAAAAAGTGGGCAGGAAATTGAGATTTTTTTACTACGTGTCGCCACTAGAGGGTGCCACGTAAGGAAAGTGACCATGACACGTAGGACAAAATGTTGTTTTGGGAAGGGTTCATGAATCCTGATGGACTTCTCTTCCTTCTTTCTTTCTTGTCATAAATGCCAAAGTATGCCATTGTTGGCCTGTAACAAATAGAGAGAACGATAATTTGACTGAGTGGAAATGGCAAAAGGCCCTTCCAACCCCCACCCCCACCCCCACCCCCCTTGGCTGAAGGGAAGTATACAAGTTATAATATTTTTATATTTGAAAAGGGACAACAAAAGTTTTGGAGAAATAAATTCAACTTGGCGTGGTTGAGTAAAATTGATTTATTATCTTGAAATTACGTTTTAATGTCGAGATTTTTCCTTTAAAGGTAGAATAATTTTAAATTTCTGGAGAAATTGTCTCGTTTGATGAAGCATGTATAGTTTAATAAGAAAATTAGTCATTATTTGTGAAAAAAATAAATTACTTTTGTACTTAAATCTCAACTATAAGTTGTTTTAGGGCCAGTAAATTTGATCCAGTTATGTTGAATAATTTAGTTTGTTTTTCTTTTTAAGAACGGGAAATTATAACGCTTGTTGTAAATACAAATTTTTTTTTCTTTACGAATGTTCATGTTCAATAAGTATTTTGAATAATTTATTTCTCAGTATTTTGAATAATTTATCACACCTACAAAAATAGAACAATGGAAATTGAACACTAAACGGGATGTATTTTGCTAGAAAATTTCGAAAGATGTATCTTCTTTGGAGTAAGTGAGAACTTGGAGATAAAATTGGATAAAAAGTGTGTAAAAAATTCGGAAAATAAATTGAATATATAGATAAAATACCCAACGAATTTTTAGTATGAAAACCACCATTAATCCATCAGAATAATTTTGCAATTATTTTTACTATTTATTCAAACTCTGATATTAAATACAGATAATTTAAAGGTATATATATATATATATATATAAACTTCTCCCATTTTAAAAATATTTATCATCTTCCATAAAGTGAACACTTGTAAACGCTAAAACTTTACTTTAAAGAAAAAGGCCAAGAGAACAAACCTTGAAACATCCCCACACTTAATTAAGGTGGAAATGGTACAAAAAAGTGTGTGAGTGTGTGTAGCATGCAGCCGGAAAGGAAGTCAATAATATGGTATTAGGATAAAGCAAGGGGTATAAATCCAGGAATCGCAGTTTCCGCTTGAGAGCTCCCTAGAGTTGTTCTTCTATGGCTGCAGCTTCAAAAAAGGGGTGGCTGATTTGGTGTCAACCCTCGATCCAAATCCAAATTTGTTCTTCTCCACCCCACCCCATATGGTCCTACCTATTCTTTTCAATTTCCTAATACGTTACTGTTACGAAATACACTCTCTAGTTCGACAGTTAAAATACTGTACGTTTGCAATATAAGTTTTGACTATAACAATGAAGAAATTGATGATGACACTATTTGTCACAAACAAGACTGTACAAATTGATGTTTTCTGATCGGTAAAATACGACTTAGGATTCTCTGTGACACTTTTACGTGACATTCCTTGTGACAAATTTCAATTACTTTATTTATATATTGTATTTTTGGTTAATTTTTAAGTAATACATAATCATTTACACTCTTATATTTTTTAACACGACGGGTTCACTTTTTAAAATGGTTAGGGTATATTAAATTATTAAATATGATCTTTATTGTTAAAAAAATTTCAAAAATATATAAAAAATAAAATAATACTAAAAAAATAAAGTATGAAAATAAAAATAATCTACTAAAACTATATATTGCCAATATATATAAATTAACATAAAATATAATATATAAACAAAGTAATTGAAGTTTGTCACATGGAGTGTCACAAAAAAGTGTCCCAGAGGATCCTAAACCCTAAAATAATATACTTTTAAAATTTGTGTTATGACTACGAACAATGAAGAAGTGGGCGAGTGACACCATTTATCACCAACATAACTGAACAAATTGTTATATTCTGACAGTTAAAATGCAGTACCTTTAAGATTTGATTTTTGAATACGATGATTAAAAAGTGGGCGTGTAAGGAATTTTTGACCAAATTAATCCCCGAAATCAATTTGTGGACAAAAAAATAAGAAATTTAAAAGTTGTGACCTAAAAGAGGCCTTTCGGATTTTGAAAATCCGAAATGAGACAAAATCGGATTTCAAAAATCCGAATTCATCAACTTTTGGATTTTGAAAATCTGAAATATCAATAACTCTAATTAAATTAAAAATTAATAAGAGAGATTAATTAAATTCGAATTCTAAAAATCCAAAATCAATGGAATTCGGATTTCCAAAATTCGAAATCATTTATGAAATTTTTTTTTTTGAAAAGAATAATAAAATTGAAATTTTTGTGGGACGTAGTTCAAGCTTTTCGGGACGTAATTCCAGCTTTGCGAGACGAAGTTCCAGCTGTGCAATACGTAGTTAGAGTTTAGCGGGACGTAGTTCCAGATGTGCAGGACGTAGTTCCATATGTGCGGGACGTAGTTTCAGCTTTGCGCGGCATAGTTCCGGCTTTGCGCGACGTAGTTCCAGCTATGCAGGAAGTAGTTGGAGTTTTGCGAGACGTAGTTCAAGTTGTGCATGACGTAGTTGCAACTTTGCGGGACGTAATTCAAGCTTTGCGGCACGTTGGCGGTGGGCGGCGGTCCGGCGGTGGAGGGCGACGTTACGGTGTCGGAAACAAAAACTGATCGGTTCATTTTGTAGAGTTCAACAAGATGAATTTGTTGGTGCTATTGTATCACAAAAACACTGGTCGGAATTTCGTAAATCTACAAAAATTTAATTGGTTTTGATTTTTGGAAAATGTACAAAACCCAAAAAAAATTGGATTGAAATGTATGGTTTTGTTCCTTGATATGAGATAAATATTTTGATCGGTTTAGATTTTTAAATGGATGTCCAGTTAGTCAGAATTGAAAATTCTGGCAAGGGAATAATTCGGCGAGGGAGAAGAAAGAAGAAAAAAGGGGGGTGGGGTTTTATAATTCGGGTAGAATTCAGAAAATCCGAATTTTGGTGGGCTTTGGCAGGATTTATCCCTCCGACGAAAAAAATCCAGTTTCGGATTTTCAAAATTCGAAACCGCATTGGATGGATATCCGAATTAATAGTAATTCGGATTTACGAAATTCAAATTAATTAAATTCAGAATTTTATTGTTCGAATTAAATTGAATTCGGATTTTCTAAATCCGAATTCAATTTTAATTCGAATTTTCATTATACGAATAAAAAAATCACAATTCTACCTGTTCCATATACCAAAACATCAATCAATAACTCATCAAAACACAAATATGAACTTCAAAATCGCAATTCTACCTATTTCATATACCAAAACATTAATAACTTATCAAAACACAAATATAAACTTCAAAATCACAATTCTACATATTTCATATACCAAAACATTAATAACTCATCAAAACATCAAAAGATACATCAAATAATGTCATCAGCGTCATATAGTCTACCAAGCCTTGTTCGATCTGCTTTGGGATGTGAGACGGGACACCTTCTGGCTCCATGTGATCTACTTCCATATTGTGTCCTGACTGTATTCATACAACTCCACACCTACTCTATAAAAAAATAGCTTAAATTAACATGAATGGATGTAGACTTTTCTAGACGTGGTGATAGTTGTTTTTGACGTGGTGCTAGTTGTTCTGAGACATGGTGGACTGTCTTTGTGAAAAAAATCAGTTTATATTCATACACATGGATGTAGACGTTTTTTGGACATGGTGCTAGTTGTTTTTGGACGTGGTGCTAGTTGTTATGAGACGTGGTGGGCTGTTTATTTGAAAAAATCAGTTTAAATTCACATGAATGGATGTAGACATTTATGGAAGTGGTGCTAATTGTTTTTTACATGGTGCTAGTTGTTTTGAGACATGGGGGACTGTCTTTGTAAAAAAAATCAGTTTAAATTCACACACATGGATGTAGACGTTTATGGACGTGGTGCTAGTTATTTTTTGACGTAGTGCTAGTTGTTTTGAGACGTGGTGGACTATCTTCGTAAAAAAACCAGTTTAAATTCACACACATGGATGTAGACGTTTCTGGACGTGGTCTAGTTGTTTTTGGACCTGGTTCTAGTTGTTTTGAGACGTGGTGAGCTGTTTTTGTGAAATAAATCAGTTTAAATTAACATGAATGGATGAAGACGTTTCTGGACGTGGTGCTAGTTGTTTTTTATGTAGTACTAGTTGTTCTGAGACGTGGTGGACTGTCTTTGTGAAAAAAATCAGTTTAAATTCACAGGTACAATTATAAGATTGACGATATGTAAGAACGAGATTAATTATTTTTTAATTGAAGATCGACGAGATCAATATAAATTCAATTTTATATCTAAAAATAAAAGTTATTCTATATATGTTCAAGTGCAATATAAGTATTTTTAATGAAAGAAGAATGTAATTTTAAATGGAGAGTGACAACGAGGGTCAATTTTTCCCCTCATCCTTTTAGCCTTCATTTTCACAAATGAATCAAATTACTTTCCCCCAGGAACAACAATATATGGGCCAAGGCGCTACCAAGCGAGACTAGATAGTAATTTAATAAAATACAAGGCATTCACGTGAAGCAGTATCAATTTTCACATATTAGTATTATTGACGCAAAATAGAAAAAAAGAAAAAAATTTCCTATTAGGGCATATGTTCCTCCCTCTCATTTCTCCACTTTGGCCCTTCCTTTCAAAAATTATTTTCACTCGTAACCAATAATAAAAAAGAGACATTTGATGCCATGCATTATTCGGCACACTGAGCCTTGAATTTAAATTTGAGAATATAAATAAGAATAGTATTTTAAAATAATTGAATTATATATGAGTGCTTTTGATGTAAAATAAAGGTAAAATACTTTCAATTACTGTCTCTTTTGATTAAATAAAAACAAATGTAATCAACTTACTTTAATTAAATTATCAAATTCCTTTAATGAATATTTTACTAATTTATCAAACAAATAAAAGACAATCAAATTTTTTTAATGATTATTGAGTTATAAAATTCTGATTGCTTAATTTCGATTATCTTGCATTAAACGCACCCTATTAGTTCTAAACATTTAAAAAGTCTTGCATCCGAGCTAAACTAGACACGTTCGAGCTAACATAGATGGACAGATATACATGCGAGTTTAAGATGTTGGATTTTCTTAATGATATGTTTATTTCACGAGAATGAAAAATGAAAAATAAATCAGATTATAAAGCCAACCAATAGATAATTTTAATATGCTTATAAAAAAAAGATAATTTTAATATTTTCAGTTTTTTTTTTAATTTTTACTTTGCAAAAAAAAATGTAACTCATTTTACTCTTGGTCCATTCCAATAAACAGCCACAGTAAAATTACCATGATGGAAGCTGGATTTGAAGGAGTAAAATTCAAAATTTTCATTTTAATCTTGATTAGTCGGTTTAGTGAAACCCGGGTGGGGGAGGTAAATATAACAAAAAGACATTCGGTAAAAAAATTGGAAGGGGCCCCACGCGAGAGCGGTGGTGGTACCTATTGTAGAAGTGGTGTAGGTCTACCACACCACAGCACCCAAGCAAAGGCAGAGAATGTTAACACTTAACACTACTATTGCCCTAGTAGAAGGCAGTAGTAGTAGGGGAGTGTGGGACCCTATACACGTCATCTCCCTACCCCACGCATACAGAATGTGACATTTAGGCCAACGCGAGGAAATAATTTCTAGATCGGCCGCTGCGGCCCCCACCACACCCCGGACCCCACTTCCCCCCCAACCTCCACCCCCGCTACTCTTTCTCTCGTAAGTTCCGTGACCGTGACTCGAGTTTTTTTCCCCTCAAGAAACATCATCTAAAAAAAATAATTTAAAATATATTAATTTTGAATTTTAAAAAAATTAGGTATTTTTTTGGAAGAAATATAGTTGGAATATTGGAAAAAAATTAAGCTTAATCTCGACCGTTGACTATTCAACATCAACGGCCCGTGTTTGGCCCGATCCTCCACGCCCAGCCCAGCCCACCCCTCCGAAACCTGTCTTTAGTTTAATTGCCAGCTAGGACTTGTTTGTTCCCCCTGGGAATCTTTTTTTTATTATTATTAATACCCTTCAAAGAGAAAAAATTATTCAACGCCATTCCGCCACGTCAGTTCTGAAAAATCCAACGGCCACAATTCATCTCTCTCAAACCATTCCCCTCAGATCGCCACCGTCGGTTCCCCCTTTTGAGTGGGATGCCCGATATACCCCCGATATATGAGGGTCCCACATGTCCTATTTATTAAAATATAGTAAAAAAAGTACAGGTAGCAGTACTAAATACTCCTAATCACTATATGAGAACGTAATAATTGCGGTGGGATACCGAATAAATAATAATTATTAATTTTTTTTTGGGATTTCTAAAAAAATAATTAATATTTATTTTTTTGCGGGAAATTAATTAATTAAAGAAAATATAATGAAACCGAAAAATAATGAACTTGACCGGCTAGAGCGATATTTTCTGCGGTCACCTAGATTCCTTGTGATCGTCACGTTGCTTTTACCAAGGTCTCCTTTGTGACCGGCTAATCCCGGTTAACCCCTTGCAAAAACAAAAGTGGGAGATATGTGGGGAGACATTATAATTTATAATAATGTTGGAAAAATGTGGAAACTTATGGGGTAAGCAAAAAGTGACCCACACGTGTCGGTAAGGATGGGGAGGATGATATTAGTGCGGGAGGATCGGACGGTGGAAGGGAGTGCCATGCTGGCGAGAGGGGATAAGGACCGTTGGATGAATAGGGAAATGGAGGGCTGAGATTGGGTTATGTGTCGAAAGAAGACGATCTCAGCCTTCCACGAGGGGGTTTGGAGAGAGTGAAATACTCCATTGGAAAGATGATGATGAGATTGAGAGAGCAGAAAAAGAGGTGAGGAGAGAGAAGCTCCCAAAGTGAAGAAGAAGAAGATAGAGAGAGAAAGAGAGGGGGGGCAAAAAAACCACCACCAAGAACAAGAATAGAGGGAGGAGGAAGAACAGAGGGGATAGTAGATCTTTGAAAGAGAAAACCCATTTGGGTGGGAGAGAAAAAAGGGAATATCTTTTGAAAGGTTAACATAATAATAAAGGAGAAAAAAATCCCATTTTTATCCATCTGGGCTCACCGGAGAAGCCAGTGAATCTTGAATTTCCGGCTGGGTTTGCCTCCCGGCTAATTATGCCGGTGATTTACTGAGGTTTCTTTCTTTCTTTTTTTTTTTTAGAAAAGAAGAGGAAAAAAAAATCCCATCTCAGTTATGATGGATAGGAATAGAGAGGTCAGAAGAGCAGCTAGTATGGTGGCCTCATCAAATGGCTTATCTCGGAGACGGCACAGAAGCAATAATAGTCTCAGAGATTCACCAGGTCTTGTGACGATTTCTGCTTCAACCCAGATCTAATTCAGACATACAGTTCTTTGAAGATTGGATTTTATTTTTTTTTTAATTTCTTGATGGTTGACGAGTTTATCTTCTAACATTTGTTTTGGTCTTGGTGTTTTTCAGATGAAGATGGCGCGTTGGAGTTGCAGGAATCTGTGAGGTTAAGAGAAAGAATGAAGAAAGATCGAGAGAGGGATCGAGAAAGAGATAGAGAAAGGGAAAGAGAAAGGGATAGAGAACGGGAAAGAGAAAGGGAGAGGTCGAGTAGAAGTAGTAAAAGAAGAAGAGGCGACAGAATGATGATTCATGGAAGTAATAGAGACGACGGAGGTGAAGATAGTTCAGAAGAAAGTGTAAATGATGACGAGGATGAAGACGAGGACAATAACAACACTACAACGACGACGACCACCAATAACAACAACGGCCACCATAGTGGTGGTGGTATTGGTGGTGGGGTTAGGTTGCTGCCGCCTAATCCGGCGGGAGCTTCCGTGGCGATTAATTCGGTGTCAAACCATTATCATAGTAGTAACAGCAATAGTCATCATCATAACCATCATCATACAAATACTAATAATAGTAGCGGTAATAATAATATTAATCACAATCATCAGCAACAACATCCTAATCTTCAGCATCGGAAGAGTTATCCACCTAGCTCAGCCAAGGTTTTTCGGGCTGCTCCAGTTTGGAAATCTGGAGATGAAATGATTGGTGTCCCGGTGCCCAGAAAAGCTCGTACAGGTAGATTGTCAAATTTATTTGTGAAAAAAAAAAAAGGAGTGATGAAGACCTGTAAATTTGTTCAAAGTAGCTGACTTTTTTTTTTTTTTTGGTTGTTTTGTGTTTCTGGGATTCTGTTGCTGCAGCATCAACAAAGAGGTCGCACGATTGGATTTCCAGTAGTACTGGTGGTGGAAATAGCGGTGGTGGTGGAGCTGTGGTCGGAGGAGGAGCTGAGCAAATTCAACAGCAAGCTCAGACTTCACCGGTGAGGCAGAGCTTAGTTTCTACATCGACGCCGTCTCCGGCAGCTCCAGTGTCGCCGTCGTCTTCCAATGCTTCAGTTAGGAAGAAGATTGTCAGTCATCTCATCCAGTTACCTATTTCTCTCTTTTTCTTCCCCCCTTTTTTCTTTGAAGTCTTACTGACTTCTTGTGTTCTTGGTGGTGTAGAAGCCTAATGGGTCTAAGCAGCCAAGGCCACCAAAGTCGGCATCTTCATCAAATCCGGAAGAACTTGAGATAGAAATAGCTGAGGTTCTGTATGGATTGATGACTCAGTCACAAGCCCCTCCGAAGAAAGAAATTTTATCAACTGATTCGAAAGAAGTCAACAGATCAAGTGGTGATGCGAAATCACGAGTCTCATCTCCGATCTCAAATTCGCCGTCGGCGAATATTCAGTCATCTCCGGCAATATTGCCTCCCAATCCTTTCTCATCTGGACCCTTATCAGCTGTTGGTGAGAGCTTTATATTTTGAAGCCCACCACGGATAGTTTTCTCCTCAATGCTTTTTTTTTTTTTTTTTGGGTGATTTTGGACTAACAGGAAAAAAAATCGTGTTTTTACAGCTCCAAAGAGGAAGAGACCGAGGCAAGTCTCGGAGAATCCTGGGAATTATAGCGTTCGGAGTAGTCCAATTTCATCGACAACTGCAAAGTTTGAGGCTGATCAGACCCCCAAGGCTGAGATTTCTTCTCCCAATTTGGAGAAGAATCCAGGATCTGCAGCTGAAAGTGGGTATGATATGAGCAATTTGATGAATTCGCAAACGGCGGCTACAGAGCATCACCCACAGGAGCCGATAAAAATGGAATCAGAGTTGAAATCAGCAGTGGGCGAAGAAGAATTGGGAGAAAGTAGAGATTTGGTTCTTCCCAAAGAGGAGGTGACCAGTTCTCCAAAGAAGGAATCAACTGCTGTTAATGCAGAAGAGACTAATCGTGAAGATGCAGCTGCTGGGTCAGCTCTGTCTTCGATTACTAAAGCGTGAGAATCTGAAAGATTTGATCTTTCTCCAGTGAAAATTTCTGGGTTATACAAAGTTATCTAATTTGCCTTCATTTCTTTTTTGGTTCAGAAGTTTGGCCGTCCCGGAGGTCAGTAATCAAAGAGAAGAAAAGTTCCAAATAGACCTGGAGGTGAGAAAGAATTGATTCAAGGGGGATAGATCCGTTACTTTTTTGACCGTATGAATTGATTTTAAAGAGACCTCATTAAAGATCAATTTCTGATGTGTTCATTCTTTTTGTTGTTTTAATTGCAAATGCAGGCTCCTCCTCCACAATCAAGATTGTCACCGGAAAGAGAACCTGAATTTTGTCTGGGAGCAGCTTCCATGAATCACAAATCTCTCCCACCTGGAGTTGTTGATGCCGTGAGTTGTTGTTGGCAGTGATGTGATGTTCTTAAGTTTCAGAGGATTTTGCAATGGCTGATTATATTGATTTTGTGCAGGAAATGAAGTCCGTGGATAATAAGCAGCAAGATGAGAAGATGATGGTAAAGATTGTTAAAGAAAATGGTAATTTTGGAGCTGCTGCTGCTGCTGATGAAAAGAAAGATAAATCTGCAGTGGTGGAAGATTTTGAGCATTTGAAGAAAGTGGAGAATAAAGGGAGAAGTAGTATTGATCTTCAGCTGGATTTAGAAAAGCCAGAGAGAGAAAATGGCCCAGGTAGTAACCACAAGTTGCAACCAGCTCACAAGCAGCAAAAGCAACAGCAACAGCAGCCGCCATTAAAAGCGAGCAAAGAAGAACCACATCCTGAAAAAAGTGCTGGTATGTTCATCTGGGTCGTCGTCCTTTCTTGATTATTATTTTGGGTTCAGAAATGCTAATTGAATCCTTCGCTTCTTCCTCTTCTAATTCTTCAAGGTCAACCAAACTCTCTGCCTTTGCCAATGTCCATGGCTAGCTGGCCTGGTGGGCTTCCTCCAATGGGGTATGGTCGGAATTGTTTGAAGTTGTTCTTGTTATATCCGTGGTTTAAATTCTCAAGTCAGGCGTAAAAAAATAACTCCATTTTGATTCAGCAGATATATGGCACCAATTCAAGGAGTTGTATCAATGGATGGAAGCTCTGTTTCACCAACACCAATCCAGGTTAGATTTCATTTTTTGGGACAAAGATTCTTCTTTTTGGACTTTAAAAAGTGTTAAATTCATCTTCTTTTTCCTTTGTTTTTGACTCTGGGAATGTGAATTTCTGCAGCCTTTCTTTTCTCAACCCCGTCCAAAAAGATGTGCAACACATTGTTATATTGCTCGGAATATAAGTTATCTCCAGCAACTCATGAAGATGAATCCTTTCTGGCCGGCCGCCGCGGCTGCAGCCGGCTCTGCTTCTTTATTTGGATCCAAGGCTTGTAATCTCAATGTCGTTCCTCCAGCTGATTTGCATGGTAGCGTTGCTGGGAGAACTGCAATTAATGGACCAGATAAAGGCCAGGGGCTTGCTATATTTCCAGGTCATAATAGTGGGAAGGACAAAGTTTCTCAACCTGCCAACATTGCTGATACTGCTAATCAGAGAAAGCAACAGATCTTGTTACAGCCAGCTTTGCCGCCTGTTGCTCCTAACAATATATTGGTGAGTCTTTCTTTTTCTTGATTTTCCGGCTGTTTTCTGGGTGTTAAAATGATCGTCGGTCTGAAATTTTTCGTTTGTGTTTTCAGCATGCGCCTGCTTTCATTTTCCCTTTAAACCACCAGCAAGCAGCAGTGGCGGCAGCTGCTTCGAGTCTGCCTGCTGCTGCAAAGCAACCTCCTGCGGTCAGTGGCGCTGTAGTTTCAGGTAGTGCATCCAATAGTAATGCTGGGAATCCGGCAGCTACTGCAGCAGGTGGCGCTGCTACGGCCGTGAGCTTTAACTACCCGAATATGCCGACTAATGAAACTCAATATCTGGCGATTTTGCAAAATAATGCTTATCCGTTCCCTCTCCCGGCTGTGGGCGCACCACCGAACTTTAGGGGAACTCATCCTCAGGCAATGCCTTTGTTCAATGGATCATTCTATTCGTCTCAAATTATCCATCCTTCGCAGCTCCAGCAGCAGCAACCGCCGGCTTCTCAGTCTCAGTCGCAGCAGCAGCAGCAGCAGCAAATGCAGCAAAGTAACCAGAATGCTAGTCTGTCTAGTGGCTCATCATCATCCCAGAAGCATTTGCAGAGCCAACAGCAGCAACGGCCTGCTTCAGGAAATGCAGTTGTTGGTGGTCCATCTGCAGTTGGAAACTTGCACAATTTTGCAGCTCCAAAGAATCGTCCGGCTCAGCCATCGCAACATTCGCAAAATCAGCATTTAGCCGCCCTTCAACAATCCCGCCAGCTTGAAAATGAGGTTGGCAGTGAAGATAGTCCTTCAACTGCAGATAGCCGAGGGTCGTCTCGCCCCCAAATGAATATCTACGGACAAAATTTTGCGATGCCGATTCATCATCAAAACTATGCCTTGCTATCGCCTCCAACCGCTGTAGCCAATGTTTCTACTTCTAATGGTAATGGTAATCAAAGTGACAAGAAACAACAGCACCAGCACCAGCAGCAGCAACAATCTCGGCAGGTGGGCTTAAAGAATGTAGTAGAATCGCTGCCAAGTGCTCAAGCTTTTGCAATGTCATTTGCTTCTTTGAATGGGGCTACTGCTGCTACCGGTATCGACTTATCTTCCATGACACAAAATCAGGCCATTCTTCAGAGCTTACCTGAAGCTACCAGGCAGAACTTCCAGATAATGGCTGCAAATGTGGCTCAGGTTGCCCAGCAGCGGAAGAATTTCAGAATCTCTGAGGACAGTAAAACCGGAGCAGGCGAATCCTCGCACACTGATGATGAAAGAAAAGCATTGGCAGGGAAGTCATCTGCAAACGTTGGTCAGTCCATTGCATTTTCAAGAACGGACTTAACAGATGCTTCTGGCAACGCTCCAGTGGCCAACAATGTCATTGATAGCTCGGCTCGATCTCTAAACCACCTTTCATCGGGTCCTGCAAGAAGCTCGCGGCCTGCTATGCCCGGTGGCGTCGGGGCTGGTGGTGTTCCTACTGCTCAGCAACAGGCTCAGCACCAACCTCAACAGATGATGCAAATTCTTCATAAGCATCAGCAACAGTATGCTGCGGCTTGGAGTAAGAATTCATCTGCGCCGAATGGGAGTGTTTACCCTGAGCATTTAAGTACATCATCTCCTATGACTACTAAATTTCCAAATGCGCACTCTACTTTTCCGCAAAATCTTGTTCAAAACAGCAACAACAGCAGCCCAACTCAGTCTCCCCAGTGGAAGAATTCTTCAAGGACCACACCCCCACAAGTCTCATCTTCCTTTGCTTCATCAAGTGCATCATCCCTTAAAAGTCTTCCACAGCAGCAGCAGGGGAGAACACAGCAAAGCCACTCACAGATATCTTTTGGGGCAAATCAGAAACCATCAGCAACTCCACCAGGCCAACAGCCACCTAGTAATAATCAGTCCCCTGCCTCCCCAATGATGGTTGGTTCACCCTCAACTTCTTCAATCTCCAAGGGTGCCAGTGGAAGTCCTAGGACAACTACTTCGGCTTCTGCAAGTAGTAAAACAGGTCAAACATCATCATTATCCGGGCAGCAGGCGAAAAACCAATCTGTTTCTGGCCAGAAATCATCTCCTGTTGGTGGAAGGAATGTTCCTTCAATTCTTGGAAACCCTCATATTGCTGTGACTTCTAGTAGTGGGCCTAAACCCCAAATGCAACAGCTGCAGCAGCAACAGCAATTAACAAAGAACATGCAGCAACAAGCTCAACTCTATTTCTCAAGCCCTTATATGCAGGCTCAGCCTCCGATTTCTACAAGTACAAACTCTAATGCATCTGCACCTGGCGGAGGGTATTATGCTCAGAGGAGGCGTGCGGATCAACAGCAGCAACCTCAACCCCAGCAACCACCTGGTGGTTCATCTGCACCATCATCTGGTATGTTATCATTGTCTGTGTCACTAGCTGGTGCTAGTACTTCTGATCCTGCAAAAGCCATGGCTGCTGCGACTGCCGCTGTGAATAATATGAAGGGAGGAGGTTTATCATCTCAGAGTATCCTTCATGCTACCCAGTTTGCTGCGCAGACCTCCGGTAACCAACATCAGCTGATGCCTGCAGGCTTTGCTTATGTTCACGCAGTACCAGCTGGGGTTCCAGTTAAACCTTCTGAGCAGAAGCAGCCTGCTGGTAAGTTCTTTAACGTAGATAATTGACAATATAGATATAGGTGTTCATAGAGTTAATTAAATTGAAAAGAACAAGTTTTTTAAGTAGACTGCGAATGCTTGACCAGGAAATGACAATTTGCATGCGTGCTGGCAGCCTGAGAAGAAATGAAAGAATCAAAGACATGGATGTTGCAATTTTGTTCAGTGGCACTCCATGAAGGAATGCTGAACTTGATGCTGGTTGACCCCTTGCCATGATTTGGACGAACATAAGAGGATCAGGATTGGGTCGGGCATGAACACGCTGTGAACCGGAAAGAAAGAAGGAAAGGGAAGCTGTAGATGAACATGTATCTGTGTATACACTCGTCTATAGTCTGATGGGGCTAGACAGGGTAAAGAATTCTATAGTCGAAAATGAACTCTCCAACAACGAGCATTCTGCTTCGTTGGGACTGAAGATGTAAAAGTCTAGCGCGCGTTGCAAATGAGGATATTCAAGGATGATGATGGGCTATGGTGACCAAAATCTAGTTGAAGATCCACATGATTTTGTGTTGTAGGTGGGTAGTTGAAGAGGTTCTTTTTGATCTGTTTCCTCTAGTAGTTCTTTTGTTCTTGCTCTTGCTCTCTTGGGGGTTTAAGCCAACCTGAAGGAAATGGTTCTAAAAACAGTATCTTTATGGACATATATGAATATATATATGATGTAGAGGGTGTATTTGTATATCTGTCGTTAGCTTAATACAAGAGTTTGCCCTCCCATTTTTTCATTCATCCTCTGTGTACCCTTTTTGCAGATATGCTCATCATAGTGATCCTCTTATTCATTTCCATCTTTCCAATTGCACTTCTTGTTGCTCCTGTAATCTGTTTTTCTACACTGCAAAAAAGTAGTCATTTTGAATGATTTTTTGAAGTATGGAAACAGACAACAGATGCAATCTGCAAGTTGCACGTTGCTTTGATGAATGCATTCTGAACCCTGTTGGGGATGAAGATGATAAGATAAATAGGGGAATAGTGGCAGAAAACGAGCCCAGAAGAAAGGGTTTTTTGTTTGTTTAGGTTGGGGGATTTTAAAAATAAAAATCTGTTCTTGATGGTGTTCTTTGGTGGGAAATGATGATGCTAAATGCCATCACAAAATGTGAGTAAGAGAGGAGAGGAAGATAGAGATGTTGAATTGTGGATGTGGGTGTTAAAAGGAGCCAAACAAAGTCTTATCAAAACAAGAGGAGGAAGGGGAGTACATTTGGGATTGGGAATGGTGCTTTATCATTAGTTGGGAATAAGTGGGGCCCATTTTGTCTAAATGGGTGGGTCCTACTCACACTTACTCCTAATTATAAAATAAGAAAAAATAATATGATGATTGACGGTTTTATTTAAAATTACAAATAAATTACGTTAAGGGCATTGTGTTGTCCTTTAAAATGGTCAAAATATTTTTTCTATTTTAATATTTTTTTTATTTCGATCGATTGTCGATCAATATCCGTTCAGAGGAGAAAGAAAATAGAAAATAACACTTATATCACTACACATCTTCCCCTCTCTAAACCATTAATTATTTTTTTAGAAAAATTGAGAAATTGCCAAATTGGAAATGAAATTTAATAGTCTATGTGTTTACACACACACACACACAGTGGGGTTGACAAAAGTAGGTTTCTTGAAAAGGGCGGGTCTTCCCGCTTTTATTTGTCAGTTTCTTCCACGTGTCCCATGTCTACTTCACTTATATCTTTGGATTTTTCCTTTATCTTTTTAATTATTCTTTTGGTTTTTTTTTTTTTTCCACACTAAACACTTGTCAATTCCATAAGGAGGGATCGACTTATACACATCTTAGTTAATAATAATTGAGATTTTAATTATGTGTTTTTGTCGATCATTTATGTCTCGTTGTTATGAATAGTGATTAAACGATTAATTTTATATTTAAACTACAAAATACAATCGATAAGAAAATAAATATACAAGTTTAAGACAAATAAAAAGTCAAAATAAATAATAAAAGAGGACAGAAATATTTTATTTGACACGAAAATTTTAGTTTGGATTTAAAATATAGTACTAAAGGTTTTCGAATTTTTAGACGGTATTTTTTTGAACAGTTGTTAACTGGTAAATTTCATCATCCATTATTTCTATTATTTTTAATAAATAACATTGTATTTCTAGAAGAACAAAATCTAAAATTATTTATTAAGTGAACCATTAATTTACATGTAATAATTACACATTATGAATCATTAAAATTTTCTTTTATAATAACAGAAAGTACGATTATACCTATGAATTTACAAAAAAATAAATGAAACGAACAAGCTACAATATTTTAGAATATCTAAATAATTATTTTAGAGACCAAATTCATTTTGATTTCTTATTATTGAGATAGATTATTTAAATATGGGATAATATTGCCCTAAATGGAGGGATATCCTAATAATATCTGTAATGGGTTTCTTTTCTTTCCTTCTTACTTTTGTGGGGTCCATTGTCCTTTAGTGGTCCCCTGAAAGCAAAACCATCTGGGCGCACCCACCCTACAGTTAAAGGGAAGGAGGGGACGCCCTGCGTTGGTCTTCCAGAAGATCATTCATGGGTGGGTCCCGATATGTCCCAGATATCATGCCTTAAAGTGAGGATTCTTTTTTTTTTTAATTAAATTATTTATTTATTCATCTTGACACGTGTAATTGCACTTGTTTTTGCCTTTTTCTTTTTCACCCCCTTTCCCAATTCGTCAATTTTCATTTTAAGCCCTTAGAGTTTTAATATATTGAACTCAAGGTTTGAAACTTTCCATTCCCTCATGATCCAACGTCATAATCCACCATTACCATCATCATCCACCTTGATCAAACAATCTAAATATTAGTGAGCGTAACAAAAAAAAGTTGCTCGGGTAATATAAGTGAGTGTAACTCGGAAATAGTTACTCAAAAAAATATAATAAAATGAAATAATTACTCAGAAAGAGGTTATAATTTTTGAGAGATGGTCTATTTTTATATTTTATATCTGTATCTATTACTTTTTAATCTTTCGAGTGTTGAGAGACACTTTTTAACCTTTAAAATATTAGTGTCGTAATTCAATCTCGAATAAACATTTCATTTGTATCTATTAATTTTTAAGTTTTATAGTATTGATAATGTGATTTGATCTTAAACCAACATTTTTTTTTTTTTGTAATGGCAACTTCTTTAGAGGAGATATACATTGTAAAAGAATTGGTATTTGAAAGTTTTGGCGTAATATATAAATTTGAGATTAGATAAATTTTTAATATTCGCAGACAAATTAATAATAAAATAATGGGTAAAATGATTGATTTTTCACCGCCTTGCCACCTTCTAAAAGTGTAAAGCACGTGGCGATTTGTTTGGAATGGTCGAATCCTAAAATAGGGGTAAGTACATTAGTTTTTTGGTTACTTTAATGATTCATAAACTTTACTCAAGAGTTGAAAATAGAAATACTACTATTTGTGATAGCCTAATATTGCTGACTTTGTTTGGACAAAATTATTTATTATTTTTTTTTTTTAAAGAAAAAGGTAAGCAAACGTTAGTATTGGGAAAACCAAAATTTTGCACTAGTGTCTTGTTTGGGTGCGTTCCCTTTGGTATTTCGGGTAAAGAATTCGGGGCCCCACCCGAAAAGGAATCAAATTAAGGGAAACTGCTGCTCTTTTTATTTCAGGTATTGTTAAATACCCATTATTATCTTTTATTTATTGACATTTGAATTATCAAAATATTATTCTTTCAATTAAAAAATATTACAAATATTTTGATGATAAAATAAACACAAAATAATAATTTATGTAACAATAAATAAAAAATATATACTGTATTCAACACAAAAGATAGTAGGTATGTGTTTATCACAGTGGGCCCAACCTTTCCGTTGTTCATACGTATTGTATGACTGATGGGAACACTAATATTTTAGCAGTGCAGCCGAAAAACAAAAATAATTAATATTATCTTCGCCTAAAAATTATAATTTTATTTATTATACATTTTTTTAATACTAGTAACGAGGACGAACCATTTAAACTCACGACTGTCATGATTTTGGATATTTTTGGTATAATTTGCTATTTCAGTGTGACTCAAACTCAAAATTTCACGATTTTAAGTGAGAAATGCTAACAATAGGTCATCTTCTACTTATCATTTATTATACTATTTTGATTCCATAAATATGACTAACTATTATTATTAGAAACAAATATACTTTACATACTCTAATAACAGTAAAAATAAAAAAATTCACAAAATGTAATTTCTCTTGATCTAAAATCAACTTTACTAAAACCTTATATGATCTAATAACCGTAACATCTCAATTAATGGACTGGCCTTTAAGACTTTTTGTACTCGCTAATTCAACACAATTAATTCAAATTATTAGTAGTCTATTAGATTAAATTTATATACAAGTCACTGGATTAATACATTAATGATTTGAAACAAAATTTTGAATAATTAACTCAAAATTTAGATTTTGAGAAATCAAATAGAAGGAGAAAGAAATATAAATAGTATAATTGAATGAAAATAACTCGTTATCTCCTAATTATAGGTTTGGTACTCAAATTTTGTTTTGGGATTAAGCAATTTTAAAATTTTAAGTTAACTATCCCGCTTAATTTGGTATCTATAATTTAGTGAGAAAAATAGTCGATATCATTTAAGTTTAAAAAAAATGGAGGGAAGAATAAGAAGCATGTGAGGTGGGATGGGCGAATTGATGTCAAATCAATAGAGAAGTATTAATAGGGGAGTTTGGAAGATCTCAAACTTCAAAGTCTATTATGTCTCTTTCTATTTGATTAATATGTGTTTCAGATTAAAATATTATGGCCCTT
Source organism: Knoxia roxburghii (assembly GCA_030378225.1). Taxonomy (NCBI): domain Eukaryota; kingdom Viridiplantae; phylum Streptophyta; class Magnoliopsida; order Gentianales; family Rubiaceae; genus Knoxia; species Knoxia roxburghii. The sequence continues at coordinate 2,989,107 of CM059420.1, forward strand.
TGACGTGATTTTTGCTTAATTAGTCACCTACTTTGTAATAATCGATTAGTTTAGTATCTTTACATCATTACGTCCTACCGTCATTCAAATTATTCCCATTTCAGCCCTTCATTTCTTTTGAATCTTTCAAAGTTACCATTAAATTTGTTAACTTGTTGCATTTTAGTGCCATGATTGATGTTGATGGGGAATATATATTTGACTCTATCTATATTACTCAAAATCTCATGTCATTTTTCAAAGTGATTGTTGAACCATATTTACACCAATTACTCATTCATATGATAGTTAAATATATATAACTTTTTCTGTTTCAAAATAATAGTTTTGTTTGTTGAATTAAAATAATATAACTGATAGTTTTTCAATTCTAAAATAATAATTCTGTTAGTTGAATTAAAATATTATAACCAAAACTTTATTGGTTCGAAAATGATAGTTCTTGTATTGAACTAAAACAGTATAACCAATTATTTATGCGGTTTCAAAATAATAATTCTATTTAACAAATTAATAGAGTATAACTAATACCTTTTTCGGTTTCAAAATAATATTGTGTTTGTCGAATTACAACCATTTTAGGGTATGGTTATGGAGTAAACAACTATACTTCAAAGCTTTGATGTAGATCTTGTCGTTTGCTAATTTGGAATGGTGGGAAAAATTGATTTGCTACTAATTATAGTATTGAAGAGAGATATGACCAATTAAATTTACCAATTTTAGCATTAAATTGTTTAAGTTCACAAATTTGTTTGTTGTTAGGGAGCTTACTCTATGGGAAAACGTATCTAAAGTGCATTAAATTAATTTAAAATTTTTAGTATTTTATGGGTTATATTTATAAATTTAATTTATGTGATTAATTAAATTAATAATTATTATATTTTATTGTTATTTAATTATTTAAGGATTATTTTTTACATAAATTTTTTTCATTATTAAATTTTATATTGTATATCCTATATAATTAGTATCCCCAATTTTTTTTTTTCTATCCTTAAATAGATGATTTATAGAATGGTGGAATAATTTTTTTTCATTCAATAGATTTAGATCTACTCGTAGTGTTGGTTGTGGTTTCATTGGTGGTGTTCGTTGTTATGCCAACAGTTCGTTAGATTGGTAACGGCGTCGTTGATAATGTTCATTGATTTAGTTCAAGAGGATTCAATTATTATAGATCTATTTATTAGATTTATAGTTTAGAGTTTTCATATGATAATTAGTGATATATTCGTGTTCAGATTAAAATTTTGGCAAGAATTATATCGTCCCTTAATAGAGTAGATCTATATAGATTTATTTGTAATAAACAGAATAATATTAATAATTTTGTGTTTTTTTAATTTATCTTTATTGTCAATCGTTGGTGGACATTTTTTTTATTTCAAATTAAAAATAAATCCAAACCGGGTTTTAGTAAAATTGTAGTCACGTAAGTCATCGTTTTATAGTGACGTGTTGCCTGAATTGTGGTATATATATATATACATATAAATCAACTCCTTTAGGTAATTGATTTGATTTGATTTGATTTACATCAAGTAATGGATGGATTTGACTGTGTCAAAACCTGCTCTTGAAAGAGTGTACTCTTAAACACAATATTTTTTTTTATTTACAAATGTGATCCTAAACTCATAATGGAATTATAGTTGTAATCCATGATAATATAAATAGTGAATTACATTTACATTCCATTAGAACTTTACAAATATAGTCCTAAACTCATAATAGAATTATAATTGTAATCCACATAATTTAAATACTGAATTACATTTACATTTACATTCAATTTGATTAGGTTAAATTACTATACCTCTCAATTCTAAAAATTATACATACCTATTTTAAATGAGGTCAAACTTAAAAAAGTGTGAACAAACTAAAAAAACCTGACAATCTAAAATGAGGTTAAAATGAGATAAAAATACTTAAATTAGCAATTTTGTTCGTTCTTTTGCCAACCAAATCCATAATTTGATCAAATCATATACAGTAATATGTGAATGTAATTCATGGTAATTTAAATTACCATATTTGTTTGGACAAAGTTGTGAATTCATATACACTCCCTAATTCCTATTATGCAATCAAAAAGAGAGTGAAAGCTATATCTGAAAAACAATGTACGGACAGTATCTATTATTTTCATTCACTGTCTTCAAAATTTTTAGTGCAAAATGGCGAAAGTTTACTCCCAAAAACACTGTCACATACCATCATTCTCAAAATAGGGAATCGACCCCAAAAATTGCAGCAGCGAAGAAAAAACTTCATTCTGACAAATGATCGTACACATTGTCTGCAGTTTTGCTGAAGCTTTTTTCGGAAATATGAGCCCACCACTCTGATGAACTCCCACCTGCTAAATCAAATTCTGTCCCTTTCAACATTCTTTCCAGTTTCTACCATGGATTTCTTGCATACAATCTTAATTCCATTAGCAGATTAAAATCACCAAATCAAGAACTGGCCATGGTGGTCACTGGTGAGCATATTCTGCAAATCAGAGACGGAAAAAGGAAAAAATTGGGAAGGAGATGGAAGTCTTTATACCAATTTGGAGCTGTTCTTCTGCATATCCTTCCCAGATGATTTGGGATTTCTTCCCTCCCAGTTCAGTTAATGAAATCAAACCGAACCCATTTTTCTGCTTTTGCTTCAAGAACAGATGGATGGATGGATGGAAACCATAAGTCCGATCCGATCGAGTTGTCTGATAAATGCATGATTTGTTGGCAGGGCAGCAGTTGGAAAGATTTGAGAGACATAATCTATAATAATTTGCAGCTGGTGGAAGAAAAGGATGTTTGGGAGATGTTGGGTGGGTGAAATAAATGAAAAGAATGAATTCCACTGCTGACTTTTATGCTATATATATATATAGAAAAGCTGCCTACTCTGCCAGTAGTAACATTATTAAATAATGAGGGTAATGGTAATACTCAAATTTTCAAACTTATATAATTTCCTCTACATATATTATAAAAGTTCTAATATTTTAATCCTAATATTTTTTTTTAATTTTATTTTTACGTACAAATTTGCGTTTTTTATTTTTTTAATACTTGATTCTTAAGTTAACCTCTATTAATCTCGTTAATAAGATAAATGTAACTCGACTCAAATTTTATATCAATCTCGATTCAAATTATACTTTTAATTCACTTTCAAATTATATTTGAACTCAACTCCAATAAAAAAACTATTAAATTATTATGAATTTAACACCTAACTATTATAACAATAAGATCAAATCATTTGTCAGAAGATTCTTATTTTCAATGTTGGACCAAGTCACGTTAGAATGAAGCCCACAATATATGTATAACTTTGAAGGTGGTCACATAAATATAACGTTTTATTTTAAAAAAAAAGTTTTATTTTTTAACGAGGAGGATAGTGAGTTGGGTCGTCATAGTCTTGGGGTTAGTGTCCATTTTTTACTATTTATATCCATATTTCTAAAATAATCTTTTTAAATTGTCATTTTACTAATTTTTAAATAATTTATCAAAATTTAATAAAATGAATATATATTTTTATCCCAACAAAATAAATATTATCTTAATTATTTTAAACATATTTAATCTTATAATAACTAATTATAAGAATAATTCTCACACATACAGTATTTTTTAAAAAAATAAAAAGATAAAAAATGAGGAAATGAGGAGGAAAATAATAAAAAAAATTTTGGTAAAAAATTATTGAATAACTACTTATATTAATCGAATGAAACACCGATCAATTACTATAATTAGTACCATCACCATCATAGCTGTCTCCATGGACATGATCGCAACAATGATTTTGATTTCCATCATCGTTGTCATCTTCATCAAAGGGCTTATTTTTTTGAAAAATACAGCATTTCTTAGAGTGATTCTTCCCGCTACTGTTGTTGCAGAGAAGATAATGAAAATGACGAGGATATAGTTAGGATTTGGGTAAGGTTGGAAGAAGAAGATGATGGCGTGAATTGCCTCATGGTGGCTCTGGCCATGGTTAAGTGGTATCCGCGAGAAGAAAAATAATTCTAAAAAAGGGGCAAAATAAATAAATATATGTGTAATTATGAACAAATTCTATTATGTTATTATCTTATTATGAGAATATGTTATGCATTAAGTAAAAATAATTATTTCAGAATTCAAATGTTCTTTAATTAAACTTTTTATACAGAAATTTTTTTCATATTGGAAGTTCATTATGAGTGTTGATCGAGATTTTAAAATTCATGTAATATAACTATCTTAGTTCAATTAAAAGAACTTATGATAATATGGTGCTAAGGTTTCATGTTTTATAATCACAACTTGAAAAGAATCAGTAAAGGGGGAGGTGAAATTGAATGTGAAGTAGTGTGTTGGTGGTGGAGTTTGAAAAAGGAGAAGAAAAAATAATAAAGAATGTTAAATTTTTTTTTTTTGTTAGAGATACATTTTGGATAATAAACTTTGAAAATAGGGTTATAAATAGTAAAAAATGACTAAAAATAATAGTCCATTTTAGTTAATGAGAAAGTCCAGCATCCCAACCAACTGAAAAAGAGTGGGTTTGTGCCGACATGGATTTCCCAATTTGAATAAAAGATTATTAAATATCATTTATTTTTTCAAATTTACGGGCTATTTTTTTAATCAACATTTTGATAAAAAATTAAAAACCCATTTGAAATTTAATAATAATATTAAATACTCGACATTTGAAAAATAACAAAAATTCCATGACTTATTAGTCAACTATTATATTAATTATCATGTGTTAGAAAACTATTATACATATATAATTTTAATAACAAATTATCCTACAACTTTTATAAATTTTAAAAATCATATCGAAATTATTCACGTATAATAATTTTCTGAGGTTTATTTCAATAAACAAAGCTTCATCTTGATGCATATATCATGGTCCTCCACTTCTGTTTTTTCTGTTCAAATTACTCTAAGACGGTAATAAATTTTCACTTATCTTTTAACATTAAAAAACATAATGAAGCAAAGCAATTGTTTATACATTATTGCAGCCTATCTACCCCCAATAATTTTATAATATGAATGTTTAACAAATAATTCTCTTAATTAATCATCGCAAATAAAAATAAACCCTAATTATTATAATATTATTTTATTTGTGGAACTTTACAAACTTAAAAAATAATATTAAATATAAAAGGCCCACTGAAAACCGTACACCTTAATGTGTGACCAACCTGGGCAAGGCATGTCAAATAATTAGACAACATTTTTGATAGATGGAAAATAACAAAAATAAGATAATGACAGGAAATAAGTGAAAGAAAACAATCCCACTTGGCTCCTTAAGTGTTGTAGCTTATAGCCTTAATTGGATTTCAAGATTATGGTCCCTTTGCGGTATAAACGAGTCTAGTTGAGCTTCAATTTAATCTAATTTGAGTTCGGTTAGTTTAAAAATGAGAAAGGTCCACCTCAAGTTTAAATTTCACCGAAATTTTTTTTTAAAAATTCGAGTTCAGTTTAAAATATACATATCGCTCAATAATTTACGAGTTTGTGTTCGATTTTCAAGCATTTATTATATCATATATTATAAGTCTTTATTATTATATTATTATATATATATTAATATACTGGTCGATAGACTCGACGAATTACTAAACTTGTACACTGCAAGTTTCATGAAGAAAATACGCAGAGGATCCGTTTCCTCCTCCATTTTTTGTACAAATCCCACATGAAATCATCACAGAAATTCTTGCAAGAATTCCCGCCAAAACCCTGTTGAGATGCATGGCTGTGTGCAAACTTTGGCGCACCACCCTTGTGATCCGCAATTCGCCGAAATCCACCGCATAGACTCGACGAATTACTAAACTTGTACACTACAAGTTTGTGAGCGATTCCATTCGTTTCCATCCCTAGTTCCGAGTGAAGAACAAAAGTTGTTTAATTGGAGTTGATAATTAGTAGTGTAATATTTGAATAAAATCGAGATTTATAATTATAGTCCTTTTAGGATAGTTTTGAAATTGAAATAATTCTGATATATTTGTGGTAATAGTTTAAATTGAAAGTTGAAAGGAAAAAAATCAAAGAAAAATAAGTTAGTGAGCTTATAAAAAATCGGATAAAAAATTAATGTGATTATTATGATCGACAGAGAATTACTGCAATTCACAGTTCTTCTTAATAGATTTAGTATTTATTTTGCCTCCCATAAATAAATGAGTTATTATTATTGTTCAATAGGAAAAAAAAAGAGTTATTACTATTATTATTATATAAAAATATACTTTCGTAATCTTGATAAATTTTGGTTCTACAATTAATATATTTATGAATTTGTTTTTCTTTTTCCACAAAAAAAAAGGCTCGAATTGATTAAATTTGTTGCTTACTTTATTTTCTATAGATGAGACACAATGCGGATTAAGTAATAGTGGTAATTAATTAATTAATAGCACCCAACAAAAATATAAAAAGGAGAATCATTTGGAGCTTTTGTCCTGCTAAAAGTGAAGAAAGTATTAGTGGGCCGATTTCAAAAAGAAAAAAAGAAAAAGGACCATAATTTATTAAGTTAGGCAAAAGTGGCTTCCTCAGCCCAAATTTTCAAACGCATTTAGGCAAAAAACAAAGAAAAAGGAAATGAACATTATAAACCTTTTCGCAAAGCACGAATCTCCCATTCTTAATACTTTATCCCTTCCATAATAAAATGTATTTTGATTTTTTAAAAAGTTTTAAAGAAAAAATATTATAATTATTTTTTACTTTTTTAATTAATACAAAGAATATTCACAATGTTTAGTACCTAGATGTCAAAAGCATTTTTTAGATAATCTCGTAGTTCTTATTGGATGAATTTTATTTTTTTAAAAATAATTATATTCATTATTATTATGAAACGGATAGAGTATTATTTTAATTTAACAAAAAATTACGTCTTGAAAATATTCTAATTCATAAATTTAGTAATTCTGACCAATCAAATTAATATTTAATACATTTTTCTATTATTCAACCCTTATATAATCCATATTTTCTCCCTAAATGAAAGGCCTAATAACTTATTGAATTAAATTACGTATCTTATATATATATATATATATATATATATATATTTTTATAGTTCTAAGACCGGAATAAACAATAGCAGTATTGATTGAACTGGACTTTCTATTAAAAAAATAAATAAATAAACTTTGAGTTCATTAATCTCTGATTATTTATTGTTAAGAGTGGTAATGAATTTATTAGAGGTAGACTGTGCTAATTAATCAGATTTAGATTCAATTAATTAGTAATTAATTAGGTCAAATGATGCCATGTTTCCGAACTATATTGCAGATTACCCGCATCAAATTAAGTCCTGTTCTGCTCCCTCTTTATTTTTATTTTTTTTTAAAATAAGTTGCATTAAAATTTACCCAAAAATGACAAGCAAAGTTACACCAGGTCTATAGGTAGAATAATAATGTGACAGATTATTTTGCCTCTTCAATTGTAAATAGACCCAAAGATTTTCATAGGGTTCATGGGGATATTAAAAAATAGCCCAACCATGACATTGTTATTGTTTAATATATGTAAAATGTAATAACATGATGATGTAGATTACGTTTCTTCCATTGTATACAAAAATAAAATTCACTAAAAAATGACAAGTAATATCATGTTTATAGATGGTGTAATTGTACAAATGATTTGGCCGCTTAAATCACAGAGACCAAGGGGTCTTTATAGAGTGTTAGAACTCGTTAAAAAATGATTGAACTATAATATTATTAGTTTTGTATTTGCGAAATATAATAGTATGATAATGTAGATTCGGCATTTTTCTTGCAAAATAAACGTTTAAAGATTGTATAAAACAAATTCTAACTTGTCCTGAAAATAAGTATGGTAGGTTTTACATATTGCCACATCTCATGGGCCCACATATTATGGGAACGGGAGTGAATAATTAAAATTAGACCAAAAGAAAAGTCAGTCCACATAGGCAAATGGAGCCCCGACTATGACCACCAATGATTACGACAAGATCATGCCTAATTAATCACTAGTTTAACATCTAATGATTATTATTCAAGTTCTTGCCGTGCCTCTTTTTGTTCTCATATAATATAATAATATTTCCTTATTATATTAATCAATAAATATAATATCCACTTTCTCTTGGGCTAGGAGTCCAATAGTACTTGTTTAATTAAGCTTAATTAATTCTTAATTAAATATAAAAAGATTCATTAGGGTTGGGATCCAAGGAGGAGCCCACTAGTTTGAACTATAAGTGAGAGAGAGAGAATTCCACAAATATTTTTAAAAAAAGAACCAAATCTTATAGAAAATTAATGTTTTTTAAAAATAAAGAAATAAAGAAATCTTGCCATTAAAAAATTAATAATATTATTAGTTTTTCATATTAGGGGGGACCCGCACACAGAAATAAACAAAGATTTCTTACAAATTGAGTCATCAGATAAATTAAACTAATCCCCCCCCCAAATAAAATAATGGTGTAATTAATGGCGTTGATGCAGCTTCGTGGGCACCCGCACCCGCACCCATTTCGATGCTTTCTGTTTGGTGCTTTGTCATTTCCTTTTCCTATTATTAAATGCTACTATTTGGACTCTCCGTCGTACGACTATTTCATTTGTTCTAATTTTTTTTTTTTTTTTTTTTTTTTGAAAGTGTATTTTGTGAGATAAAGATGTATTTGGCGTCTCAATCATAAGGGTGCAAATTATCAGTTCTAAAACTCGATGTAATTAAAATCTCGATTATAAGGGTCCGAAGGTCGGCTCATTAAAGAAGCTCCAAAACAGGAGTTCTGGAAAGCACTTAGTATTATTCCTCCCAGGTCTTGCGCTGGATTGTTGCTAACTTGGACCAAATGCCAGAATATTTCACCTCCATTTTTATATTTTTGGAAGCTTGTTAGCTTACGTCTCTAATGCAGCCCACAATTTGAGACGATCAATTCTTATTTATTTATTTTTTGAATGAATTATAAATTTGGTCACTATAATTTGATAAAATTTAAGTTTTGGTCACTAACTTTTAAAAACATCACTAACTTTGTCATTTTAATTTCACTTTTGGTCATTCTGTCAAAATGAATCGTTAAGTGCATTAACGGTGTTAATTTTTAAGGGTAAATTTATCCAATCATCAATATTTATAGAGTAAATTATAAATTTGATCATAGTATTTTGTTGAAATTCAAGTTTTAGTCACTAACTTTTAGGAAAGTAAATAAGTCACTAATTTTGTTTTTTTTTTTCTATTTTTGGTCATTCCGTCAAATTACATTGTTAATACACTAATGGACAAATTTGTTTGAGGTCATTTTTATCATTTTTTTTGCAACTCTCTCGTATTTATCTAGTAATTTTTCAACCTATTTTTTCCCTTTTTCTTTTCTTTCTTTACACTGCAAAAATTTAGATAAAATATCATTTAGTTTGTTGCCTCCACCGTCTCCTCCATATCTGTCTCCTTTATGTTTTATCTATATTTTTGTAGTGAAAAGGGGGGAAAAAAGGGAATGGAGGTCGAAGTGTTGTTATTTTATGTTTTATCCAAATTTTGCAGTGGAAAGAGAGAGAGAAAAAAAAAAAAAAAAAAAAAGGAGGTTGAAGTGTTGTAGTGGAAAGAAAAAATGAGATTGAAAAGCTGCAGTGAAAAGAAAAAAAATAGAGATTGAAAAATTACTAGATAAACATGAGAGAATTGCAAAATAAAATGACAAAAATAGCCTCGTACAAAATTTTTCATTAGTATATTAATGGTGCAATTTGAGTGACCAAAAAATGACAAAGTTAGTAATTTTTTTGCTTTCTTAAAGGTCAGTGACCAAAACCTTAATTTTACCAAAGTATGATGACCAAATTTGTAATTCACTCTTTAATTATTGATAATTTGACAAATTAATCCTTAAAAGTTAATGCACTTAACGGTTTATTTTGATGAAATGACCAAAATTGAAATGAAAATGAGAAAGTTAATGATGTTTTTTAAATTTTTAAAAGTTAATGACCAAAATCTAAATTTCACCAAAATATAATGACTAAATTTATAATTCACTATTTATTTTTTCAATAGAATATAGCAGAATTAGTTTAGCAGCTCCACATTGCTGACTGACTAGGTAGGATCCTCATCAGTCCAACATTAATAGTTCAGAACTCAATCTTTAGCAGCTTCTTTTTGAATCCCAAAACCCTCTTTTTTTGAGGAAGCAAGCATGGCGGGCTAGTGTTCTTGAAAAAGGTACTGAAATCTCCATGAAATTCTGTTCAAATTCAGTGATCATATCATCATCTGGACCTATAAGAGTAAAGCAAAGAAGCAACTGTTCTTTGCCCAAAAATAATTTCAAATTGCTGAATCTGTTGATCCAATATTTGCATACAATGGCACTCTTGAATTCCCCCCCCCCCCCCCCCCCCACAAAAAAAAAAAGAACCTGCAATTCTATTCTTCTTTCTATACAGATCTTTTTGACTACTGAAGCTGAGTATGAGAGACAGCTTCTTGTTCCTCATAGAAGCTGCCACTGTAAAATACTGTAATCCCTACTTAATCCCTCCTACTCAAATCCCATTAGAAATTGAGAAACATCAGTCACTAAGAGAATGAAAGCCCTTTTCAGGGACTCAATCAACTAGATAGTCAGCCTGATTCATTTGAATGCCCAGAAATGGATGACTTGTTTTTCAGAGCAGCTATATTCTTATCTTGCTCTTTCTTGAGGTAACTCTGAGCAGTTGAATTCACAATCTTGACGAAAAAGTTCATTAGCATGAACCACACCACAGTGTTCCATATCGAAGCGAATGAAAAGTCCCATTTGCTGACCTGAAACGGGATTTGGAATGAAGATTCGAAACCTG